>CAMQGK010000299.1:4417500-4800000 GCA_947000775.1 Pterois miles
TTCTGTCCGTTCCATTTTAAACTCAGACCAGTCAAAAGTCTTGGAGCGACCCTCTCGTCTGCGCTCGCGAACTCGGCTTTTGCGAGGCTCAGAGGGAGGGGCGGAGACATTGTTGCCAGCTGGATGTCTGTGGACATCAGACTTCGGGGCCTCAGGACCGGGGCTTGAATCAGAGGCGGCCTGTGGACATGGCTCCAACATCACATGGGTTTTTGTCTTCTCCTCAGGGAGGGATCTGAGTGAACAAAAACACAAAAAAAGACAGTATATGTAAGATGATTTTAACCAAATGCAATGGTGAATTTTTATATTTACATCAGCTCAAGCTACAATACTACTACATAAAGCTTTGCTGGACAAACAACAATGCATACATACATTTGTAGCATAGCAGCATCATTAAACTGCACAGTAAAAGCATGGAAATCAGTGAAAAGCATTCAAGTCAAAGCACATCAAAATGCTTATATGGCACACTGCATTAGTCTGAAAGCAGCTTTGCTGTCAACAGTCATGATCTGATGTAAGCCTGATGGCAGACGCCTGACTTTAGCAGCTATGTTAATGCTATTTGTATACAGTAGCAGCTTCATGTGAAGAATGTGTTTGATTGGCATTTGGCAGTGTTGAGGGGCAGAGCATTTTAAAAAGAGTGACCTGATGGAATAATCTATTTTCACCCCACGTTGTGTGTGGAGGTGTCAGGAGGTGTGAGTAAGGGGAAAATGAGACGGGACATAGCTCAAGAATGAGAAAGAGGTGTCTGTGAGGCATCTTTGCAGAAATACCAAAAATATCACGGATTCTCCCCTCAGAGAGACATACTGGCAGTGTCTGACTCAGTACATGTGTACAGTATCATGCATGACGACCCATCTGAAAGCAATACTCAGCTTTGAAAAACACACAAAAAATGTTGTTTTGGAACAGTTACAGCAAAAAATAGACCTTTATGTTCCAGCTCTTCACTCTATTCACTAAAGGCTTTTTTTTCTATCTTGCTGCAGTTTGTTGTTGCTCTGTGATTATTTCCAAAAGTTAGAGTGGACAGTCACACTACTATGATCATTAAAATCACTCTCTGCTGTCGATCAACAGAAGGTCAGGTAGGTTATTCCAGTATGTTGATGTGATTGCAGTGTGCGTCTCTACAGTGGCACAACTGACGAGGAGACATTACTCAACAATCACATGACATAGGGTGGGACAACAAACACGCTAGGGCTGACATCGCCGAGCCATTACATCACTGTTGGAGGAAGGGGGAGATATTCAACACACAAGCACTCCAACCTGGGCTTCAGAACGGATAGTTTCAGAGAGATGTTTTTCCTGGAAGCAGGTTGAAAAATACCGGATGAGGGAGGAAGAGAAAGAAGGAAAGAGGGTGAGGAGGAGAGAGGGGATTAAAATAAAATATGTGAGAAAAAGCAGCTGTTATATCTGCCAGTGGTTGAAGTGTTAATCCTCTTTGGGTATTACCGTGTGACATCGGGGGCAATAGTGGGTCGCACATTCTTCATGATGGCCTGAATCCAGTTGCGACGGATTCCAGAGGTCATGGCTGACAGGGTGCACGCTCCCTCTTTACACTGAAAACAGAAAGGCATTTCATTCAAATGACTGGCAGAGATGAGACAACATGTCGATTGAAATACCTTTTTGACACTTTAAGAAAACAAAGCACTTGTTTTTTTAGACTAAAATAGAATTAAAATGTTCAGTGGAGTTACGTAGACCATGCAAGGCATTTCCTGTTTCAGTGGATGGACTAATTTGTTGTTCTTATTTCAATGACCAAGAGGTGGGTAGTTTATACTTACTGCATTAGATGTCCTTCAGTAACTTCTTTAAAATAACTGTATTTGTAACAGTAGCTTAAATGCAGAGTGTTTTTAGAGGAGTACATTTTGATCCCAAAGAAAAAAAAACAACCCTCAGAATGTAGTTTTATCAGCAGTAGAATAATGGCTGAAAAAACTGAAAAGAAAATGGCCTCACTTCTCCTTCGCTTTACTCTGATGTTAAACTGCACTGAGCTCAGGTTTTAAAAGCTGGTTTAAAAGCAGAACATCAACACATCACACTGAGACAAAGCTGAAGACAAGATGTATTTTTAGGTTATCACTACACCATCTAGACTAGTAACACAAGTAACAGGATGTTTCCAGTTTATGTGCAACACAATGCAATACTTGCTGTGAAAACAAATCTATATAAATAACTGTAGCTGCTAGATTTTGTCATCCATGACTGCTACTCCTCTTTTTTTTTCCGAAAAAAGCCTTATATCAAACCATTTATTTTATGTGTGTATTGCTGCTGTTGCCCTGAAGACCCATTGCACTGGATCCTGTTGCTTTGTCACAAATTTAGGAAGCTTGTCTGCAGTTTAGGATGAAACTCGTGTTTTACACACAACTCCTACTGCTCCTAATAAATGATATCAAACAAGAGATTCAATCATTCATATGCAACTTTCAGTTTAGGGATTTTTACAAAGAACATCTCTGGCTTTAAAAATGAGTTGATGAGTTGCAGTTTTCACATACAATTACACAGTTTTACATTTAGTTTTACATTTAGTTGACACCTGTCTTCTTAGAGCTCTTGATTGCAAAATATTAACATTTTGGTAAACTGTCTGAGCTGTATAAATCTCCCTTTATACATCCTGCGCTTAAGGGCTTTGTAACTCCACTTTACTGTGTGGGTAATACATTTAACTTAAACCTTATATACAGGGACCTCTAGTGGAAGTTCAGTGATTTCTGCAAGAAACAGTTATTGAAATTGAATACACTATAAAAATCTGTTTATTGTAACTTACAGATTTAATCAATGTTTAGACTGATGGAATAAATGTTTTGGGACCATTTAGTAGTCAGGGTTATGTTAGTTAGTTTTTAGGGTCTTTGTTTTAGTCTTAGATGTTTCATAGGTTGTAAATGTTAGTGTATGATGCATGCACGTTTTCAAATCTAGACAACATGTTAGTATTTAATGTATGTTTACTATCTGCTTCATATCTGGGCCCCTATTTTCAAACTTTAGATAGATTATCTGGGTGTTTCATTTCCATCTCCATTATTATTATTATTATTATCATTAGCATGATGATTTACTTATATCTTAACTGTGTTGTGAATAAACAGAATTGTTTAAGAAACATTATCCCACGGCTTTAAATGCAATGACAACAGCCGCCTGCAGTGTGACCATGGAGCAGAGGGAGTAGACATAAATACTGGAGTTATTCATTTCTCGACATCAAACCCATGTTGTTCTCAGCCAAAGAGACAACGATCCCCTCGACTTCTCTATTTCTGACTTCCTCTAGAGAAAGTAGCTGGGGAGGCTGCATCAACCTAATGTAAACAAAAGAACTGACCTTGTAGCTGCCGTTCTCTCTATATAGGACTATAATCAAATCTATATGTAGCAGGACCAAAACCCACACCAGCATCAGATGGATTACGATTGAACTGCATTGCAACTATATGCGTCCGGTAAGTATTTTGCCAGCAACAAGTGCTAAAAATGTTTAATGGCCAAAGGATTATATGACGAAAGTATTCTGTCATAGGGTTCACTGCAGGATCCATAGAACTGCACAACAGTTATGCAATTACGGTTCAGAGTTAAACTACCATAAACATAACTGTTTTAAAACGTGAGTGTTATTGAGTAAATGTGGACAAGGACAGGGCTTTTGAATTCAGGAGGTTACATGTGGGTAAACATATTGTGAAGGATGAGGGACACGTGGGATCAGAGAGACAAGCAGGGCCGGCGACGGCTGGAGCAGATTTAGAGCATGATGAGGTCAGCCACACACAGAGAGATGACAAGTCAAATGACATCCGTCATGACAGACAAAGAATTGTTTCAGAAAGGCACAACCTGATTCCTAAAGTTTCACCGCATGGTGTGTAAGGCTGTTTATAGACGGTCAGGAGACAGCAGAGCTCAAGTGTACAGACAATGAGTTTCATCTTTACTGGTGATTGATGATGCGCAAAGGACAATCAATGACATGAAGACTCGACACTCACCAGGATTTGGAAGCCGTAATTTCTCTGGACCGGGAACTCTTTGACATCATAACATGTGGAGAGATCAATCTCACCATCCAGCTCTGAAGCCTAATGGAAAAAAACAAAACCGTACAAATAACAACAAAAAAGTCCTTCTTAGTTCTTCTATTCATTCATATTAACTGTCAAAGCCACATTGTCTTAAAGACAAGTTTTACCTCCTCGGCTATTGAGTCCTTGTAGTACCTCAAACTCTGGTCTGTCAGGACAAACCAATGTTTCTTCCACTAAGGGGGAAAAAAACTATTATTTAGATTTCACCGGTCCTGATCCTGATTGTGTTTCATACAAACAGATGTCATTTTATCCCATAATGAAAGCAAATTACCATTCCATCTTCATACAGCTTTGTCATCCATCCTTTTTTGAAGTTCAGCAGATCTGGCTGCAATTAAGACAGATTAGAGAGATGTGATATATGATGAAATAAGATTAACTCATTAAAAACCAATAAAAGCAAACTCAGCCACCACTTAGAAGTGGCTTTTAATCAAACATCAACCACAGTCAGAAAAAAGGCAAAAACAAATCAGATTTTGTTGAACCATTTTGTGCTAATTTGTCACTATATTAGAAGTGTAACTAAATAAGCATTCATCACTGATGTAATCAAAATACACAACTGACATCTCCTTAAACACTACTGCATTTATGTGCATTTGTTTACATTTAGGTCACTACCTCAGCTCAGGAAGTATAAGCACAGATATGTGGCTCCAGCTAAATAGACTGACTGGCGGGAGCTGGACTTTCCCTGTGAAACACAAACTGCTGCACATTGAAACCAAGCTCAAGTCTGTTTATAGACTCTTAAGTCAATCATCCGTCCAAAACCGGCCCTCTGCTCACTCAACAATACCTTGTTTTTGTTGAGCTTCATCAGGTGTGGTGTCACGGCCTGGCAGAGGGTCATTCTGATGGCTAACTGCTTTCAATTCATATGTTGACAATTTGTTTCTTTCCGTCTGTCCCGGGGACATATACACGACTGCGGCTGCTTCTGTGCTGGCTATTTATAGTCATCAGTAGCAGTGGCGGCAGTGGTGTGTACATGAATGTACGTGTGTGTTTGAGTGGGCGGGTATTTGGCAGCTGCAGCTCGGCCAGAAACACCAACCACACTGCGACTGGATCGCCCCTGCAGCTCTGAACAGACCTCAGATCAGTAGCAGTTTGTCAGACTGGTAGGAGTCAGACGACAAAGCTCCCAGCACAACCTTAAGCAACTTTAGGGCTACTTTAAGCTCACTTGTGAAAGCTGAGGAATGTGGAGTCACACTAGTGTTTGGGTGCATGCGTAATTGAAGTTCAATTATGCGCGCTAACCAGTGCCTATCGTCATTCTCCTGAGCAGTGCATACTGCAAAAAAAAGTTGGTTCAAGTGGTGCAGAGGGAGAAAAAACTAACAATAAAACAAACCCATACTGCAGCATAATGGGTTCAATCTCTGCTGCAGCACTTCTGAACGTGCTCTATTGATCACAACTGGCAGTTCTCATTGGTGGGAAGGTGATGAGGGATCACAACCTTTTCTCTGCATCTCAAACTTGAATCACAAAGGCATTTAAATGGGACCATGAAATGATTTTGTAGTCCACTAGTTGTTATCCCTATATTGTCAGTACTCACAGTCATTGAGGACTCTGTGACTCTGCGGTCCAGTGACTTGGCTCTTCTTAAATTAGCGAAAGTGGAGCTGGACACATCAGGGACAGAACGGTCCTTCCCTGCATCCAGTGACAACTCCTACAAATATAAAATGAGTATTAGAAATTAGAAGTAATCCCTAATCCAAGTTGGGAGATTATGTTTAACTGTCATTGCATATTACACATGCCATTCAGTGAATTATTCTAGTATTTTATACCTTTTTAGATTTAGTTGTTCAGGATTAACAAAGAGAGTAACATACATGTTTGTTAGCCAGATAGCGCCTCTCGCTGCGGCCTTGTCTCTGGATAAGCGCGGCGTTAGTGGCGGGCTCAGTGGAGCTGCTTGTGTCCATGCGTTCTATAGGCTGACCCTCCTCGAATCGGCCAATGATTTGAGAACGCCTAAGAGACACAAAAAGACAGTTCTTTTCAAAGACGCGCTCGATATACAATACATAGTCTATCAGTCAGTGTAAAAGACTAGTCTGACAATGAATTTAATATCTCAATCTTTAAAAATTACATTTTTTACAGTATACAAAAAACTGATGTTAAAAATGCAGCACATCCTCCTCAAATGGTGGCAGAATCAGCATAAAAACAAAACCAAAGCATAAAATGAAAGCAAATTTGAGCCATAATCAATGTCCATAATGGATACAAGTAGTTTCAGTTTTCCCCAAAGAGAACAATCCAGAGACACAAAAAATAAAGATTAGGTGTTATATGATGAGAGATTAAACTTCAGAGGAAAAGGAAAATGACTACAATGGTGGATTAAACAAATTGCAGAAGTAGCAGCAATGACAACACAGTCGGCGTTACCTTAAGGCTCTGCACTTGTTAATGTGTATAGTGTGTGTCCAAGAAAGGAGGAGAGATCAAGCTGTATGTAAACCCACCATCAGTACCAACCACCAGTATGTATATACAGTAAATCAAGTATTTATGAAACAGTGTGTGTGTGTGTGTGTGTGTGTGTGTGTGTGTGTGTGTGTGTGTGTGTGTGTGAGTGTGAGTGTGTGTATGTGTATGTGCTCCCAGGCAGTGCAGAGATGAAATGATAGAAAGCAGGAATCAGCGGTGACCAGCAGAGAACAGCATTGGGACAGGGGTGGAAGGGTTGGTTGAGCATTAGCTCTGAGAAGCTCTGTTCAGTAGCACCCTGGAAAAGATTGAAACAACAAAACAAACTAGCAAAGTAGCAAGAGCGTAAAGGATCAATAGAAAAGAAAGTAAAACATGCATTTCAATCCCAAAATCATTAATGGCAAACCACTGGTAAGCTAGGGGAGGCAGCAACAGCAAAAGATGCTCATGAATATAGGAGCACCAAAGGGTGGTGCTAAAAAATGAAAATGCTGATACTTTACGCAATTCATGAGTTTCACATAATAGACTACTTGGCATGCTATCTATATGTTTTAAGGCTATGAAAGAAGGACTGCCGCCCCAAGGGCTAACAACCTGTGGCTCATTAATGATTATCATTTGGCTGCCATTATAATCACAAGCAAACCTGCATGTATGATTCTGCTGTGAAGCTTTGCGTCTTAAAATTCCTTTGTACCAAACATGACATTTATCCATAACCTCTTACCTGCGCTCCTCCCCAAACAGCCGAGCCACTTCCTCTCTCCCGGGACTCCGTGTCCTTGCCCTCAGCTCTTGGCGCTTCTTTTCTGAGCGGAAGGCTTCGCGGTAACTCAGTCTGCGAGCCCGTGGAACATCAGACAGCGATGTGTACTCCCTGCCAGGCCGGCCCACTCTGCCTCCTCCACCATCGACACTACCGGTGCTTCCTCCTCCACCACCACCACTACGTGCCTCCCAGGAGGGTGTAGACCCGCTGGGCTCTGAGTCCAGCGAGCTCTGGGAGGAGCTGATGGTGGAGTAGCTGGGGGAAACAAGTGCACCTGGAGAAGGGAGGGGATCTTGGGAGGGTTGATAAGGGGAAGTTTGGGATTCGGACTCAGAGTTGTACCTGGGACTGAGAGCTCCTAAAGAGGAGGAAGACGCTGAAGAGGACAGGGGAAGATGCTGGGGAGGCTGGGGTGGCTGAGACTGTGGAGAAGGCTCCGACTTGGTCTTCTCCAGGGAAAAGTAGCCACTCTCCACTCGTACCTTGCGTCCAGTACTCATGGTGCTGCCATCTGAAACAAGGATACAGTGCCACCAATATGAAACACCCAAAACAGCCTGTTTATAGTGCTAAATACTGTATGTGAACTTACATTACATATACTGTATTCTGTATATTACAAAATAGTGACTTGACTAAATAGTTAAACAAGTCCCCAAAGAGTTAAGGCTGCCTGAACAATCTTATCCTTAAGCCTCAGAGAGAGGAAGTTAACGAAAAGTGAGATGTGCCATCTGACAGTGCCTTCATGTTTTGTTGACCTAGTTTTTCTTATCCAACAGTAACAACAACTAAACAATAACTGAAGCATTTACAGCATGTTGAGGAATTTGCATGCCATCATCTTAGTCCTCACCATCTTGAGTAGTGATACTGGCGTCTGGTTGGCTCCGGCTCAGCTGGCTGAGACAGGAGGCACTGCGGCTGCAGGGGATGGTGGCCCTGCTCCAGCGGCTCTCCTCCTGCCACAGAGTGGAGCGGCTCATCGGGACACGCTCGGCGCTGGCGATGCTGCTGGGCAGGCAAGGGATGCTTCCTCCGCTGCTGCTGCTGCTGGTCACTGTCACCTTGGCAGGGCCAGGCTCCTGGGTGCGGGTTTGGGTTGGCAGGAGTGGATGGGAAGAGGAAATGACATAATTGGAGGTAAGGTCACAGAGAGACTACGAAAAGGAATATGAGGAGGAAAAAGATTGAAGAAGAAAATAAATGAAAAGTTCAATTCAGGAAACATCTCTTCTTTAAATTGTGACTTCTTGATGTGCTCCACTGTATGCCCACTCAAATGCAGTGGTGTCCAATCATGAGCCAATCACGACACACACTACTGTATCATTATACCAGGTTATCTCACTTATTGCTTCCAGTCCATTCAGCGTTGGGCTATTCAGTGACCTTAGTTTGAAAAGTTTTGGTGTTCAGTGGCACACGATTTCACATCAGTGGTCTTCTTGGATTTTACGACCGGTAAACCAATATCAAAAGTTATAAAGCAAAAGAAAACAGCTTTGATCATTGGTAAAATGACCAAAAAAATCGGGGACAAAGGAGGAGGATGTGTGGAAAGAGAAAGAGATTGGTATGACAAAAAACAAAAATTTAATTCCCACCTGTGTTATTGAAGGATACAGAGAACTTAAAAAAAGAAAAATATTATTCTGCAAGGCAAAACATATAGATCACCTTCATCTGATAAATTTTTGTTTGATATTGATATTGGAAGATCATTTGAGATCATAAGAAGAGAAAGCAATATTTCCAAAGCAAAGAGACCGTCAGACATCAGCCTACTTTAATCACCACAAACATGCTGTTGTGCTAAGAATAAGATAAGATAAGATAAGATGAACCTTGAACCTGAATCACTCTTTCAGTATTGCAGCAAGAAGCAAGAAGCACGTCTTTTATTCACCCTTCACCTGGATTGATCAGGATTATAATATAAAGAATTTATTAGGGGATTTCGAAGCCGCTAAGGGTGGAGCAGGATAAAATGTTTGGCTGAGCTGAACTCACTGGGTGTCCATTCATGTCTTCAGTGGAAAAACACTGGCTTGCAGTTTCTCCACCCTGCCAATCACAAAAGCCTTTGATGTTAATGCTTTGCTATGTAGTGCTGATTTATCATCAACAAGTAGACCCAAAAATCTGTCTCAGTGATTTCATACTTTCTGCTTTATTTGAAATATGGTTAATTTTCTTCTTATTTCGGCCAAAGTCATGCAAATTTATGACATAAAGCACTATTATAACAAGCATTTCAAGAGCAAATACAAGAATCTAACAGTAAAAACTCCTTTCAGTTACAATATGAGACAACTCAGTTTCCTGTCATATATTAATTTTGTATTCAAGGTCAGGTGCTTCAATTTAAGGGCACTACCCAGTAAGCAAACATGTTACAGTGCTCAAGTATTTACAGCAGTTCCTGTGCATACGTTTCCTCCAGTAACAAAGTGGGTGGAGAGCTTTGAGGTGGAAGTGCGAGCCTTGACACAACTGTGGATATTTATCTGTGACAATCACAATTCTTACAAAAACAACCAAACAACCCATGAGATGATAGAAACTGACATTAGACAAGCAGTGAAAGCATAATCACCCTCACACATTATAAGCCTTAATTATGTTTCTTGGCCTTGACTGACTGTTATTCCGAGTGATGCTCATTTCACACATGTAAAATGTCTGCTGTTGTACAGCATCAACCAGGTTCTGAGTGAGTATTCTTGTTTAATGCACATATCAGGAACTTATTGAGATAAAATACAATCATAGTTTATAGCAGCTACACTAGTCTACACTGGGAAGTATTGCTGATGAACACAGCAACAAAGAAAGGCAGACAGAAATGACGGAGGTCACCTGATGGGACACTGTCAAGGTCATCGCCGTGTCATCACTGTCCCTGTTGCAAATGAGCCTTTTTGGTCTGACAGTCTGATTTGGGGCACTGTCATTAGAGGAGCCAGACAATGAACTTCAGAGAGAATTGGCCACAAATTTGGCCTCACATCAAAACAGAGGTAGGGAAGGGGGAAAGCTGTATCCCACGGTGGGTGGGCTGTGCAACATTTTATGATATAAGCTGTATTTCATCTTATTAAAACCATTATTGTGGTAATAAAGCTTTACCTTGTCCTGTTATTATATTTCTACCTACCAGGGAGAATCGACTGCAGTGACATGATAAGTGTGTTTTTATTCCCAGTGGTCAGTGTGTTTCTAACGGATGGCGCACACACAGGGCTCACCTTGATCTCAGAGGTTGTTTCCTAGTTGCTAAACTTTGTGTGGATATACTTGATTCTTTCTAGAGTCCTTCTAAACACATTGCTCTCCAAAGGGAAACTTTTTTCTGGGTCCCTCTACAGCATGCTCAATGTGGAGAGTCAGCTAATGAACAGCAAGACAGGTCCCAAAGTCCAAATTTACAGACTCGCAGACTTTGACATGCATTCTTCACAAGTCTGCAAGGGAGAAAATGTTTGTAGGATCCTTCATGAACATTTTAAGGATTTTACTCACAATTCACAGCATTGTAATGTTAAAAACATTCGAAAATCAGAAAAAAGGGTGAGGGTATGATGATTGTAGAGCTGTCTCTGCTTCAGGTAACATGATTTCACAAGGTATCCTATTCCTTGTGAGCATTTTACGCTGTTGTACACTGCACAATTTCATAGGGCACATAGGTGTGTTAATTAAAATCTGTGATACTTCAGCAGCAGGGATTTAGACTGTTTTGGTCAAGAACACTTACATACCTTGGAAGTCCTGAATCTGAGTGAGTTTTAACTTAGAAAAAAATCAGTTTTTACCAGGCTCACAAGGTCAATAACTGTACAATGAAACAGGGTGCTCCAGCATACAGTACAGTAACAAGCGAGAGATTCGTGGTCACATTGCTGCATGTTATTTTAGCAGGCAGCTGTCATCATTATGCTTGATTGGTTGCTCAGGAATATTTTGATAGCTCACACATGTTTGCTGCCTTCTCACCAGGTGATACTGTATGTATTTTAAGTGCGTCATCTCATCTGCATCTGAACATAACTACATTGTTGACATAATGCAAGTATTACATGCAGAAAAACAGTTGACAATGTGTAAACTTGTAATTCACACTCTTTACTAATGATCACTGTATATAAGAGGTGGACGTAGTCACTGTTACGTTACCCAGTGGTTTGTGGCTGTTTTGAAGCCTTGTATTTAGCATTTTGGCCGTTGCCATCTTGGCTTTTTCCAGCCGGAAGTGACACGAGAGTGTGGAGCTAAGTACAACCGAACGCTGAATAAGACATTTTCACCAAAAAGGTTATAACTTTCACAAAGTGAAAGCACACTGTGAGACGGTTAAAGTTGTAAGAAGAAAACAGATAACACTGCCGTGGTAGTGACCTGTCAATCACAAGGTCACCACACCCTAAAGTGTACCCTGTTTTATAATCTATCTGACTCTAAATGGGACCATAACTTACTAAATGTACATCATGAGGCCATAAACTCATGTTTACAATGTTTACTGAGGTAATAAATCAAGTGAGAAGCAGACTAATTTTCTCAAAGACTTCTATACAATCAATCATATGATTCTTTTGTACCAGAAGAGTCACCCCATGATAGCTCACAGATCTAGACGTAAAGGATAATGTACAACAAGCCAGTCATCGTTGTGAAATAAACCCCTCATTTATTCTGCAGCAGTGGGATTTATTTCACACTAATAACCAGTCTGCTGTACATTACCCCACTTATTACATGGCTACTTATTTAAGAAATCAATAATTTGACTCATAAACGGTCCACCAGAGTCCAACATCAGAACTGCGGCCATTGCAACAGTCTGTTATACATAGCAACGATGCTATAAAGACATAACAGACCGTAGAACGCTGTGATTGACCAATCAGAATCAAGTATATGGTATGCAGTCTATTCATCTATTGAGACTGCCACATCATGTAACTCAAGAACATAAATATGGATAGCATGAACTGTTCATCATGTTGCTGGCAGCCTGATGAAAAGCCTTCATACTGCATACTTCCACAGCACATGTTGTCCTTAAATATATGTTTGTTCTTTCTTTGCAGTAGCAATGGCACCATTGCCACATGCAAATCATTTATAATGCTCACTTTATCTCAAACATAAAAAGAATACTCATATTAGGAGGCAATCTGTCATTTAGAGATACTTCGGTTATAACACACAGTTCAGCGCAGATATACTAAACAAGACATGCCTCCGATTTGTTGCTGCACTTGGTACAGATATGACCAAATTCATTTAATCACCTAAACCTGTTCATCTGCACACTCACTAAAGTTGTAACATCGTCCTCTCTTATTCTCTGATATACGTGTGCACATGAGTCCCCTGGTTTAAGTTTGCCAGGATTTCTCAGTATTCAGGAGCCCATCAATACACTATAAAGACAAAGAAATCATCATCAAGTGAAAATACCACATGACCTTCATCTGAATTTGGCTGCTTACTCCTGAGAGCACTTGGCTATGGAATGTGTGTGAATAGGTGTATTACCTGGTGAGTGGGCGGATCAACCTTGCGTTTTTTCTTCTGGTTCTGCTTGTTGGTCCTGGGGTATACAGTCAGAGCCTCCTGCCACCTGTAAGCAGTGAAAATAGTCAAAGTGTTGTCTTTGGGACACTAAATGCAGACTATACAAACCCTGCATCCATGATGGATTAATATATGACTGGGACAAAGTTCTCTGTAGCAAAATATAAACCATAAAACTTGCCAGAACAAGCATGTGCATGACCTAATACCACTAACAAAGAGAAAAAATCAACACCCTCTACTCTCTAAACAGTGCGCTAATGCAGCAAAAGGGAACCTCAAATCACTGTCTAATCCTCTAGATGGCAACACAAAGCATCTTAAAGCCTCAGCTTGGTATGGTTATATTTTCATTGACAATGCATGCTTGCTTTTTTGCTCTGTGTGCTCTAAACTAAAGGCAATTCATGGGGACAGTATTATCTAATTAGGGTGGATTTAGTTAAGTATTATGCTTGAAAAGCATAAACAGCTGACATTATTTACTACACAGCACAAATAATACTCCCACACTTGTAGCTTTTCAATGCCGCTGAGCTATCATACTCTACTGTAGCAACATCACTCTACTTCCACCCAAGGTAATGTACAGTTTGTGTAACCTAAAATCAAAATAAAAATGAATTCTAACCCAGAACAGTTCACTGAATTTTTACCTGACCTACCAGATGATTTGTTAGACAGAACCTTACGAGAAGCCGTCGTTGGAAAGTGTTTGGAAAAGGGCAGGAACTTTCAAAAAGCAGGGAGGTGATTGGATGAACCACCTTGTCTATCAAGGGCCAACTTCAACCAATCAGATCAATGAACCATATGTCGTGAGAAAACATCTTTTCCATCATAAAAGCCTTCACTGCCGTTATTTGCTCTCAGTTCTGATTTGGGGTCGACCAATTAAGTGGGACGATTTTTTGACATTTTTTCATAATCGGCATCAGCCACTGCCTGAGCATATTAAGCCGATTAGCAAGCAGGCACATCTTTGGGCAGCCCAGTGTTGTTACTGGAGAATATGTGTGACACCGCCCCTTGCGTCAATCAAATTGTCGTTCTACCAGCAGACCTCAGTGGATGAAGCCCGGTGGGCTAACCTTTACAAGAGTGAGTGAGAAGAGCAGCGTCCTAACTGGGAAAAACTGACAAAAACGCAGACTGGAGCAACAGACCATAAGTGTAGTTCAATAAATGTTTACTTAATAGTTTACTTAAGTTAAGAAATTTTCTGTTCTGAATTATATTTTATCAGATGGAGGAAAAAAAGAACACCAGCTAAAGACATCGGCACAAAATAAAATCTGCATCATATATCGGCCATCGGTTGTCCTGATTCTGTAAAAAAAAAAAAATCTGCATCGGCAATAAAAAAAACCCTGGCTCTTTTATGATTAGCATAATCAGTCAGTGACTATGGTACACAAAACTTGTGCATTATGAAATGTTTTTCTACTCCACCCACTTTGCAAAGAGTGCTTTGGTGTCACTGTGGATAAAAACATGTGAGCAGCTACATATAAAGTGAGTGCCCACACTGCCCTGTTTTTATACTGTAATATAATAAATCAAACATTTGTAAGGAGCTTTACATAACCAGGAAAGACATTAAAAATAATACATATTTTTAAAACCCCTGGTTGTGACACCACTGTCAGGTAATGGCAGCCTTTGTGAGGGCTAATATGATTGTATGACAGCCCAGAACCAACACATGGGAGCCAGATGATGGGAGAGTGGGCAGCGTACAGTGATAGAGCAGGCAGCATAACGGAGAGTAGGTGTTGTGAGTCACACTTCCCTAAGAATAGCCACAGCATGTACGCTACAGCCAGGGAGGGAGAGTGCTGTGCAGAAACACACTTTGAATGTGCAGCACTGGAGGAGAGGCACAAGAGGCAACTGAATTATGAGGCCTTAAAGCTTGTGTGCTGTGATCTGCATCCAGGCATATGGGGGTGTTTGTGAACACTGGGAGAGGGAACAGTTCAAGAATGTGCTCTGTCACTGCAGTGTGGATTACAGGTCTCTGAAAAACACAGCCCAAAGGAGACAGCAGGGGGCAGAGCGGTTTTGGCAGCACAGGCAGCTGCACACAACTACTCTCCCTTGTCCAAGTCTCTGTCATCCGTATCCACATGAACCAAAATAGAGAGCAACACAAACAACACTGCCCACCCGAGGCAGTTACTCATCATATCTAAGAAACAAGAAAATATAATGGCAGATTGTCCATTTGTAATTCCTCCATGAACAGATTACATTCCTGATCATTATGTCTTACCCGTTGATGATTTCTTTACACTCAGCCCGTATGAAGTGCTCTTTCTCAGGTGTCAGGATGCACAGCGAGTTCTTCTGACCCGTTCTGGACTCCCCATCGATGACGTCAGAGCACTGGTTCATATTGATCGTCCCCTGGGGTAGCGTGCTGGGCTGGAGGACACAACGGAAACACAGATTAAAAAAAAAGTGTTAAGTGGGGAAGTGAACAGACGTGCCCACATATCCCTCCACATGGTGCGTCTTCTCACACAATCCGCCCCAGCATCAATTTTCCTGCCAAGCTTGGCAAACCACACACTCTGATATAATCACAGTCTGTGCAAAGGAAAACGTTCCTGTTAGGGCTCGCTGTGATATATTTGTTTTTTGCAAAACTGTGTGTGTTGCAGCATTTAAAGAGAGAGTAATTACATAATTGCATCATAAGAAGAAAAGAACAACACACAATATTTGGGGGGATTTTCGATGGGGACATTAGGTAATTCTGATGGACTTGGCATGACATTATTGTTGATAGTCACCATTCATGTAAGTCTAAAATCCATAATGGTGTTAAAGAAATGGGCATATTTTTGAACAGATTTTAAAAAAAAGGGGTGGTTTCTAGAATCAGGTGCATACAAAAATACATTAAAAGCTGCAATCAGTAACTTCAGTAACAACAGTAACAAATTTGACAAAAAGTTAGTTTTATAAAATGGTCACTACATCCTGATAAAAGTGCATGAGACAGACAACAAAAAAATCTTGCCGCCATGTTGAAAATGAGCCAAACCAAGCACCACCCAACAGCTGGAGAAAACTTTCTAATTTTACAGCTAAACAGTACACTAAAAATATGTTTCTGGAAACATCTGAGGTGAGATATAGTCATTTTCCACAGATTACCTGTCTAATGCACTGCTGTCAGGATATAGTGACAGTTTTATAAAAATAACCTTTTATCATATTTGCTCAAAGTTACTGACTGCAGCTTTAAAATATACTACTTTACATTATTTATCAAATGAATTGGACGTTTTTACAAGATTATTCACACCGCATTCATTCCAATGTGAATATAGCATGTGAGCATCAGTGTTGGTAGTTCAGCCCAAAAACACAGCATGCTGTATATTTACCAACAGAAAGAGACTGAAAGGACCTGTCTGTTCCATTTATAAACAGTGCAAGTTCATTGGTTCACTGAGGGGTTTTGAGTTTAATCTGTCTGATGCCTGTGAGGTGTAAACCCAACTATGATCACTGACATGGATGCCGTCTGTCAGCCATAAATAACGTGACCAAAGGACTTCCACAATAATACTACTTTGTGTACATGACTTAGATGCAGGTTTATGTAAGCCAACAGTGGCTTTGTCTGGAGGCACGGCTCATTTACAGTGAATGGATAGCTCAACTTGGAACAGATAAGATAACCTATTTATACTCCATTGCACTGCATCGCTCCATGTGAACCTGTGTGCTAGCCGTACTGTTTTTGTAAAATTACGCTTTTCTACTTGCAAAGTAGATAACCATTTGTACACACAAGACATTACCACAAATATTACTAGTTCAGAAAACTGACTTTACCTTAGTCTGACCTCTAAATGACTTACATGAACAATGGGAGAAGCCTTGATAATCTTATGTTGACTGAGGGATTTATATTTGTTCAGTGAAGCAAAGGACTACTGCATAACTAAGAACACTGGGCATGTGTGGCTGTTTGAACAGCTTCGCCCTACCTTCATTGCACTAAACATACGGGCAGAATTATAGACACCAAAATGCCACAGTGGTTCCATGCTATAAGTACCAGGTAGCCACAGATGATAAATTACAGTCCTCAGCAGATCGGAATATATTAGGAGATAGAGCTGGAAACAAAATTAAAAGGCATCACATTCAAGTTTGCTAGTGACCAAATAAATCTGACTCAAGGACCCAATTTGTGCGGCATAACCATAGCCTGTCAGCGACAGAGCAATTGAAGCCTCTAATGTGGACAGAGAAGTCAATAGCTAACAGCTTGTGGTGATCCAACCCTGAGGGCAAATGAGAGGCTCTGTTTACTTCGTTACTGTTAAATGTCACTTTCATTCTCAGCTCTTCTACCACGGCCTATAGTGCAAGAGCAGCAAGAGCACAGTCAAAATTTGGCACAGCAAATTGGAGCAAGGATAGTAGGTTGGTTTAACTAGGCTAAGAGTAAGAGAAAAATAGAAGGCATGTATGCGGTAGTGAAACCTTTGCAATTTCTCATGGTAAAACACACAGAGGCAGTTGGCCAGTATGTTTTGGTTCAACTTCCTATTCTTTAAAAATCACAGAGCGCTCTTGACACAAAGGTGAGAGGCGAGGGCAACAGCCGGGCTTGACAGACAGACGGACAAATACACCTCAGGACAGCTGGGCGAGGGCCTAGGCCTGCTTCAGACTGGACAGAGAGACTGGCGTCAGCTTGACCTGAGAGCCCTGTCACTCTCAGATATGGAGAGAGGAAAAAGGTTTGGGGACAGAGGGTCAGAAAGAGGGAGATTAAGTCTCAAGCTGGTGGTCAAGAAGAACAGCAGTGCAGCAGAAAAAAAGGGGTTTTGTGGACTCTGACTTTGGACTGCTGTGCCATCTGTCTGAGTAAACAAATCTAGCGTACGCCACACGTGGGCTTGTCCTTGAGCTGGAGTCAGAGGAGGATAAACAGCAAAATATTTCAAATTCTGGGAACAGTTGTACAAGCAGCTTAAGCCCCCAGTTTTATAATCACAGAATCAGATTCTCTGGGACACAGAAAATAAATCAGAGACTGACAACAGCTCTGATTAAAACCCTATTTTCATAAAACTGCTCACATCTGAGAGAGATCTGACTGCTTACATAACGCAGGTTGTGTAGGAGTATAGTATATGTACATAAGCAGCACGGGACTCCTCTCACACGTGTGCACCCTCCCTACCCCAGCACCGTGTCAGCTGAGCACCAATACACGCCCCTACTTTGGACCAGCCACCACGGCTCTAGCCCCCAGACCCAGGCCCCCCAAACCCACACCTCTCTGTCACCTAGCCTAGACCCGGTCCCCTCTTCCCGGGCCACCGCTCTCCACAATGGGCCCTTTGTGAAGCAGCAGCAGTTCACACAATGTGGGATTGTCAGCCGCCACAGTCCACAGAGCCACTCCTCCCCTTAACCCTCAACAAGGAAATGACCGAGAGACAAGAGGCCCAAACAAGTGTCCTTTTGTGATCACAGCATGGAAATTATGAAGCCAGCATAAACTTTTCTTGTCTCTGAAGTTGTTCAGACAATAATATGAATGCTGTCTGCATGGGAGACACTGAGTCTCAAGGGGAGACAGGGACAAATCAGAAAGAGATTTTGTTTCTCTAGGCCACTCTGTGATGAATGGCAGGGCAGGAGGGCATTTTGCATCAGCACCAATATTTATTGGGATATACATCTATAGAAAGATTAACTGAAAGCAGCAGCCAGATGTGCAGTTTTAGCTGTCATACAGTATTAGTCTTTACCAGAATACTGGGCTTCGATGGCACACATCAAATCAAAATATTGCCAATCATTACATCAAGTACATATGATTATTTAATTATTTAATACAACAACTTATTTATCAATTAATTTAACATCCTTATTGATTTGTTTTAACCAACGGGTATTAGGGACAGTGTGCATCACAGCCTTTTTTCCTGAGGCCAGCATATTTTTTAATGCTTTGCAATGGGAGTGCTGCATATTTACCCTATGTTAAAAACACCAGCAGCGTGACGTAGCGTTTATTTTGTGCTGAGCGTTGCACATTTGCCGTTTTTTTTTTTTCCAAGCTGCCAAGATTTGAAAAATATTCAACTTTGGGTATAATGCTCAACTTGTCCCAGTCACTTTTTAACAGCCTTCCAATCACAGTGGTGGGGAGGCAGGACAAATAGCATACCACAAAGACATGATCAAAAGTTATTATGAGTATGTTGTGGTCTAATTGTGTATATTATGCTATTGTTTTTAATGTTTTTACTTTATGTTGTCCCTCATGTCTCGAGCACCGCACCAAACAAACTTATGGAATAAAAAAGTTGATCTGAATCTGAACCAAACTATCGTACTCGCCGAGATGTTTCCTCGCCCCCAAAATCTAATGAACCCACATAGACCGGTGGGTCCGTTCTCTCTCCCTACGTGCTCCAGCCTTCCCTTCATCCAGAGCAAGCACTCTACCTTGTGCCAACACGTTTACTTTGGTAGGTCCTCCGTATCATAGCAACCAGACGCCACCAAAGCGTCTCAGCTGAAAAAGGGCTGCGCCTCCGGAGCACTCTGAAGCTTTCCCAGCTGAGCGCTTTCAGCTGGGGAAAAAACGCTTTGATGGACACAGGTCCTTAGTGTTGTACAATTGTAAAATGTACAAAAAAATTAACAATAACAGCAGCTTTAACACTACATGACAGCTCCATGAGGTGCTAAAACCCCTTTTTTTTTAAGCGCTCAAAGTACGGTAATCTCTTTTGAGACACTTTTCCCAGTTTACCCACTCAGGAACTACAACCCATCCACTGCATATTTTAGGCCTCTCTCCTCTCGGTACCATATAGTATTCATTCGTCTTGTGATCTCTGTCCAGATGGTGTGTATCATTACAACAGTGTTCATTAGGAACCAACTCTCTGTTTAGAAAATGGTAATTAGCATGCCTTTGCGCCCTTGGCTTCTTTCACTCTTGGCCATTCCAGCTTAGCAAAACATCCCATTCTCCCTTATGACACAGCGGGAGAAATATTTGCTTCTTTTGGCAGCTGGCTGATGGTCGACTCAATTTTGGTTGAGAAGCAAATTCCCATCCTCTGCCAGCAACATTTTTGGGTTTGACGGACTCATTTCTAGTCATGGAAAGCAAAAGTGCAGTTAAACTGACTCAGTTAAGAGGAGCACGAGGGAATTAAATAGCATTTAGTCATGTGACTGAGTCACATATTGCAACATCTTTTAAATAAAAAAAAAAATCTCATTTTCTATCTGAATACAGCTAAAATATTACTCAATGTCTGAGTTAGTTATGAACACCTGTAAGTTAATCACAAACATCTGTTGTTTGAAACTAGGTGCCAGGTTGTCTGCCAGCGCTGGTGGTGACAAATTCAAAACCTACAACGTCACTCATTAAGTTACGTTACTCTTCTTTGGACATGTAACAGCAGGATCCTCAAGTTCATCACCCTGCATCCAAAGCCATTTAACTTTGATGATTGAAGACACTGGAGCCAAAAGGAAAGCTGATGGCACTGCTTCATCCTGACTCATGGACATGGCCTAGAGTCAGGTCTCTTCAGGGTCCAACATCCTCTGCTCATTACCGATAACAGCAATTATGCAATCAATCCTTCCTTAGCAACTTAGGACAACAGAGGTAAACACACATTTTTGATACCAGTGAGCAACAACCAGCTGCAGGGATATGTCCTCAGGTGCCAGACGGATGGAGTCACCTCTAGTCTTGCCACACAGTAATAATAAAAAAAGGATCATGCATTTGTGGGTTGAGCAGCACAGATGATTATGTGGGTAGTGTGGCAAATTTCACTTGGGTGTTACCCACATAATCAGCTGTGCTGCTCATCCCACAAATGCATGATCCTCACAAGTTGTACATCATTGTGAAGGTAAATAAACAAGCTTTCCAACCATGTCAAATACAATAACAATTAGCAATGTAACAACAGAGAAATAATCCACCAAACACAGACTTCCAAACTTTTTTTTTCTTGAGTTTACATTGCAATCAGGCCAGGAACTACAGCTGGCATATTGGTCATGGACAGGATTACAATCATCACTGTTCCAGAGTCCCCACGGTCCTATAATTTTACCCTAATATTGAGACGTTAAACCTGTACAATCACACATGGTATTTACCTTAGCTTCAGCTATAATACCAACCCCCTGCCTGTACTTTAGACAGACCTATAGTGCTATAAAATCAGACTAAACCATATGGTGGATATCTGACATCTCTGTTGCAGGGCCAAGTACAGTCCTCCAGGCATTCACAGATACACCTCACTCCACTGGTATGCATTCAAGACGTTTAGATGACTGCTACAATATATATGCATCTGCTCTAAGCCTAGTTACACAGCAACAGCACCACAGTGAAGTCTAACTGTGAGTTCACTGTATAGACACAATATTGGGAGAAAAATAAAATCAAACGCCACACACTTCACACATATTTGTACCAGGTATTTCAGAGAGGACTGTGGGTGGTAGCAGCCCTCCTCCTCTTATAGAGAACGGTGAGAGGATGTGGGTGGTTTTATGCTGTGTTAGGCCAGCAGTCGACAAATGCGGAGGAGGAGGAAGATGAGGCAGAGTTCGAAGATGAAGACCATTTTCTCTGACTAGTACAGCAGGATTCTTTTCAAATAGGCTAGGATCGGTCAATCAGATGCAAATGTACTGAAGCTAGAGATCTTTGGCAAGCCACAGTGGTGGCAAGCCCAGAATAATCAAATGCATGTGTGGGTACCAAATAGAACAATTTGTCTAGGGTACATTGTTATTCTATGACATACAGCATTGTAAATGAGGTTTTATCAACTGTGTAAAGTCGTAAAACACACAGGCAGAGTGTGAGAAATCAGTCAGTGTATGTCTGGGTGGTGACAGAGTGGATGGGCCGGCTGGAGAAACAGGTGCTGCGATCGAGTTGTGTCATGTTGCGCAGCGTTTGCTTTTCAGACTCAGACTAGTAGAAGTACTGAGAGTGTGTGTGGTTTTCCAGACGGGTAACTTTTTCCTTTCTCTGCTCTCCGACTCCATCTAATATTCGCCAAGTTGCTTCTTTTCTCTCTGCACACTTATGCCCAATAACATTCTGTCCTCAATTTAATTACTGTGTTTTAAATTGTAAACATCTTTCGTCTAATTGGTGTTTTCTTCATTCCTCATCTGTGATGAACGATACCTGTTATGTCTGCTTACTACACCTATAAGTTCAGTTTTTACCCTCGCTAATGAGACATCTAATTAATTTGTTTAATTAAAATGTATGTTTTTGCATGATAGCTGGCTACATTAGCTGTCTTGAGTCACTAAAGTCACCTAAACTGGGAGAAACAGAGTTGTGAAGTTGGAGTTGTGAGTATAATTCTCAAAATTTTTATTCCATTTCAATTTTTTTTTTATTTAAATATCCTCAGTGTTACTGAACATATAAACAACTCTCCCAGATAATGTCTCCAGCCTACAGGTTTATCTTATGGCAACCAGTTTTAATTATTTCAACTTTGTTTCAGTGAAATTATGTTTTGTCTGTTTTTTTGGCACAGTAAACAGCTCAAAATACTACAATACCCATGAGCTTCAACCACTGTTGCCATAGAGAAGCAGTGAGTCAGGGGTGTGAATCAGAGCAATAGCAAATTTTAAAACACTTTCACTGGATTTGTTCACAAATTACTGCCCCAAAATCAACACAGAATCCATACGGAGAAATGATTTAAGCTGCAGATTGTGAAATCTGTTTTTTTTTTTTTCAACAGTGAGCATATTTGCTGCTATTCGCCATCTCTAAATTAATTCTTGTGAAACAGTTTAGTTTTGTCACCCATTCCAGTCAGGATGGTCGCCCACAGAGGCAGGAAAGTGTGGCTTGTGCATGTGCAAATGCATATCAAACTGATGACACAGTTAGGTCCTAAATAAAACACCTCCATTAACAGCATGCCCCAACATAAGCTCATTGCAACAAGGCCAATAATGATTACAACTGGATAACCTGTGAGTGATGGACACCACTATTAACCAGCCATGTTCTTCAAGTATATTAAGTGTGCCATTCACTGACTGACTTCTCGAGCAGTAAATCCTGGAGTTGCAGCTCTAGGATCAGCGTTCTGTCTCCACTACAAAAAACAGTTGTTCCAAGATCACAGTGTGCCCCAAAAAAGCAGTGTCTGGATTACTGCAGCGTCCCATACACTGCTCTGACACAGCACTTTGGAAAGTAGGCCAAGGTGAAGAGACACCCATTATATGCTGTTGCTATTGTAAAGTCTCAGGGCCCCAATGAAAATTATTTTCATCAAAACACAAGAGGCATAGAAATATATTTCTCTCAATCAACTCAATTTACAAGAAGGTATTTTCTGCAACTCAGTCTGCACTGTGAAGAAATTACCTAAGATCTGCAGTCAGGCTTCAACTACTTCTTTGATAATGACTGCAACCCTGCCAAAGCCTAAGTCAATGCAAATTAGCCCATCAGGCAGAAGGGAAGGGAAAATGGGGGAGGGATAGGAAAATGCTCCTTTGGGAATTCAGCTAATGCCTCGGTTTTGGAGCTAGCTGGTTTTCCACAGGGCTGAAGAGCAGCTTCCTACAAACCCAGGTCTGGTGGTTAGCAGTTAACCTGCCCAAAACAGTGCTGACAGCAGATTGTGTGTAATTTCTTCACAGTGCAGACTGAGTTGCAGAAAATAGCTTCTTGTAAATTGAGTTGAATGAGAGAAGGACACTTCTGTGCCTCTTGTATATAGATAAAAATGGTAGAATCTAATAGAAGATTCATCAGGTAACAAATCCTTTGAGGCAAAATCAATTTTTTTTTTTATGTGTTCTAGGAGTGGTTAACATTCAAAATGTCAAAATTAGTATCCATACAGTACTCAAGTTTCTCTACCTGTACCCAATAATACTTCTCATGATTCCCAACTTTCCTGTAGATAAATATTTTTCTACAAAAGCATTTAATCGTATCACAAAATGACTTAAACTTCTTGAATGCATCAGATGTCAAAAATAAGAACTTTCCCTAAATATAATACTGTATGTACACTAGATTTACAAAATAATCAGACCAAAAAAACCCAGTCAAGTGTTGCCAACTGTTTTCCAATGAAAGTAGCTAGCCGCACAAGCTCCAAATATTATTCAATCTAGAGAGAAAGTTGCCAAGTCTGCAACACTGACAGTCCATCGCTTCAGGATTTCCTCCAACGTCACTCCCCCGCTATTATCATTACGAACGTAAACAGCGAACGTGGCTATTGTTAGCACTCACAGCTGTCAAGCTAGCAGCTTGTGGAAGACTCTAGTGACACGTAATGTGCACACGAATGAAATGATTGAACAGGTTTATTACAGCCCTGTCACAGCCACAGATTTTTTTTTTTTTTTTTTTTTTTTTTTGTCTGAGCGTTTTATGTATTGACTGCTGTCGAGATGTAATACCAAGTTTAGTGATGTAAAAATACAGAAAACAAACCATCTGATATTCTGGTTTGGGCATCTTAACATTTTAGCATATTTCACATAATCAGCTTGTCAAGTTAAGTATCAGCAAACTCGAAGTTGATGATAGTTTATAACTTCTGTGTGGATTTATTGTATTATTATAATAATCTATTTTATTGTGGTTGGTTGCTTTTTATTTTATTACATATCAGTCTGTTTTCAGATGTCTTTTTCATTCATTAGTTAATTTTTCAAAGGACTGGAGTTTATTTATGTAGCGGGCGCATTTTTTGTTGCTTTCCCTTTAGAGCCGAGAGAAAGCACAGAGGAGAGAGCACTAAGCTGATTAGGCGCCGAGGCTGGAGGTAGGCCAGTCCATGGCTGCTTGGGATGGGAATTTTGGGCCAGGTCCTGAGGAAGCTGGACTGGGTTATTAACGAGCGAGTGGCTCACCCAACAACAACTAACAACAAGCCAACATACTTATGTTGCAGGCTATCTGGATTTTACAAGCAAGACCTACAGATGAAATGTGGCCCAGAAATTGCAGTAAGAGCTTTTACTCCAATAGTTTCACCTGTATATCAAATATTTCTATCTAGATAAGTCTACCAGATCCAACTCCAAGGCTGCATTTTTTTGCTTTCTTTCTAAAAATACCTTGGCTGCAAAGCTCCGGCCTCAACAGGTGGTTGGATTGGCAGGTCGCCAAGCTCAAGTGAAAGGTTAAAGGTCATCCAATACACCTGCACCTGTTGCATCTCGGAAAGACATTCAACTGCAGCTGTGGCTAATGCAGGCCATCACAAGGCAGCCGTTTATTAGACACTCTGTCTCGGGCCAGGTTACAACTGGACTTTATCCAACTGAGACATTGAACTGCAGTGATGTAACTCATCAACTCTTGTCATCCATCCCCACAACCTAAAAAACACACACAGCTATAGCTTATAAGCAGAAATTGTGTAGCCACATGTTATTCAATCACAAACATGACCTCAATGTACTGGTGGGCTACAGTGGTGTGCATCTTTGGGTTACTCACAATAGCAGTATTTTCACTTTCTAAGGTCTTTATACCCCCACCATCGCATACACCGACACCTACCCCACTGTTTTATTAGTGCCCGTCTCAGAGCTGGCTAACCTCTCACCCTGATGCTTTAAATGAAAGCTTTTGTCAGTGTCCTGGTCTAGTGTTTTGAGCAAACTGAGCAAGCAGTCAGGCTGACCGTGTTTGGCTTTATAGACAAGAGAGGGTTTGGGGGAGAGAAGTTGCACAATACTGTTGGCTGCTCTCTCCAACACAAATGATTTATTGGCCAGTGAGAGCTGGAATGAAAGACAGAGATGAGAGAGAGAGAGAGAGAGAGTGGCAGAATGAGAGAAAGTGAGGAGGTAAAAAGGAAGGGAGAGTGAATCGGACTGAGTAATGGGAAAGTAAAAGTGGGGACCATGCGAGTGAGAGTGGACACTGGTCTAGCCAAAGCCTCCTGGAGCCGGCCTTTCTCTGGATAATGAATAGCTGGAAATCATTAAAAAGAACAAGAAAATGAAGGAGGGTACAAAGAGAAGGATGGTAAAAAAAAAGACATGCTGAAAAAAAAAAAGAGCCTTTTAAAGACTTCTCACCATGGCGCAACAGTGGACTGCCATCAAGCGTTTGGCTCAGCCCAGCATGGCAATCATATTCACCAAGAAAAAGTTCACCATCGACTGGAATGCCACGTCAAAAGAAAACTGATACCTTATGAGAAACCATTTGCTGTGAGCAATATAGTACTATTTTACTCTGGCGCTGATAGACCTAGTGCCCTGTGTTAAAGGATCCTGTCCACAGGCTCACGCAACAGTGAATACCAATATAATGATAGACCACAGAGTTGAACACAAGGACTGCCTCCACTTGCTTACAGCCTACATTAGCTGAAGCTCAAAGCTAAAGTGGAACCTTATAACCAGTGGTTATGTTATGAAATTTTTCATTTTTGATATGTTAAGAGAAGACAAATGCCTACTCACTGATGTGGTCTGAGTTGCACTAATTCGTCTTTGCATTTCCAGGTCAATACATGTCAATGAATTCTGCGCATCAAAGAAGGGAAGCTTAGCACCCTTTTCTGTGTGTTTGAGTGTGCATGCTGGAGAACAATGCTGTTTTATTGACTGTAATTTGAATTTAATAAGTAATTTGAAGCCATTATTTTTAGACTCATTAGGCCTTTTGGCTGTGGAACGCACACACAATAAATGTAGAATGGGAGTGGGTGAGGGGGAGGTCAGTTGGAAAGCATGAAACGTTAGAACAAGACCAAAACCACAATTAAGTTTGGTTTCAAATCAGCTGGGGTCTTGTTTCTGGGCAGTCCGCCATGTGCGTCTGTACACTAACAGTAACAGCTTTAAATGACACTTTTTAAGATAAAGGCAATAAAACTGACCAAAGTGGTCCTAAACTCAGGAGTTTAATGTTTAGAGAGGTTTGTCCTGAGCCAGACAGGGTTACTGTACTTCTGACCTAAGAAGTTGAAGTATTCAAACAGCGAACAAGTGGAGAAGATAAGATTTTATCTTGGCCACATCCGGAATGATGTAGTGGCTAAAGCCAAGGCAAAAACTAAAGAGCACAGATAAAATGACACTGGAAAGTCAGACCAAAAGGCCAACGCAGAGCCAGACTGGTCATTTACCAAGTGAAAAGGCAACCTAGCCCATCGTCCATGAGATCTTTCTTTGTATTCAGCTTAATCATACTCTCCTGGTAATGGTACACTCGTGTCTCTTCAGAGAGCAAAGCACTGGAAACACTTGGACACACATTGGTTCACTTGGAGGACAGTACGGACTTTGATTAGTGATCATTGTGAGCTGGTGGATAAGAACCCCTGCTTAAGCAGGGATGTACGATCCCTTCACAGACTACCAAATTACTTATGGTTTGATTTTCGAGAAGCTGTAGTCAAGTTTGTTGGGTGCTGTGTCAGGCTGATCATCTCTCATGATATCAAAAGAGTAAGGTGGACTCCTTGGCTTGGATCTGACAAGGAGACTGAAATACATGGTGCTTGGTTTGGCTAAAGACCATGCCATGTTGCCTTGACAAAGATTAATACAGTCCTGTCTTAAATTAGAAGGCCACAAATGATAAGCCATTGTGTTTTGTTACGACACTTACAATGACACTTTCACATTACAGCACCTGTTTTCCTGATGAAAGTATCCATTTTAAACAGGAAAGCATTGGGTGTGGTGCAGTATTTTTAAAACCTGTACACGCTGGACCTTGTGTGCATGTGGTGGCCTAGCGTATCATTGTACAGAGCATCACCCTTGTAGTCAGTGACAGGGCGCAACATGTAGTGTATTCAAAGTGTTGCTACCTCTTCCAGTTTACCTTCTGTGTTGTGGTCTGGCACAATTAAAATAATTAAGTTATGGAATTAACCAATGATTTTGTTTCACAACAACTGTGTTTGTGGACGGGAAAGCTGGTGAGGGTTCATGCATTTGTCGCTGCACTTTTGACTCTACTAATGGTTGGTTGCGATACCTGTACAGTGGTGGCTAAAACTGGAGAGGATAACGCCCTGTGTGTTGCACCCTCATTGCGGTCAGTCTCCCTCAGCCAAAAGCTTGGGAATTCCTGGGATAAAACAGTGACAAGAATCCACAAAAAAAATCCCCATTTCTGTGAATGAAAACAAAAACAAGAGAATGCTCTTTTATAAATATAGTAAAGTGGGCGACAGCTTTGGGGATGTGGGGCTGAGTGGCAGTTACAGTGTTGTGGACCCTGATGACTACAAGCTGTGTGAATGGCTGTTCCCATGGTTTTGTGGCTTTTGTGCAATGGGAACAGTGACCCCACTGTAATCCATGGCTGTTTACATTCCAGCAGATCAGTTCCTACTGGAACCATGGGGAAGGAAGGGCAGGGGTTAAAGAAGACTCTCACGCACCATATCTCTATACAACAACACACGCCTCACCCAGGACACACACTTAGTAAACAACCCACAATGATCCAATATGGAGGGCTTACACTGTCTTATCGACTCGAGCTGTGATCATCTCATTTATTCTTTACCCTTTCAATCCTAAATCATCCATCTTTCCATCTTGTACAGTACAGCAAACTTGTGTACACCAGGCAGCCGTTATTTCTCTCCACTCTGTTTGCCATCGCTTGCTGTGAGTTGAAGACTGGAGCTCCAGTATAAGTAGCCCTAATTTGATGGGGTGGGGTGGTCAGCCTCCGCTTATTCCCTGCATAGAGCGCATGAAGGCAACAACGCAGCTCAGAGGCCCTGCCCACTCATCCATTCCCTAGAAAACTCTCATTCCCAAACAAACACAAGACAAAAGCTCCTCAAAATTGGTTAAAAATTTCATGTCTAACAGGGCTAGAGAAGGGAGAGTTTGTGCATGTTTCAGCGTGTTAAAAGGTCTTACAAGTCTGCGGGCAAACATTGCTCACTGGCTGTATATGCTCATGTCTGGAAGATTCAGGGGAGAGGCAACAGAATAGTGTTCCTCCAGTTAAAAGAAAGCACAAATGTGTGGGAAATGGAAGGAAGTTTGTCAAAACCTTCTCGGTTCTTGTACTGTGCTACGGGGCAGGGGTCCACTATTTCAATTCCAGTAAACACAGGAAGTTAATTGAGCTAAGATGAAATGAGAATGACGTCAACAACTGACATGTCGTGAGAACATCGTGTTCTCCTGTAAATAACAAGGGATATGACTGGGGTACGGATAGTCAACTGTGGTCAATACAGTCTAAAGGCAAATGCAGTTCAAGTGTCTCTGAATGAGCCTTTTGTGCAGTGCAACTCAATCGGTAGCCTCGTTTTATTTGCAGGTACACTGCGTTTGTTCATTCTGGACTTAAATACATCAACTAACAAGCAGGAGAACACACAAAAAGTGAGGAAATGTTGTACGCAATGGTTAACAGTAAGAAAAGAGTTTCAGGTGACTAAAACAGTGGCTGTGATTCAGTGTGAGCTCAGAGACCACAACAGAGATTGAGGCACTGCAAAAAAAAATATTTCTAGATCATATGATGAGGGGTGTGCGAGTGTGTCAGCAACAAAAGGTTGCAATTAGGTCAATGCAAGGTCAATGGGAGGTAGGTGTTGTGTGGGGTATTTAGGACCGCATTGCAAAGCAGTTATTAGAGTGTGGGTGTTGATCATTTTAACTTGCACTGATGTCTTTAAAGTGGCTTTGTGGAGCTGGAGAGTTCTTTACACCCACGTACCTGCACTTCACCACGAGGTGATAATGGATTTTGGGTGTGTATGTGTGTTTCTCACATCACGTAAAAAACCTGAACAGCTTATTCACACAGTTGTGTTTGGGAGGCCTCTGTTCATGTTGTTTATTACCTTACCTCTAAATGATTATAACAGGGAAGTTAATATTAACAGTTTAACCATTAACCAACACTTAGAGTTCTGACCAATTAAGAATTAGAGTGTTTGTACTGCGTTGGTTAACCTAAAAAATAAAGTATCCGCTGAGTTGCAGACGTCTCTTTCGCAGTGTAAGTCTGTGAGGAAAAAGTCTTTTTGGGCCCAATGGCATCAGGTGACTGACACAGAAATTGCGGTACCACCGTTGGCCACCATGTTGGGATCAACGACCGGCACTCTTCCAAGGGGCTTGATTTATTCACCGACAAATAAAATGCACACACACTGCACTGCTACGTTCACAGCTATAACGCCACCAACAACACCACACTCATCGCTGCCATACACAAACACGGACTGTCGGACACTCGCTAACGTTACGCTGCGCTGACGGACTGTATGTGTGTGTGTGACAACGGCGAGCACGAAGCCACCAGCAATGCTACCGTTGCAACTGTAGCGCAAACAAACACACATGGTCTGTCGGACGCTCGCTATCATTACGTCAGGCAGACACAGCTGACCTCACAGCTAAACTAAATGATACAGCAGAGACTTTTACTGGGAAAGTGTCTGCATGCGTCCATGACAATACACGCAGCATCGTGGCTGCCAGCTCTCATGGCCTGGTGAACTGGAGACAGAGTTGTCTGTTTTGCACATACTCTGCAGCTAGTGATAAATGATCGAGTTAATGTTCGTGCATCAGTTTATCATTGTAGCTGGGCAGCTTGTTAGAAAGATAGCACAGCTGCATGCAATGCACTAAATTTAGCAGTTAACGGTTAATAATCACTTAGCGAGGGCCTGTTATTGGTTAGATAAAAAAATCTAAATTACCATTCCTTGATTATGTGACCACTTCCTCTCAACAGTGTTAACTCAAGACAGCTAAAGCTGAGGGTTTCTCAAACCTTGCAACACCTGTTCCTGACACAGCCTCTGCAGTCGAGCACCCCTCGGTCCCAGGTGCATTCAGCCACACACACACACACACACCAACATGTGCAGCTCAGCACAATCTATACCTCCGATCCAGCCTTGCACATTTGTTTCGATGCTGTGTCTGAGGTTTTTGTTATTTTTTTTTTTTTTTTTACAGCTACTTTAGAAAGCTCACAGTACGACTGAGCCTAGAGACGACCTCAGCCCACACACTCGTGCTTTGCTTCCAGAGTGTTCTGTCCTGTATCCCTACAGTCAGGACAGAGACAGCCAGAGCTCTCCACAAAACAGAGAATAACTCTGTCCCATGTTGCACATGCCGTGGTCAACGGCTGCTGGACAAAGGGACAAAACATGTTGCCTTGGTAACGCTCCCCTGAAATAACTGCGTTGGGTTGCTCTGGGAAAATCTAGCTTGTACATTCAGCAAATACTGGCGACTGAACTGACAGTGGACTTTGTGAATACAGTTCTCATTTCCATACAGCTTGTAAAATACACAGTGCTAAAATTCAGTGTGCTATCTTGGAAGCAACAAATTTCAACTCACTTCTTTGGAGGCCTATGCCAAGAACGATCCACAAACACATTAGCCTTGCATGGCAGCACATGTTCTATGCAGGCCAACATTTTCAGCTATTCATCCTTTCCATCTTTCCAATCTGAACCCTTTTTCTCTGAATGAAGCTACATTTTCCTCTTTTCAGCACTTGTCTCTTGCACATAATGGCTCTTCAAAGCCACAGCTGCTCTTAGCATAAAATGATGACAGTGGTGCATCGTGTTGGGTGTTCACCGTAGGTGGGCAACCCCAAATCGATGGCTTCAAAAACTGTGATCTCTCCCAGGCCTCTGCTAACCCATTCCTTTCCCCCAGAGCCGTGCCACATCCTGCAGGTTGGGACCGCAGTTCATCTGGGTTTGGTTAGAGCCAAGACATAAGAGCCATAAAACTAGGCCGAGAGGAAAACAGAGGGGCACCTCCTCATCTACAACCCCAACCAGCGCTCTCAGATGGGGGCTCTGATGTGGTGTGGAGCAACGTTAGACGGGCGAAAGCTGGCGGTCTTTACGTTTGACCCGATGTCATTCACAATACAATACTTAAACTGATCTTAATGTTGGACTCTTTCTTCTATTTAATGTTGATTGCAGCAATATGAAGCATTTTGCACTGAATATTATAACTCCATGCTATATGCATACTACATAGATGTGTATCAAAACCATACCCATCACCCACAGTATGGGCAAATAACCTACAGCACATCAATAACGCTTTGAATTTTGGCATCACTGCGCAAACAAAATGTTGCAACAATAAAGCTGAAATCACTTAAAAAAGACAAAACAATACTGGCGACTAAACCAACCACTTTACAATGAGTCACACACTCAAACTGCTCCAGTGTGTTTAATATTCATTGTACCTTCACACAATGTTTCAGCGCTAAATATATTTTACCTAAACTGTCTGTACAAATGAAAAAGGCGTTAAATTGCAATTTATGAAACCCGATAATGCCACTCACAGATGCTACAGTCCAAATATTCATTTTACCTCTTTGTCCACAGAGTGCTGGATATGTATGCGAATTAGCCAAGTTTGTGCAGCTGTTTATTCAACACTAAACAATTATTCTAATGAGTTTGGTTTGACAAGTGAGCTTCTATATTTAGTGTCACTTGATATTTCCAGCTCCAGACCCCTGCTCCTTTTCATCCTGCATTCAGAGCAGAGATGAAAAGATGAAGAGTGACATCCGGAGAGAACGATGAATGGAAGGAGGACATCCACCTCTTTCCTTTGTCTCTTCCAGTAAACGCATCATCCATCCTTCTTCTGGTGTCATCATTCTCCACCAGCACCTCACAAATGCAATTTATTAGCTCCAGTTAGAAGAAGACATGGCATGTTTACTTACGTAAAAACCTTGGTTTAGGAAAAAAAAAAAAAACTACTATGGAAATAATGGCCTGTTCATTCAACATGTAGCAGATTTCTATAGGGGAATGAAATGACCCTGAAGGGCATAGTAAAGAAAAAAAGCAACAACACAGCATCCTAGCTCCTGCTGCTTCTATCACATAAACCCTCTCCGCTGCCAGAGAATGCCACATACAGTATGAAAGGCTCAAAAGCAACAAAGCAAGTGCTGCTTCAACTGCTTCTGCTTTTACCTCATTTCAAAGCGCATCAACATTTAGACCAAACAATTGAGCGCTGCTTTGGGTCAATCAATATCCAGTGTGCCCATGTGCTACAGTGCATATATAAACTATAGTATTCAAACAAGTGACCTACAAAAACATAGACTCAATATGAGATACAGTCAGTTTACATCTTAATTTTATAATTATTGATACATACTTGACTGCTGGCACTAATAAAGATCACTAAAGTCATCAATCTTCTTGGCGTTGAGTGTTTTTTTTCCAGTTTTCCTTTCAGAACAGGAAGTTACCATGTGGCTCTTGCACAATAAGTGTGTTAGCCACTTAAACAAACACACACAGCTCAGCACATGACTTTTATTATAAACATCACAGGCGTCACGTCATTTCTGTCGACGCCGCTGTGCTAGCTGGGTTAGTGTTTAACACATTCGCTAAATACTTATGTTGCACGATAGAAGGCGCTGGTATGAACAGGGAGGCGACAGCCTGGTCAAGTGGCAGTGAGCCTATCACACCCTCCAGGTATTCCTCAGACAAATATGTTAGTGACAGAATAACTGCACTTCAGCCTAAACTCATCAAACACTTCCAATGTTTAAAGTCTGTAAATTAATTATTATCTCTCTTTTAATGCACCAGGCTCATGTGAAAAGATTTCACTGAAAGCAACTCCATTTATAAACTAAAAATGACATGTAAAAGCAAAAATCAACCTTTCTGCTTGAATCAAAATTACTTAAGCAGCCAATTTACTGTCACAGGATGTATTATATACTAAATCAAGAAACAACAAAATCTGCTGTAAATGATCAAATAATGGTCAGGGCCTTATTTAACTTAACTGAAAGGAGTGCCAACCCTTTATATGAGACACATTATTATCTAAATAAAAATATCTAACTTCCGTATTAGGTCAGCCTATTGTTTTAATATGATCTTCCTTGTGTTTAAACTTTCTGTTGCTGCTGTATGTTTGTAATGCAGACTCAACACTTCCTCCATCAGCTTCACACTGAAACACTTCCAGGAGTTAAAGGGGCATGATCACTTCCCTTTCACGGATCGATATGGTGCCGAGTGTCAATAACAGCAAATTAACACAGAGAAAGAAAAGCACATAGGAATCAATCATAAGTTTAGAGGGTGAAAATGGTTTTAAAAAAAAAAAACTCGAGAGCTGTGTAAATGGACAGTACTTGATGCTGAATTTACCACATGAGCATCATTAATGTGCTCAAATAGACCACCCACTAGGATTTGATGCTAGGCCATTTTTCAAATATCAGCCATTGTTATCATATTTAGATTTTTTTAGTCAAAGCAAACCAAACTCAGTAGCTGACGAGGTGAATGCTTTCACTCACCATTTCGTCCAGAGCGTAGCGAAGTAAGCCATGCTCGTACAGGATGAAGAACCTCCTCTGCCATTTCTGCATTTAAAAATAAAGAAGGAGAAATTCTTGAATTACTGACATGGTCACAACATAAATATCATATCAATCCCACCAGTAAGCCATATCAGCGTTTTGTAAATGATGAAGAAACATGAAAGATTTAGATGGGGTTGAAAGCTGTTGCTTATTATCCCAATTTAGCCATGACAGTTTAATAAATACTGTTACAAGTATGGACAAATATTTAGTTTATAAAGCCAGATTTCTTTATTGGATCAGTAAATTAATCTGTAAATGTTCAAATCAAAGTTGGCCACTCCACTGGTGCACATACCGTACAAACATTAAATGGCTAGCGAGCCTTTGGGAAGCCGTTGCATTGCAGTGGCATCCCAGTACTTAGCACACTTTTTACCACATCACAAGCTTTTCAAGCTAGCTGGAAACCAGATTGTTTTTCTTCATAAATGTAGGAGGAAAATAAGACAATAGACAGAACACTGGACATAGATATTAAAACCTTTTTTTAAGTCTCAGCTGAATGAATCAGGCTTACAGGATATTAAATGCATACAACTTTGAACTGATATCTGACAGTAGTATGTCAGTGTTTGCCCAAAACGCATTCGGTCCACAATTTTAATGGATCTACTGAGGAAGATGAAGCCTATCGTTTTTTTTTTTTTTTTTTTTTTTTTTAACTACAAGGTCAAATTTTATATTTGTACAAATGATATGGTGACAGTTTCCATTGATCTCCTAACTCACTGGCTCGATGAGATCTCCGCTGCCCCCCTCTTATCTTAATGCACCGTTTAGTCTCAGTGTTAAATATCCTGGGCTCCGATTCCAACTGATCCATGAAATATTAAGAGGTGCTTTGTAACCTAAAAGGCATCAGAAGGTCTAAGTAGGGGTGCTGATTGGCTTCACAGGTGATGCTAGAGGGACACTGCAGTCATATCCATTAAAAAAAAGGTGATGGATATGTGGCTTACAGTGTTGTTGTTGTTTCAGCCACAGACCCACAACCTGTCAGACTAAAGTGGTCTTAAAACATGACTCATCCAACAAGTCAGCTCTTTTTCCTGTTGTTGGTTTGTTGGTCAGTAAAACCCGACCAACCTGCTCACCTCAGCACTACGGGCCACTAATTATACACCAGCAATACTGATTGTAAGAATAAGCAGAGCACATTAGTGATGTCAAAGCAGCAGCTGCCTGTTGACAGTAGTTGAGTTGAAGGATCCAGAGGTGCTTTTCCCAAAAACCCATATGGAAGCCATCAGTGTGGCTGTGAGAACTGGGACATTTCCTTCTCCTCCCCCACATTCCCTCTACTCCTCTTTGGGATGCACCGCCGCAGTATAATCTGGGAGCTGATAAAGGAAGCGGCGCAACAGAGCACGTCTCCCATTACATGATGCTAGGGGGGGAGCAGGACTCGTGAAATAAAGTCAATATTAGGCTCATTATTGCCTTCTTCTGATAGAGGGCCAGGCCTCCCACAGGAAGCTGCTGAATCCATGAAACAGCTACAGGAGCCACAATAACCAGACCTCCTGTATGTCAGATGTCAAATGAGTGGCAGAATAGATAACAAAATTAAAGGAAGGGCTAGGCAAGCCAATTGCCTTTCTCAGCTTTCCTGGTCCTTGGAGCTGCCCCAATATACTAAACTTGAAACCAATAATTATTTTACTGTTGATTAATCTGTCAGTTACTGTCTCTATCAATCAGTTAGTTGTTTGGTGGATAAAATGCTGATCAGGGTTTCCCAAAGCCCAAGATGACATCCTCAGATGTCTTGTTTTATCCACAGCTAAAAGATATTCTGCTTACTGTCATAGAAGAGTAAATAAACCAGAAAATATTCACATTTAAGAAGCTGGATTCAGAGAAGTTTGACTTTCTTTTCTTAAAGAATGACTAAAACCGATTAATCAAAAATTAGAATAGCTTTACCCACCTCTGTCTAAGCTAACACAAAACCATAAGTAGGCCTACTGCATGTACTGACTCTTGGCATAAGCAGAAGCTACAGACAATGGGTCAAATCAAGTTGTTCCCTTATAACAATACCCTTTTGTTTTCATGAAGCTCCACCAAATGTTTATTAAAAAGAAGCCAAAAAGACCTGAGGAGGCAAAGCTATGCTCTAATATGCTGCAATCAGCTTCAAGTCCAGCCACCTACCCGAGATCTGTGTAAGGGATTGTCAAAATTTGTTCCCTCTGGTGCCAGCAGCAGCCATCCTCCATATATCGGTTTTGCCTGGAGAGGAGGAAAACACAAATAAAGTCTTGAAAACAAACCCTAGAACGGGTACATTAACATATCAATTAACAGTTCAGTCGTGCATGTTTGAATTCACAACTGGAGGCTAGTCTGTGAAGGCTTCAAACTGCATCCCAATATCAGACAGGATTACACACACACACATTTTTGTTCAACTCCGGGAAGGTGTGTATTAGTCACTAGCTGCCTCTAGTTGACTGCAGGCTACATTCTCCAGCTGGCTGTATTCCAGAGCACCATGCTGCCCTGAGAAAAAAAGGAAAGGCTAACACACATGATTTTCTCTCTGATCCTCTAAGTGGGTGGACTGGTGGGTGGAGGGAGCAGCGAGAGGCAGAAGTTAGCAAGAAAAACAGTGGATGAGAAACAGGAGAGAGAAGCAGCACAGAGCCTGGGAGCTTTCATGGCTCCAGATTTGCAATTCAAACTGAGAAATGCAAGTTGGCCTGGCAGTCTTTCTTAAATCGTTCTGGTACGTACTTGAACTCCAGCCATACTAGTAGTCAGCATTTGTTTTCCGGGCCAAAAAAGCCCTGCATAAGTACTGCAGAGTTGCAGACATTTTACTAAATATGTTTACACTCAACTCTTACCTACACCTAAAGAGCTTAACAAATTAAGTTCCTTACGTAATCCAGCAGCACTCCCAAGTCTGCGCAACAACAGCCTACAAATCAAGTTGAAAAGCCCTGACATTTACAGCCGCCTGGCACCTCCATGTCCCTCTGTCAGTGGTTTTGATTACAGTCATAACTTCATCCCATGTAAAGCCAAATATAATCCACCATGAAATCCTCTTTTCCATTTGATTATAGGTGGTACAGCATATTTCTCAGCTGAGTGATTTTGTAAACAAAATGACATAATAAGAATCAGAAGTCCTAACTTTAACCTTGGACAGTCAGTCAAGAGTTTGTGCAGACATGCAAGAGAAACAACATCCAACTTTTGAAAGACAACCTGAGAGGTGACGCATAGGAAAAGCCCCTTACAGATGAGACTAGGGGTGGGAAAAAAAGTGATTCACCTATGTATCGCTATTTTTTTCCCCACAATTTTGAAATAATTTTCTTAATGTCAGAATTAATATATTTGTTTCATTTGAGTCTATACGGAGGTAGAGGGAAGTTACCAGTTTTATTGTTGTAGTCAGAGTAACGTTATGTCCTATCTGTTCCGTAATCATCAACCAAAACATACTTCAGCTGGCCACAGTGAGCCAAAACGACAAATCAGAAAATGGTGGAGGGTCTGCGTGGCTACGACCTGCACCCATTACATTTTAAATCCAATGTGATAAACACTATGCATACAATAAAAGTATGGAAACACTTTCACACATTTCCAGGATAAGCAGAGCTAGACATCAAGGCTAAAGTTTCGTGCTAACTCTGTCATGGACAGGAAGCGTTATCGATTTGCAGTAACGTGCAGTCAAACCAGCCGTCACTCGTCTCTCCACGGACAAAATCAGCCGATGCTATGACTGCAGAGCACCCATATACTGCCATTTATGTTGAATGCATTAAAGCAGCCCCGATGAGAACGGAGCTGTCAGGAAAGCTAGTGACACTTTTGGTGAAGATTGCAGAATCATACATGTGTAGCTTTGTCTATGAAATGAAAATAAAATTGATGGCTTATATTCACTGGTAGTTTAAAATACCACACATCCCCAATAAATCGAAAGAAAATACCACTAATTTGTGAGGGAAATGTTTACTTTTTCTAGTATCAATTTAGATATTTTCCAAAGTAAAAGTCCTTAGAAGTGTGCAATTCAACTCGAAATGCATCGAAATGCAATACTGAAAAATCGCAAGACATCAGCGCACAAGTATCTGGATAGTATCAAAGAGGGAGATGGGTGTATCGTCCCAGCCCTTGATGAGACTAAGAGGCAAGACTGAGGGTCCCATCTCTCCTCACATGACCTGACAGCAGCCCTGAAAGGCAAGTCCTCCCGAGAGAACTAGATGAGACGAATCTAGGTCATTTTTTCTACCCTTCAGTGGTTCAGAGGTTAAACGGCGCTATTTGAGCGAGTTTGTGTGTCTTCATTTCAAAATGGCCCCTCCAACATCTTATTACCCCACATCATAAATGTTGAATGCAGTGGTGAATCGTGGGACGACCAAAGGAATGACAAAAGTTTTGGATGGAAATATGCACAGGATAAGATTCAAGGGACCCGCTAGCATCTTCTTGCAGCAGGACTCAAACAATGAACAACATGGCCGGCCTGTCCTGAGTCTTCAGCCTCTGACTGCTGATGATAACTTCTCACTGGGTGAAGTCATCAACGCATGAGGTTGATAACCAGCGAATCAAAGATTCCACTGAGAAGGACAAATAACCAAAAAGCTTCAAGACTATTTCCATCCAACATAGGAGCCACTCGCCATCACGACGGAGGAAATTACAGGAAGATGTGTACGAAGAAGCATCCGTCACAGAGGCGTCATTCATATAAACAGCCTGGTGACATTTAACCTGTCCTGTTAAACAGCTTACCTAAAGGAATGATCACGATACAGGCCATCTGAGTTGAGTGTGCCCTGATGCCACCATTCACAAGCTGCCAATATCAACAAACCCAGTCCAGGAGGAAGCATTGTTGGAATATCTTCACATTACAAAGGAACACAGCAAAACCAGTCTCCAATTATTGTAGGTGTAAACTTGACAGTGTGACAAAGGGCAAAATGACAAAGGGAAGTGTATAGCAACTTTTAAAAAACGATTTCCCAGAAATAGCTGTAACCCAGATGACTCCACAAAAGCAGCTGGTAGTGGGCTACTGTGCTGGAAGGCATGGGGCTGGGTGGAGGCCTATATCTGCATGAATTGAGGTCAATATGTGCCCTTGGGTTGGAAACTAATTATGTCCAATTAACCTTCGCACTTCATGGTTTGCTGACACATGACAAAGTGGTTGAATTCAAACACAGATAAAACACTTTAATATAGGTTGCCAAGTGTGAAATATACAGTGTTTAACAAAATAAAAGCATGCGTTCACCTGATTTAAGTCTTCGTCGTTGAGCAGATGTGATTCTCTGGGCTTGAAGCAGTTCTGGCATTTACTTTTGTTGAAAATGTTGGCTTGAAATTTCCGACAAGGGTTGTCTTTGAATGACATGGTTGACGGGAGAAGGCGACACTTTTAATGAGAAAAAATATTCTTGTTTGACAAACTTTCGCAGCCAAATGAGCTGAAGTCAACTCGCTGCTGTTGAAATATAACAGGACAAGTTTCTAAAACAAACCCGTCAGAAGAAGAAGTCCATTAAACGGTGCGTTGTTCACCTGTCCCGTGTTACCTGAGGCGGTGAATTACCTCTCGTTAAGTGATATCTATGATAGTCATGTTGCGCCAGGGGTCGCAGCTAACGTTGACCTGCTAACTTTAGTTTCTGTACGCGAGATTTACGTTAACTTAGCTCGACCTCGAAAGCGCAGACAGGTGTGCGCGGTCTTTTCCTTAACAGCGTCCGGCGAGGTGGCGACGTCTCACAGGTGACACACCGGGCCTTGAGCTCACTGCAAAGGTCCCGTCAGCCTCCATCGGGCGGAACGGAGCGACTCTACCGAGGGAGGGAGTCCACTTTGGCCCCTCTCTCTCCGACTCTCTGTCTAACAAGTGATAGCGCGTTCATCGCCGTTAACTCTGCTTCTAACGTGTCTCTTCAGGGCCAAACACCGTTGTCCAACTTTAAAAAACGCCATAGACTCCGCTGTCATGCCGTTGGATCCATACCGTCGGGTCCCGGTCGTCGTTGCACCGTTCCCGCTGGCTCTGGTACGCAGTCTGCGGTTGATGTTTACGTGAAAATCCTCGTTTGGGCCGAACAACCAGTCTATGGGAGGTGGGAGGTGCTCAGGAGAGAGTGAGTAGTGAGTGACAGCAATCTCGACCAATTGGACGCGCCTACCATCGAGGCCTGTGTGTTAAGTGTCCAATAGGAAGCCTCGAAAATCTCCACTACTTTCGCTCAAGCTTGGTGGGATTTAAAGAACCCATGATAACAAAAACAACCTCTATGTAAATCTGTGATGTTATTAATATTAGCCTGAGCTAATATTTATCATTCCTATCTGCAAAGAGAAAGACTGCAGGCTACATTTATTCAGGGTACACTCATTATTAGTAGAGGTTATTTCTTTAGCTGATATGTATTGTTATTTTTTTTGCTTTTGTGTGGTGTGTTAATCTTTAAAATCCACAACAGGACAAGAGGCAAAAACTAAAGACTTTTTGACAAAACACTTACTATTTTTGCCTGTTTTTTTTCCAACATTTAAAACTTGGTTGCTAAACAGGTAACCTGTTACCTCAGATGACAATACTTATAGACTCAATAATACCTTTATTATTTGACATTTTGTGGAGTGTGTGCATGCAAAAATCTCAATCCATAAGGAGCTTCTACACAGAAATGTTATTTATTTCACTGATATTTACTGTTATTATTTGTTTTTGTGTTGTGTGCTAATTTTTAAAATCCACAACAACAGGACAAGAGCCAAAAACTAAAGACTTTTTGTCAGAACATTTCTATTTTTCATGGACATGATAACGCATTGATTAGTTGATATAGAGTGCATGCATGCAAAAGTGTGGCGATATAAGTAGCTATTACACAGATATGTTATGTTCCTCCATGATCTACTATTAAACAAATGAGACTAGGCTACAAAAGCACACTACAGCAATTTCATCATACAGTATACAAATGTTATGTATACATTAACATGAGATTAAACTCTGTAAGATTTACTCTTGGAAAGTACACTTCAATACGAATTTAATAAATGTGAATCAATTTAAGACACTTTATGGTGATTCAGTTTGCTAACATTATCCCATCTGTCGCATTGGGACTGATATAGTAAGTTACAAAGGAATGGACCATGATGGAGCCTATTTTTACACTTCTACTACTACTGCATGACATTTTGAGTCGAAAAAATAATGTGTCAAACATACTGCATAAAAGTTCATTTTAAACACAGAAATCTTACGTGGTGTTTTGATTCCAGGCTCCAGAGCACCATCTGTTGGTGTTAAATTTCCAATGGCGGGGTCAAAGACTGGGACACGTTCAGAGATGGAAAAGGAAAAAGAAAAACACATTGCACAGATATGTCAGAGCCAAACCAAACAGGAATGTATGAGTGATAGATAGCAGGTGAAGTTAAGTCCAGGAATTTGCTATTCATCCACCATGTGGTTGGTTTTATGGGTGAAAATATGAGGTCTTGCTTAATATTGTGATGTTTTGAAAATGTAGTGTACTGGTACACCTGTTGCCTTATCAAGTCACATGAGAAAAATCAAATTACTACATTTCTTTTACTGTAGCAGTAGAGTTTGGAAACACTGGTGTAATTTTGTTGTCCTTTGCTTGTGTTCTTCCATAAAGTAGTTTATCTTCAGCTGGGCCTTCTGTCTCTGGATTTTGATGGGTAGACAGGAGAGCTGAGTAGTAAAATTTCAAGAATTTCAGATACTTCACAGTAAAGATGATTCATTGATTCTGACTGATATTTGTACGCTAAAGAAATGCACAGTGCAGAGATCAAGTCTCTGCAGAGTATAGAAAACCAGAACTAAAGTCCTCATTTTTTTAATTTTCCAAGTTGATGCACCAAAAAAACAAAATTATGCAAAATATATAGCCTCAAAACAGACACCTCGCCATCAAACACAACTTCATTCTGCCAATAAAGAGACATTAATTTACTCAACTTGTACAAAGTGCAAGATTTTATTGTGGGAGCTTGAGGTGGTGTGCTGGGACAGCAGTGTCACGGTGACATACAGTGATGAGTAAGGAGAAAACATAAAAATAAGTGTGAAATCATCTTAAATTATTTCAGTGATCATTTAGTGACATAAAAATCTTCTCTTTTCAGGTTTTGTGTTTAAATGTTTGTGTAACAAGGAGTCAACAAAGTGAGAATCCACCGAATAATAAAATATAATATCATATACAAGAAACAATGACAACCATACATCAGGTATTGTGATGAATTATCCCAAAGTGGTAATAATAAAGATCTATAAAGGCTTTTAATTAGAACAAGCTAACTTTAAGTGTCTATCTTGCAGTTGCCATTTGCAAATATTTTAGGAATAAATGATAAAAAGCATTACAATAGTTCCTCTCAAAAATATTGTCACTGATCATAATCCAAGGTTTTACACAATCACTTCTAAATGATAAATGAGCATTTTGCTGTTTTGGTGCTGCTCTGAGTCAAGTGAAAACATAAAAGCAGGATATTGTTTAAAGTTCAGCCAATTAAGATCTTAGAGGTTGTCTGCACTTGACAAAAGTCAAGGTTTGAAATAGTCTGGTCTCTGGCATCAAAGATGAACATGCTATGCTCTCTATACTTTCCACTTTGGGGCCAAAAAATGTCAGATTACCTTTTGCATTTATGATAAGTGGAAATAAATTGTAAACAGCTGAATCATATAATAGGAACATAATCTCTGGAGCGATACAGCTAATAATAATGGCTACCTTTTAGCGAAGCCAAGAGCAAGTTGACTTCACATGTTCATATCTGCTTTGAGGTATTTTACATTTAAACATTATGGATTACAGTAGCCTACAGAAACTAACTGGGAAACACAATATGGTGTCCAAAACAACTGTGTCAGATGCAAAGAAATAAAAAAGGGACCATCAGAACTTGACATGTGCTGCATATTAACAGTGAGTCAAAACATGCATTAGGCTGTAATCAGAAGAGATTTGCCTTCTTCTTCATGTCATTACGTTTCCACAGAGGAAGTACGTCAAACTCTTGAATCTCCATGCCAAAGATCTCTAAGAATGAATCTGGGGATAGGTGACGCTGAAAAGGAAAGCAGGAAAGAATAAAAACAATAATAAAATGACTGCGGAAAAGCTCCACAGATAATCTGTTTGGTGCATTTCTTATTCTAAAATAAAAACCATACTGAAACTAAATATTTCCTCATCTTGTTTTTAAGGGAAATATGAAAAGCTTTCAGCAGGTGATGCCAATGATAAAAATCTATCAACCAAGTAAGTTTTAGTCGTGGTATTTGCAGTATTTTAAGGACTAAAATCCAATTTAAAGAGGATCTATTACGTGTGTGTACTTTTTCCTTTAGTAGCATGTTAAAGTGTGTAAACGTGTTGTAGAAGTTTACACATGCAAATAAGCCCAGTAGCTCCTCTTTAAAAGACGTTCTGCACCCTCTTGCCTTTTTGACAAACTGAAGTGTGCAGTGAAGTTATGTTTTACACTACAAATGACAATTAGAGACAAAAATAATGCACAGCAGTCTGTTCAGCACTGTAGTTTTTCTCACAGATAACTGTACCTCGAGTCTTGTCCTGTCAACATCCTTGGGAAGCTTCCCTTGTCCTCTACTGCTAACTGCGAGCAGCTCATATGGGTAGACCTGGACAAAACAAAAACTGGTTGAGAACTGCACGTGCTGCACTTAAACACAATCTTACATGCTATGAGATACTGAGATACGAGACAGACTTAGAACATCATGTACTACACAAATATGCATCTTGTCTAACCACTGCACCGTTAAGTGAGTGGTCTATAGCACAAGCGCTCCAGCCTTCAGGGAGAAATATAATGTTCTGCTTCAAGTGTGTATTTTCACATATGCTGTTTTAAAGAGAGGATGATAATGAAAAAACGTATTTTGTCATTTGCCTGTGTTTTTGTTATTCTGGCATGGAGTCTTTTCAAGGTGTTTATAGGTACAGAACAGGACAAGTCTTTGCAGTGAAAACTTCTACTACTTCTAGTACACATGAATATACAAACAATACTTGCTTTTGGTTCCAACAAATTAGGCATAGACACTCCTCTATCCATTCGTGCTAATGGATGTAGACCGTCATGGATGAGCTACAGAATGAAGCAAACACATGCAGTAGGAAAATAACACAGCAGGATTAATCACTTCAAGGCCAAGCTACTGCAAGTAAAGTATACTTATAAAATGTATGGTTAAAGAGTCAGTTATGCAATGTGTGCAATATATATATTAACAAAGAGATCTGCGAGATGTATCTTTGAAAGCTGAGTTGAATGTAGACGTTATAAAACAAGCTCATGCAGACAGCGAGGCGAGCCCTGATTCAAGATCACACAGAGTTCCTCTCACGTACCTTAAAGTCTGAAGGGAAGGAGAAAAGATAAAGAACAAGCAACACTAATTAATTTCTACAGAATTATCACACTGTAGTGATCAACAACATCCATGATAGATAATAAAGATGTCTACATACTTACCTCTGAATCTGTCAGTGCTGTAATTGGAGAAATCAGCTGACCGTGGCTGAACGAGAAGAAGACGAAGAAAAACATCAATTCTATTCATGAAGTGCTGTAACTGCAAATATCATGTTGCTACCCCATAAAAAAACACTAAGCAATAAAGAGCATCTGACTCAATTTACTTGTCTATCTATGGTTTTCCTTTTTTAGATTTTATTTTTACATATTTATCTATCTTATTTACTTTGGGGTGGGGAGGATATGATGGCTGATAATGTTTGTATTGATTATATTGTATATTGAAATCTTAAGAAAGAAAAAAGAAAGAAAGATATTCCTTTATTAGTCCCACAGTGGGGAAATTCAGTTTTTACACTCTGTTGTTCACACAGTACATATACATGTCAATGGAGAGATGTCAGAGTGAGGGGGCTGCTCCTGACAAGCGCCCAGAGCAGTTGGGGGTTTGGTGCCTTGCTCAGGGGCACCTCAGCAGTGCCCAAGAGGTAAACTGGCACCTCTTCAGCAACCAGTTGGTCTTGGTCCATGGGGGATTTGAACCCGGGTCCTCCACATCCTAACCCAAGTCCTTACAGACTGAGCTACTGCCGCCCCCTTAACATATTGTGTTAAAAAAAAGGCATGCGACTCTTCATGAGAAGTCATACTTCAAAATGATGCTCAATTCAGCTGACTGAATCAAAACAATGTCACTTAAAGGTGCAGTGCGTAGAATCTGGTGACATCTAGTGGTGAGGTTGCAGACTGTAACCAACTTAAATTTCTCCCATGTAACAACGGGGAAGGGGAGGGGAACGACAGTGCCGATGCGAAAACGTGAAATTGCGAATGGTCCTATCTAGAGCCTGTGTTTGGTTTGTCTGTTCTGGGCTACTGTAGAAACATGGCGGTCGGCTCTGTGAAGAGGATCCACTCTGTATGTAGTTCATTCTAAGGTAACAAAAAAAACACAACAACTCTTATTTTTAGGTGATTAAACACTAATGAAAACACACTTATTAATATTATACTCCATTTCTGCTAATAGATCCCAGTAAGTGCTACATGCTGTTCCTTTAATAGTCTTACTCAACAATGCTAAAGAAAGCATTAGGCACCAGTGCTGTTGCTCTTACCGGATTGAGGCCATTGCGACCGTATCCAGGCAAAGAGGATGTTTGGGTTGTGGAGGAATTTGGATCTATGTGAAAGTGCAACAGCAGACAGATTAGTTTATAATAAAGCGACTTACTGTTCAGTCAGACGCAGCTCTTTGCCAAAATTAGATCAGATGTACTGAGTAGAATAAACCTCGCCAGGTTCTTTTCTTAGCCTTTTGCTAATTGTTCTGTAACAGAGACTTCTCAGTACTGCTCTATTTTTAGATTTACAACAAAATTGCATAAGTAAGTCTAGTTCAGTCAGAGTGTAAATCAGAGTGTAAATCAATACAAACACACAACTGAGATAACAAACAGAATATTTAACTGCTTCAAGCAGCATTAAAATATCTTTTTTAAAAGGTTGCTTGAAAAATTACATGGGCATGTCGTACCTTGCTGTTTATAAATTGGAGGCCTCCTGTACATGTTGAAGCCTTCGTCTGCGGATAGAAAAAAAACGCAGCATCAGCAAATAATTCTAAAATATCACACAGCAGAACCACAATGAAATATTGTTAGTAATAACCTACTGTAGTGTCTCCCTTTTCCCTTTCAGTGTTTTAAGCCCAGTCTGCTTTGATTGGCCAGCTGGCTCACTGTGTTGTGATTGGTCAACCAAACCAAACTCTTCAGACTGCACTCCAGCTCCACTCTAAATATCTTTCTTTCCCAACTAGCAAGGCAGGTATTATGCAAATGTGTTACTTGGTGACATCACCACGTTACAGTAGAAAAGGTGGGACTTCAAGCAAGTTCAGGAGCAGTGTTTCTGTAGGAGGTGACTTTGGGCTTTGTAACTTTGCAGACCTTTTACATGCGCAAAATACTATATAACACACTAAAGGAAGAAAAAGCACAAAAGCATAACAGCTCCTCTTCAAACTGTTATTCTTATGGAGTAACTTAAGACTGTTTTTGTTTGAAGTGTTGCACTTAACATAAAAATACATGCTTTAACATTTTATGATTTTCTTTTTGGATATTTTCCCTGAAAAATCAGTATAATCGAGGATCTGTACACATAGTTTACATACTCAGTAAAGGTTTGTCACGTGAACAATAATTGTTCAACAAATTGTTCAACTTTGCATTACTTATTAAAAAACACAAACAGGCCAGTACTGCGAAAAGGTGGTGCCACAATGAGCACAAAAAAGTGTGTATTATACGTTTTCTGAAATACATTTATTATTTAATTTCATGTGACTGTGAGGTGTTCAATGCTCATCGAGCTCATTTTACAAATCTTGAATCGACTGAATATAAAGACTAAATAAAGTAACGCACTGCTTGCTGTACAGAAATCAGGGCTGCGTTGGTTGTTAGTGGGTTGTGAGTGATTTCCACTTCCCACCAAAAACACATGCCAGCGATTAACTGGTCAGAGCTTGTCACACACACATGATAAAACAGGCTTCAGAAGAATCACAGCATAGCTATAAATAGGCACGGCTGAAGAGGAATATGTGAGTGAAGTTGGGAACAGGCACAGGGTATATTTACTTATTTAATCAATCAAACCAGCTTTATAAATACAATACTTTGATGTAGATTTATACCAGGGGTTGTTTTTTTCAGTGGGAGAATTTAGCGTGCGGTGGATGAGGCGGCAGAACAAGAGAAAAGAAAAAGTAAAATATGCAAAATGGGAAGAGAAAGGAGAAGCTCAGTGAAGGAAGCAGCTGGTACATGGTGTGTTTTTTCTGTTTGGGGAACAAACTGCTGCACTCTCTTCTACAGTACAATATGATATGAAAAGAGTCTGCATGGGCGACTGACACCCTCTGAACTTTGACCACTAGATGGCTCAGTGTTTCTAACCATAAAGTGAATCACTGTACCATCTAAATTACAACGCTGACCCTTTAACCAGAAATTCGTATTTTACCATTGCACCCATTAGAGTCCCTGGTAGATAAGAACATACAATGGTGCGTTTATTTATAGGAGTTTTATAGGAAATGTAAAAGATAAAAACAGGTAAATAACGACCAGGACGGGGAGGGATGCAGAAGAGCAGGGGTTCTTACCTTTGGTGTGGGGGAGTAAGTGGTGGCATAAAGGGGGAGTGGGGCATGTGTCTTTGTTGCCAGAGAATAAAGAAGGAGAAAGCATCAGTCCTGTTTGTTATTCCACGAAAGTGGGAGGAGAGGAGATAAGGGAGGTGGTAAAACAGAGGAAAGGTGAGCAGAGGGAGGTTCATTTCTTTACCAAAGGTGATAAGAGGATTGAGATTATCTTACTTTCGTGCATTTTTCTCACCTGGTCGGTGGAAGTGTTGTGGCGATCTGGACAGATTTGGAGTGTAGCTGTGACGATTGTACTTCACTGCATGAACTCCAAAAGATCCGTGGCTTGTAGATTTTGGTATGCACTTTCTGTCTTCAAAACTCTCCTTGAGAGAAGGAAGACACAAAACCTTTGTTGAATGCACAAAAAATCAAAATCAATTTGTGTCTATGAGTCATTTTAATGAAGATCTGACACATACTATACAGTATGTTACCTGTTGTAAGTATAATGTGTGGTAAGATTACTACTTCATAGTAAGATTACCTAAACTCTACCTAAAGTAAGTAAAGTTAATTTAGTTAAGTAATATTTACCTCTGTGGTTTCAGATACGTTTCCTGGTGACTAAATCAGAACGACAGAAGAAGAAATATAAATGTATGAATCATAAAGAAATACAACATACACTGTAGACACTTCAGGTGAAAACTTTCTATTTCCAAACTTGTCTGATATGAAAAAGAAAAACAACTTTATCCTAACCATTACGCAGCATATAAAATGTTTTATAAGAGGAAGACATACAGTATTCTCAACTCTGTCATCCTTCAGATGAAACTGAAAAATCATCAAACTTGGAGTTATGAAGTTTTCACATGAAGACAGACGTGTGAAGAGGATTTCATTATGAATTTCGGCCAGTTATTCTAAACACTTGACTCCATATTAAGTGTGCAAACATTCAGTGATTGTATTATAAGTTGCTCTGCACAAGAGGATTAGAAGTAGCGACTAACTATTATGTATACCTGCCTAGAGCTTGACTTAGATATTTAAAGGTACAGTGTGTAGGATTTACTGGCATCTAGTAGTGTGGTTGCAGATTGCAACCAACTGAGTACCCCTCTGCTCACTCCTCCCTTTCCAAGTGCGTTGAACTATAGTGGACTTCTGGTAACATATAAATGCAAAAGTCTCTCTCTAGAGCCAGAGTTTGTTTTGTCCGTTCAGAGCTACTATAGAAACATGGCGGAGCAAACACAGTGCTTCCTCGTTTCAGGTGATCATACACTAATGAAAACATAGTTTTGAATATTATATTTCATTTCTACCAACACTGTAGGTCCACCTAAATCCTACATATTGCTCCTTTAAATTGTTTTATGAGTGAGGAAGCCATACTGCTCCAAAACACACTTAAAGACACATATGAACATTTTTTCACAATAAATGTCTTTGCAATTTGGGCCAAACACAATCAAATATCAAGACAGGACACTTGGTTTGACTCATATATCAAACCAAGAAGAAAAATACCAAAACAATAAGACACAAGCATTTTGTTGCATACAACTCGGAGCGTTGAATGGCGTTACCTCTGCAGGGCTTTGCCTGTGCTGTCTGTTGCCTTTGTTGTCCAAAGTAGAGGAGTTGTCGTTCACAGACTTATAAGATATCATATCAGGATGCTCTATATCGTATATAGCCTTGACTCTGGGAATGGCCGCTAAGTCTCGGTAATCAATGATCTCATTATCTACTTTTGCCTGGGACCAGGACAGGGAGGAGAGGGGAGGAGAGGGGAGGGGAGGAGGGATACAGAGGGTGGAAGGAGCAGACAGTATGGGTTACGTTAGGTCAAAGGTCAAAGGTCAAAGGTCGCTTATTACATGACTTCAGAGAAGAGGAATGAAACTTAAATCCCACAACACCACAATGGTCTGACTTTGGCACATAAAATGAATAGATTAACATTATAATCTGTGTCTACAAATAATTTATTCTAAATATGAAAGATATAGATTTCGGCTCATATTTTGACGTGTTTTGATGGGAGAAAAGCTTATTCCACACAATAAACCAGCAGTCTATGGATCATACCAGACTGGATGGAGGAAACAAGGACAACGAAAGCGCCATGTTTTTATAATTAAATTCAATCTGAATTGCCAATGAATTCAAATTGATTAAGCAAATAGATCTAAATTCCTGTTCAATGTGTGGTTGATATGAGAAAATTCTTCATCATTCAACCACAATTGAAATCCCTTTTTTTTTTCTTTCTCTCACAAGATAAACACTAGTTCCGATCAGTCAAGGTAAAGTTTAAAATATACATTTACAGAAAAATGTTATTAAGATTCTTTCATGTTTTTTTCCTCATTGGCTATTTTCCTAAAATGTTTGTCTTCATTTACAAAAAGTAAGATCTTGAAAGAGAGACACTTTGTCCATGTCCATGTCCTGCATAAATAAAGGATAAACGAAATGTAAATCAGGCTACGGTGAATTGTGCACCATGGAAGGTGTTGAGCAGATGTCGTCAGCAGAACTTACACAGATGGTTCGACCGGGACTCCCCGGAGTGCACGAGCCCGGCCTGGAGCAGGAGCTTTCAGATGATGATCTAGTGGGCTACAGGAAAAAAAAATACAGCTGTTAGCTGGATTCATATGGTAGTGAGAAACATCCAGATAGTAAGAACAGAAGAGCGCTGATGAAGGCTTATAACTGAAACGTGTTTGTTTGTTTGCCCAGAATAAACTCAGAAGACTCTTTATCTGTGAGTGCTGGTGATTCGTTTCTTTCATATTTGTACCTAACAATGATATCAGCCAGACTTGGTGAATGTTACTGTAAATCGTGGGGGTACTAGTGTATGAAATAACACAACCAAGCATGCATCCCATTCAACAACATTGTACAGGTGCTCCACAAATGAAAAGCTCCTCTTAATCATTATCTGATGCAAAGATTAGGAATATTATTCTATGTATTAAAAGTGGGTTTTTTGTCTCTGAATTAGCACATGAGATCTAATCGGCCAGCCTGGTAAGCAAAGTGTTGCAAGTGAAGCAAGCGAGTGCGGTTAATCTCACAATGTGAGATTACAGCCTGCTCACTCTAGAAAACCATCAGTGCAAACGTCACGCCCGCTCACAATATTAACCTTCAGTTTATGTCGGGGATAAAAGAAATCAAGACATGGTGTTTTTGGTCTGCTGACCTGGGAAGGAAGAGATATCATTACACAGATATCACACTCAAATCCTCCTTGTAACAGCAATTATAACAGCTAGATATTACAGAGAGTTCAGGTGTTTAGTAGTAAGGTTATGTGAGGTACTTATCCATAGTCAGTGTATTACTTGCAGTATGTAGATGACTGTCGCACGCCCCCAGTTTTGAGAAGCAGACAGGAGTTACCTAACAAAAGCAAAGCAGTGCACTACTATGGACGGGGCTGGAAGCAATATGTATTTTAGCCACCTAAAAGAAAGGCTCACCTTAAAAAAATCAATATTAGCTGAAGTGTATGCTATATTTAAAATATTTTTTGCCATCAGACAGTCCTTTACGATGGGGAAATGGAGCCATTGTATCCATGGATGCTCACGCCAAAGCCACCAGACTCAGTTGAAAAGGTAGTTTTACCAAAACATAACCTTTACATTTACCTAAAACCGTAACACACAGGTTGCTGGTGTACCTTGTTTGGTTAGTTTGTTCGTGCTATTGAGTGATTTTAGTGAATCTAAGTCACACAATAACACAAACTACCCGATCGAGGCAGCGGTAGACCAGAAACAAAAAAAGTCTGTGGAGTCTGTTTGCTTTGGCATAGATAGATAACCATTTCATTTCCCCATAGGAGCAAGGCAAACCGGCTTATGAATATAGTGTACAACTTATATTGATTTTTTTAGATGGCTAAAATATGTTTTGCTGCTGTCCCCATCCACAGTAGTACAGTGCTTTGCTCCCATGTGGTAACACGTCCGTTTCTCCAAACTGGGGGCGTACCGACCGTCATCTACTGTAGGTAATACACTGACTATGGATAAGTACCTCATACAACCCCAAGCTATCCATTTAATTATGTATTTTGAGATGTTATATACAATATTTATGACACTGTGTCATGTTAAGCCTTGATAGAAATCTAAGTTTGCATACTGCCTCCAACACGCCTTAAATTGCATGTCAGGTGGAGTGTTAGATTAAGGAGGTCGTACCATGCAGCTGTCCTCAGTTCTGCTGCTGTCTCTGCAGTCCGGATGCCAAACTGTTGATCCTGTGAAGAAAGTGACATTTACAGTTTACATGGTGAACATTTCATTTTCAATATTCATCCAAGTCCACATCTCAAACTAACCTTGCAGATACATGTCTTCACCTTCTGTGAACATTTTGTCACATCGGCTGCATCTTGCGCAACTGGGGTGATAATGTTTCTCTCCGGCCTGCGGTATAGCAGATAATGAGAGAGGCAAAAATTAACATATAATACTCTTAACTCTCAGCCTTTAGATGCTTCAAAAGAATCTATGTATATGCAAATGTTTGGGACACAAGATGTCTCCTACTTCACTGAATAGTCCATTCAAAGTGTCTGTGCCCTAAAGTTTTCACGTCACACATCAGATTTATCAGAGATTTAAGGTGAACACAGAGAAATGATCCCTGTTAAGCTGATCAATGTGAAAACAAACTGCACATGCATCATTCTGCACAGTGAAGTTTAAATTTTTGACTGAAGAGGGACAGCAAATACATTATAAGTCCATACAAGTTGTCAAAACAACATAAGTTAAAATAATAGTTTGATTTTTTTTTTTTACACCTGTAATGATGATAATGATGAGGTGACAGTAGCTCAGTCTGTAGGGACTTGGCTTGGGAACTGGAGAGTTGTCGGTTCAAGTCCCTACATGTACTAAGAGTGAACTGGTAGCTGGAGAGGTGCCAGTTTGCTACCAAACCACCTCTGGGCGCCTATCAGAGGCAGGTACCTCCATTATTAATACATGTATATAGGTCCTATTTGTGTATGTATGTAATTTTGGGTTTGTGTGTACTGTGTAAAAAATAACAACAGAGAGAACAGAAAAAAATTGAATTTCCCCTCGGGATCAATAAAGTGTGTCGTCTTCTTCTTCTTCTTCTTCTTCTTCTTCTTCTTCTTCATAAATGTGTCAGAACCAGCAACCATCAAGTCATATTAATAACAATTTTGAAGGGGAAAAAAGGCAAATCATTAAATGTATTTAAATTACAAGTGAAAGAGATATAAATACAATCAGGAGTTCAGTAAAGATTTTCCTCACCTCTAGGACTTTTCCAGTTATAAACTTCTGACATGATTCACATTGTATCCCAAACTGAATCTGGTAGTCCCTCTCACAATAGGGAACGCCGTCCCTGAAAGATTGGACATTAAAAACACATATTCATTTCTGTGTTTTAACAGTGATGACTGCTAACATCACTTCTAATCCTAACCGTTCTTGTTAGGAAAAAAACACTCATTTGAGAGCGGTAGAGAAGGAATTTTGAATTTGTATTTACTTGCTGATATATTCACCGCTCAGCACCTTCCTACAGGCTTTACACTTGAAGCAGCCGAGGTGCCACTGGCCGCCCAGCGCTAACAGAGCCTGGCCGTTCTTGATGTCTCGACCGCAGCCGGAGCAGTCTGAGAACACACACACACACACATATACATATTAATTAAAGCAGATATAAACACTCAGACACTCACACATTCAGCACACATTTGGGTCTCTGGAGTGTTTACCAACCCACAAACTGTGAAAGAAGACAACCCAGTCAGTATTTTTGTGGGCTGATCAGAAAACCTGTGATTCAACAAGCTTTTCAGATTTGACTCCCCTTCCTACGTCACATGCAGATTCATTAGAATATAACGCCTGTGACTTGAGAGTGCGTTCCAATACTCATATTATCGTACTATTTAGTATGAAAGAAAAATATTTAGTATGTCCCAATGCATAGTACATCAAATGTAGTATGGCAAAAACACTAGGATGTCCTACTACATCCAGCATGCTTTGCTCTGACCCACAATCTTCTGCACAGCAGAAGATACATCACTAGTGACGCATCTACAAAATAAACAAAAGAGACAGATGACAACCGCTGACAACTGTTTGTAGTCAATAAGCTTATTGACAGCGAATTAACAGAAGCATCCAGTGTAAGTAGGTTACTAATGTTATATATTTTTGTGACTCCTGTGAATAACGTTAATTAATAAACTAACATAGGCTGCGCTCCAATGCGCACACTTTCTCTTTGTACGTCAAATTTCGCGTTACGGAGTGTGACGGCTAGGAGGGTCAAAGTTCAAGGCACAATGGTATGACTAAGTAGTATATCCCAGTTGTGTGCGCACTGTTGTATGCAGTATTGTAAGGACAACTGCAATACGTACTGAAGTAAAAAGAAAAAGTACCGTAAGTGATTTGGAACATAACGCTACCTTTGCAAAGATGCATCATCATTTTCTCACAAGCCAATCAAAGCAGACTGGCTTTTTCTGGAGGGGGTCTTATAGAGCTAGGCGCTAAAATGGAGCGTTTCAGACAGACGGTGAACACAGGTATATTCAAACAGACAGTATGAGAAGCATGTAAACATGAACCTGGAAATCAGCACCACTGTTTACACTCAACATTCGAATGGGCTCTTGCTATTTTTTTAAATTCATACTGGGCCCAGTTGATTTGGTGATACATACCTTCAAGTATCTTCATTCCTCATAATATTTCTGGATATACATGTATAAACCAATCTATGACTTGCTGTGCTCCTGTGGATTCTTTTGATAAACAATCACCTCTCTGTGCAGTCTTAAAGAGAGACTCTTAATCCAGAGTCCGGATCCTCTAATCATCCCTGTCCTATCTATAGTTGTCAGATGGATAAGGTCAAGTTGAGATGGAAAGCTGAGTTCTGCTGTATATCGTAGTCCGAACTGAGTCATTGAACTGGCAGGATCCCAGGAGGATGACTGGATTGAAAAGGTAATGTCAGCTCAGTGTTATGGCCACAGCTGGCCAGTGTTCAGAACATAATCCACTGTATGATTATGTCTGCATGGGATCAAAGTCTTGGGTCTATTTTAAAGCTGCGTTAATAAATATTTTTTGATGTTAACATTGGATTAGATGTTCAGAGTAAATCATACAAGAGTGCACTTACTGCTGGAACAGCTGATGTTGCTGGGAATAGGAGACACAGGTCGGATGCAGCGCTGACAGAGGCAGTCCTTCCCACTGAAGGTGACACGATCGCCGGCAGGAAAGGGCTGTCTGAGAGACAGAGAAAGAGTCGGACGTATACCACACAACTCTCATATATATTCTGCCTCCAAACTCCCAATTTCTTTCATAATTACTTGCAAACAGTGCACACAAAGCAGGCTGAGTGGTAGCTCTTCCCCAAGACTGTGACCACCTCCCCCTCCACAAACTCCCCACAGTTGTTGCAGAGTGTGCCGTGAAGCCTCTGGAAGTCCAGCGGGCAGAGGTAGTCGCCGTTCTTCATGAAGAAGCCGCTCTGAGCCAGGTCACAGCCGCACGCTGCAGACACAGTCACACAGTCACAGAGTCAGGTGACAACAGAAAACAGTGAAGCTAAAATACTCTACACTTTTTTATTATTATCTCAATCAGTGGGCTACATGTGTAATGTGAAAGGTGTCACTTGCCACTAATCAGCCTACTTTTCACTCATCAACGGCTCTGACAGTGACAATACAGGTAGACTAGACTACACCATGTTTGGTTAAACTTGTCAGAACTTTAAAAGGTGACAAAATTAGTGTTTTCAGCTCAACTTGTGCAGCTTTAATGAAACAAATACACGGTAACATACTAAACTTTGTTCACTTCAGCACATCCATGCAGACTTACTACTGACTTAGATATTTAGGGACAGTGTGTAGGATTTGGCAGCATCTAGCAGTGTGGTTGCAGATTACAACCAACTGAGTACCCCTCCGCTCAGACCGTGGTAACGCCATTCGCCTTTCTCAGACGCCATCCTTAGCATATATAACACCACTTCAGGAGCAACAGAAGTCAGTGGCGGCTGGCGGTACCACGGTTTAGCTCTCTGCAGCTCCGTCCTGCGTCCTTCAGGTAACGTAAAAAGACTCTTTCTGGGCTACTGTAGAAACATGGCGGTGCAACACGGTGGACTGTGAAGAAGACCTGCTTCCTATGTAGATACGAAGAGCTCATTTTAAGTGAGAAAAAAAGTGACCCAGAGTTTCAGGTGATTATACACTAACGAAGACATCGTTATGAATATTATCTTCCATTTCTGTTAATAGATCCCTGATTTTTACTCACTATTTATTCATTTATTACACACTGTTCCTTTAAACACTTCCTTTCTACAATAAATTGTTTCTGCAAAACAAGATCACACATTTCTTAGTGACCTTTTATTTGTATTGACTAACTTTTTGACCTTATAATAGCCATAACTCATTATTTGTCTATATGTTTTGGTACTGTAACATTGACATTTAATTTTTGTGTTCTTTTATTCTTTTTTAAAAACAGCTTTGGGACAAGATATTTAACTTTTCACTATATGGTACATCTGTTTTTTATAATTTCTATTTGTTTTGTGTTTTGGGTCTTTGAATTGACTGTTTGTTTTTTTTTTTAATTCAGTTTAAGTTTTATCATTAGAAAGTTAACAGTAACTACGTAATCCATCAAAGACATGAGATAAATGCTATTTGGGCTGTCTGACCTCATGGGTCTGCCGGGGTTTCTGAAGTGTTTATGTGTTGGACACGTTGCAGTGTTTTCTCCAAGCTTGTCTGAAGTCATTTGATACCACACACAAGCCGGTTCTGACACCGTCCCCCTGAACCGGCCAAGGACAGCAGATTTATGCTGCTCTATTCCTGTCCAACTGTGCCCCACTCACAACATATACACTGTGTGTGTTTTATTTTTAATTAAATTAAATACTATTCTTAAGTTTTTTACGTCTACACGCCTCTGAGATTATTTAATAGAAATTACATACACCTAACTAATGATGAATCTGTCTTCTGATGTTCATAAATACATAAATGAAAACACTTCATAGTTTTCGCTGTGACAATTGTTCTTTCTGTACCATAAAGTTTGACCTACTTTGATACAGCTTTTATGGATCACTAAAACAAAAAAAGCTGATTTTAATTCCCTTTTATTGCCATTCATAGTGAAACACTTTGAGGTAAATTCAGATTCAGCAAAGCCCACAGAGCCCTTCAATCTCCGGGTCATCCCACTGTTAAATCACAGGCTTCTCTGCTCTGAGAGTCTTTTTGTCTCCTCTGCGCTGTAAACACCATCACAAAGCGATGAAAGGGCAACAACACGAGAAGCTTGTCGGTTTCCATTAGCGGAGACAATAGCGCAACGAGGAAATATGTTTTCCACAAACTAATCCTGGTGAATGACTGTCAGGACACAACAGCCCATTGATGCAGGAAATTTTGTAATAAATTGAATTTGATGGCACCAGCAGACCGACTAACGAATGACCAGCAAATACTGCTCAATTTTAAACTAACCTACTGAAAATGATGTGTTTTAATGCACCCTACAGGGGCAAATGTTACTAGTGTTACTGCTTGCATGTAAATTGATTTAGCTGGAGACCACAAAATTCCTAAATTAAAATCAAACCCCAACACAGTACTCTTGCTTTGCTTTATTAGGCCTCTGCTCTGAGGACATTATTTCAAGAGGTGATTTGAATTCAGTCATAACTTGTGTTCAAAGCAGCTGCAAAGTCATATGCACTGCATGTGAGGAATTAAGTTAATTGGATTGCTCCTAAGTTTTCCAAATGTCCAAATTTAAACACCTACAGGGAGTCTGCCACTGAGCCTGCTGCATAACTTAAAAGTCTATTCTAATTGAGGTGTGATTGCAGTCCATATGTGCATATATATATATATATATATATATATATATATATATATATATATATATATATATATATATATATATATATATATATATATATATACATTGTTGGTACTCACCCTTGCAGGTAAAGCACTTTATGTGGAAGTGGCTGGTCTGGACTCGAAGCACCTCTCCCTTGCATGTGCCCCCACACCTCAAGCACTGGATGACTCGCTTCCCCCCTGGAGAACACGGGTGGCAGCCATCCTGAGTACGTAGCACTACAGGAGAGAGAGGAATAAATTAATCAGCATGTCATAAAATGTCAGTTTATAGTGCCTGAAAATGCCAGGTCCTGGTCTACCGTATATAGGTTGACAGTCAATATCAATCTTACTTTGTCAATATGGGACCTTTAAAACTAGTGTATATATATATATATATATATATATATATATATATATATATATATATATATATATATAAAACTAGTGTTATATATATATATATATATATATATATATATACACTAGTTTTAAAGGTCCCATATTGACAAAGTAAGATTTCCATGTCATTTTTTATTATAAAGCACGTGCTACAGTATAGAAATTCTGTGAAAATATCAAAATAATTAATGCACATAGATATATATATACAGCCGTATTCTGAAACATAACTAAACGAACCGTCAGGTCGTCAATAAGGTTGTGATGTCACAACTATACAGTCACGGCAGCGCGGTCGTGTCTAGATGGTAACACACAAGCTGCCAAACTCTGGCGAGATGGTTGAGGTTAGGCATTGACCTTGAATGGTTAAGGTCAGGGTAGATTATCTGGCACCATGTTTTCACAACTTGTGGGTTACCTTCTGAACATGAACTGACAGCACTGATGCAGAAGAGCTGACCAATCAGAGCAGACTGGGCTTTTTTCGGGAGCGGGGTTTTAAGGGACTGGCGCTAAAGTGGAGCGTTTCAGACAGAGGGTGAATACAGGTATATTCAGACAGACACAATGAGAAAAAATAATGTGTTTTGTTGAACATTAAAGCATGTAAACATGTTCTAGTAGAAAACCCCAAATACAAGTAGACCAAAAAGGTGACAATGCTAACATGCTGCAGTTTAGCAGCTATAATGTTTACCATGATAAACATGGTAAACATCACTTAACATGCTAAACGAAGGCCTAGTTAAGTGCATTAGCATGCTAACACTTTAGGAATAAACGGCCTATAGATTGATATGAATGTCATTAGTTTTGCAGGTGTTTGGACACAAATTAATATTTCAATACTTCCAAAAGATCATTTTCTGCCTGAGCAGTTCATTACAACACAATAGTCCCTCAGCATTGTCCTGTCAGCGGTTACATAACCGAACGTAATGTACAGACACGCTTTGCTTTGAAACACGCATACACGTATGCACCCACACATCAAATCTGAGTGTCTCGCAGAGACAAACAAGCTCACGAAGAAGCAATTATTACTCACAAAAACACCAGTAAGAGTAGGCCTATTCTACATGAGCGTTGCTGCTTGTATGGTAGTCTCTACGACTCCTCTGCTCCAGGAACTGGATCTCATTCCTGCTCCTACTGTCTCTTTCATGTTTATATGGCAGCAGAAGCAGCGGATGCCTGTCTGTACAATCTAATCACGGCCCAGTTGAGAGGTCTTGAATGTGATTAGCAGAGGAGAGAGGGGAAAGAATGCGGCACGGTGAGAGCGCTGTGTGGACACCCAGCATACAAATAGACAACACACGTGAGCTTCACCTCGTCTGTTTATTCATATACAGTTTCATCACAGACAAGTCCTAACAAATCATCTTATTAACCAGATAACAGCTACATGTGTGCCTCAGTTAATCTCTGACATGTAAGAGTTGTGTCTAAACCTATTTGACCCAAACAGAAAGATTTCCTCACACTCACAGCTGGAAAGGAGAAATGTTTTCTAATCTGTTCCCGACTCAGCCTCGTGAAGAAAACTGAGTCAAGCACCATCGGTATGTGGTCCACGACAGGAGAGATTTGTCACTATGGTAACAAGCATGAAGTAACAAACTAGATTAAGAGACTAAAAGGTTAATATAAAGCTCACTGTAAGTGATTGTACAGTTGTGCAGTACTGCTGTGGTGGTTATTAACCTCCAGTATAGGCCAGCTGCTGTAACGCAGACTGTATTAGTGATGAAAGACTAGTAGGACTAGTCTAATTAAGTCTAATACATAAATGATTAAATAAATAAATAAATAAATAGCTACAACTTTAGCTTTAGAGCAGGATTTTTGCAAGAAACAAATTTTACTGGAACTTTTCATAAACTTTTCCTTTGCATATTTTTGTTATTTTGTTATTTTTTATTATTCCTGCCAATAGAAGAGAAGGAGGAGGATGTTTTCTGATAGCAGTCACATAAAATTTCACGTCAAAAAAACTTCCCGAAAGGATAACATGAAGCTCACTGTACTATTTTTTATGAAGTGCTGTGTTGATTTTTAACTTCCAGTACAGGCCCGCTGCTGTAATGCAGACTATTAGTGATGAAAGACAAGTACTCATAGCATCCTGGATCAGTCTAATTATGTATAATAAATAAATAAATAAATTAGGATACAAACAGCTACAACTTTAGCTTTAGAGCAGGCTCCTGATTTTTGCAATAAAAGCAAAAAAGCAGTTTCGGTCATACCGAAAGAGAAAGGCTTCGATTACAGTCATACTTTGCACCTTTTTTTTTTTCTTTTTTTGGTTAACATTTTAGATTATTCCTGCCAATAGAGGAGCAGTAGGAGGATGTTGCATAATAGCAATCGCATAAAATCTGATCTCAAAGAAACTTGTGAAAAACAGCGTTATTTCTGCCAAACTGTAACCACGGCACCTCACACAATGACTGAAAACCGAGCCAAACTGGCCTTTGTCCTAGAACGCCTCATACATCATATAAATGCGTTTATAGTTTTGCTGTAAACTGACTGATGGAGGACAGGTTATACTACACTGTATTGTGTGTATACAGTAATACAGTATAGCCTACAGTATGTGTGTGGTATTATCCTGTATATAATGTACACCCTTTGTGGTGAAACTCGTGTGCAGATGGAAATATTTCAAGAGTCCAGCATGTCTTCCACTCTTTCTTGGTCTCTCCCAGAATGTGAAGCTGATATGGTGTCGAGCATTAGCAAATGGTAGATTTAGAAAGACGGCAAATGGAGAGAAACCTGAGACGGGCAGCTAATCACACAACACATCCTGCTATCTCCAACCTGTATCTCTGTGGGAGGGAGTATCTATTTACAGTGTTCAGATTCTTTTATGTAGATGTTTAAATATACTTCATTCTAATTTTATGTGAAGTACAAAGTCATGAAATGTTAGCTATGCTCAATACACAACAGGACTATAATTTTAGCCATACAATAAGGTCATATAATTACTTTTTGAATATTATTAGTGTGTTAAATGGACTGCAAGCTGTAATCAGTCATGCTACTGTTCAGTATGTGGGTTAATAATCATTAATGCTCATGTTTAGAGCCTCCAATGGTCATGAATGGGCATTTTTGATAGAAAATTTGTGAAAATTCATAATTTTACCCCAGTTTGAAATGAACATAATGAAATACCAGTGAACATGTCACTCTTTTTCCTACATTAAATATGATCCAGCATCACATATCACATTTAGAAAGCATGTGACTTGATTTTAGATATTTTAAAAATGGTGTGCGTACATGCTTTGAGAGAGATGTACAAACTACTTCCATTCAGTATACGCAGAGCGACTTCAGGAGTTTCTTGAGGACAGCAAACTATAGTATCAGGAGGCTATCGGCATTATCCAGCAGCCACCAGTAAGTAAACTTTTCAGCAGTTTAGGCACAATGGATGTCTATCTGCTCCTTGTGGCTGCAAAATGAAATAATCGGAATAATTCACAAGTAGTGCTAAAATCACATGCTGGTCTTGCCCAACACGATGCTCTGTGATTAGCTCTAACAGCTATGCTTGCACTTTCCCCCACTTGGCAAACACTGTTTAGCTCTAAATTCACTTTCTAGACTTGGGAAACATTTCAGAATCATTACTGTTTGATAAAAAGTCAAACATAAAAAAATATATAGCATTCTGTAAATTTATATCAAAATTCAAACACCAGAGCTTTCACTCAAATATCGGCCATCTTCCCAGATTACAAGTAGCATGAAGTTTTGTAGTAACACAGCACAGTATAACACAAGAATATTATTAATAAGGAGTTACATAGAGCAGCCAAGACAGTCAAAAGCAATATTATATATATAATTTGTTTTGAAATACTAAAATAATCAAACGTCCCTCAAGATTACAAGCACAAACACAAAATCTAACTTGAAATGTTACAAATATGTGAATTAATAAAGTTAGCATAATAATGAGTCACATTGGTTCGTTTTCTTTAACAGAAAAGTCATCGTGGTTGAAGCTCTGAGACTTTTAGGCTACAAAAAAAAAAATGCTATACTTACTATCAAGTTGCAAACAAATCATAAGCACGGAAAGAAGAGCACAAAACACAAGCTATACCTTTTTCTTTCATGACAGCTGGTTTCTGCTGGTCTGGAGGAGCTGTGGCTCACTGCAGCCGATCACAGTGAGGACAGGAACTAACTGGACTGCTGGTTCAAGGGAAAGGGGTGGTCCAAAACACAGCACGGAGGGCAGGCAGTGTGTGTGTGTGTGTGTGTGTGTGTGTGTGTGTGTGTGTGTGTGTGTGTGTTCTCAGAGGACAGTAGTGGCATTAAGTCCTCTTGTGCCTCTGAACTATGACCTCAACCTGAACAAGAGTGAGGAATCCCAGACATCTAATGCTAATGATAATGACATAGTTATGTATTATTTTGAAATAATTTAGCTTTTTTTAAGGTAAATTACAAACGGTGTAAGAAAATATTGATACATTTGAGTATCGCAGTGTTATGTTTTGTGATACTCAAATTTGACACTCAAAAACTTTATCGATATTTAATTAATAGTTTACACGCAAAGATTAGTAGCAGACTGTGGCTCAGATTGCACAAGTAGTGCTATGATGTTACAGACGTGATAAATGCTGATCCCTGTTGTGAAGGCAAAAAAATGTCAACTTTTTTAACTTTTATGAATATGATGGTGTTTTCTCTATACTGTAACAGCTTTTCTAAAATTAGATTTTGAAAAATCACAAAACATCGCCTTGTTTACAGTATGGCACTATATTGAATCTTAACCCAGATTCTTGCCAATATACAATCCTACAAATCCCAATAACTTGTTAAGCTTTTAAACTCAGCGCAATGAGATGATGACAATGAGCTCATTGATAACATATTTTAAAAATAATGCATACAGAAAATTGCCATAATACTGACTATCCATGATATGACTGTTGCTCATATAGATGATTACATTACTCGCCGTTGAACATGGAACATGGTAAATGGATGGTAAATGCACTTGTATTTATGCACCGCCTTTCTTGTCTTCCGACCACTCAAAACGCTTTACACTACATGTCAGCGTTCATCCATTCACACACACATTCATACACTGTTGCCAGAGGGTGCCATGCAAGGTGCCATCAGGATCTAATCTAAATACTCATTCATACACTGATGGCACAGCCTTCGATAGCAATTTGAGGTATTTTGCCCAAGGACACTTTGGCATATGGACTGGAGGAGCCGGAGATAGAAACACCAACCTTCGGATTGCTCTGCTGCAGGTGCTCTGAGCCACAGTCGCCCCATAATAATAATACTTAGTACCTAATAATTAATAAGGGGCGTAGGTACCTAAGACACATAGGCTTCTTTAGACTGCATACTCTGAAGTCATTTAAGCTGATAAATGAGGCACAAGACAAACTAATACTTATAACTGTGACTATAAGTGTTGAGGCAGCAGTCAAAAGGGTTGACAGAAGAGATACTCACATGTCCATATACTGTAGTATTCTGACCGACCAGAAACCCTTCAGTATTTACTGTAATGAAGAACTATGGCGATGAACAGCAATGCTGGTTGACTTGAAGACAATATTATGTGTGTGCAACACTGTGATTTGTTTATGGTTTGTTTGATTTCTCATTATTAAATAAAAATAAAGCAGACAGAACATGTTAATTATAAGGCAAGAATCTGGCAATATGATACGTATGATACAGGGGTTAAGATTCAATATACCATGATATATAGCAATGCTGTAAGCAAGGGGATATATTGACTTTTCTTTTCTAAATCTAATTTTAGGAAAACTGTCAATTTATAAAGATCACAGCACCATATGCATAAAATCTGAGTGAAAAATGTTGACTTTTTCTATAGTGGGATCTACATTTGCATTCGTCACAAAATTGACAGTGTTTTTGAGAATCCATACAGTATCACAAAACATAGTATCACGAAATCACAAATTTTTATGCATCATTTTTTCTATTGAAATCAATGACATACGGCTAAATTATAGACTGTAATGACAAGTTATTAATATCACCCATGGCAACCACGTAAGGAAGTAAACTCTAACCCATTACCTGACATCTGTGCAGGTATACTGGCCAGCTTCTCACACAGGATGTAGTCGTTGGGGTCAATGAAAGGCAGTTGCTCCATCATGGACTGTTTGGGAATAAGGTAGAGCACCTCGGCAACTTCACCATCTTCAATAATCGACATGCGCCTGACAGAGTTCTTCCTCTTGACCCGGTCCAACACCACCATTTCATTGCTGTGGCTGGAGCCGCAGATCCTGCCCAGGTTGCTGAGGTTGAGGAGGCCCGACATGCTCGTGCCTTCGAGGTTGTCGGCCACACAGTTCAGGCTGCAGATTGACACCAAGTGAGAAACCATGAAAGCAAATCTCAAGATGTCAAAGCCCTCTGTTGAATGTCAGGTATTAAGTTGCTCTCTAAGACTTTGTGACTGAATCAGCGTGTGTGTGTGTGTGTGTGTGTGTGTGTGTGTGTGTGTGTGTGTTGTCAATCAGGCTGTCAAAGACTAACTCCAACCACACGCCCCTTAAGAAGATTAAGTAAGGTATATTTTTAGGGTTTATCTTCATGGTAAACAGAGGATCTGAGCTCACAAGGAAGTCTCTCCATCAGGTTAACCTTCTTGCCCCCGTTCCAGTGACTTTGACTCGTCATCACAGATGACTCTTGTAATCTAGCGATTGGGGCGCTCATTTAAGAAGATTATGAGTTGTATTGTATTGTCCAGCTAGATCATATGATATAAATCTTCATGTCTGTCTGATCTTTGGCTGGATTGTGACTGAATACAAGGACACAAAATAATTAAATTTCAGGAACCTTTCATAACCCACCAAATGCAAATATTGTACATGTGACTGACTGCTGCTTTCTTCTTCTTTCCTTCTTTTGAACACTTAGCTTTAGAGCAGAGAAATCTTCACATTTAACCAAGCACAGGGACACGACCCCCTGAACCTAAAGTATATGAGGGCAGCAGTGTTATTCAAGGGCAGACAGGTCTGTCTAGATCACTTTAGGTACTCTCTAATCTGCATTTAATCAAACGTTAATGCTAAAAACTACGCAGATGCTGATTATATGTGGAAATGGGCAGGCGCTGATTGAAAGCACAAGCTCTAACAGGGAACAGTTTTTTGTGAAAACACTCAAATACTGCAGATAGGGCTGTTAGATGCCCAGAAATATCCCCAATAAACAATATTACTGCGATATGTATGGAATATCTAGAAAAAACAAAAAAACAACGATGCTACCAGTCAAATTCATTTTTAAAATTTTAATATATACATATACACACATATATATACATATATACACACATATATATATATACATATATACACACACACATATATATATATATATATATATATATATATACATATATATATACATATATATATATATATATATATATATATATATATATATATATATATATATATATATATATATATATATATATATATATATATATATATATATATATATATATATATATATATATATATATATATATATATACATATATATATATATATATACACGTATATATATATATATATATATATATATATATATATATATATATATATACTTTTTTTTTTTAGTATATATATATATATATATATATATATATATATATATATATATATATATATATATATATATATATATATATATATATATATAAAAATATTATATATAAACAAAAACAGTATAAAACATTTAAGTTAAAGATGAATTTAGATGGTAGCAGTTTTTGTTTTTTCTAGATATTCGATAGATATTGCGATATCTATATATGTAATTATTATTATCAAATGTGCATGATAACATGATATTAATATTTTATTTTTAATATTGGTATATTGCGACACGATAACGGTGACGATAACTGTAAACCACACTGATGAAAATAGACATTTTCACCTGTAGGAAGTGACAAATCATTAAATGGTGTGCCTGTATACATCATTTTAGACAATGAGTATGTTCTCCTGCATTTAAATAGTACCAGCAGATGTATATTATTATCAAATTTTCATAAATTAACAGCAAAATAAATTGGCACAGACGATAGAGCAAAGAATGTGGACAGGCTTTAACTAGTAGGAGGAAAATGCTGCGTAACACCTAAAACACTTACACTTACTTGTGCAGCCTTATTTTCCTGTAGCTATTTTAAAATAGTCTACATTCTTGGAGATGTTGACAATATGGTGAATGTGCTATGAAGCACTCTTATCACTAGTAGCTCCCCCAAAATACTCACCGTGATTTACAATGGTACATGAGCTGTTTATCCATTGTAAATATATGTGTAAAGAGCTCCACCTACTGGCTGTGATGCCCTACAAATGTAGTATGTAGAGGGAAATTACACAGTTAAACAATATCGTATGGAAATATGTGGCTTTAGCTGCTCAACTTTGTTCACCAGCTAATCGCTAACTGTGTCTGTCTGTCGTTTGGTACTGAGCAGGTAGCGCAGAGTGGATTTTTATAGCTTTTTCACTGAAAACAATGCTATCTGAGCAGTGAGATTGAACCAAAACTGTAAATTTGCAGGCCGGCGAGCTAAACAATGAGCTGAAGCGCATTATAAAGCTATGTAACTCTACAGAGCTGCAGATGGTACCCAGAAAATGTGTAGGTATCATGCTTTTTTGTTTGTTTTTTTTACACATGTAGCACAGATTGCACTGTCAAAAAAGTTAACAGTATTTTATTTTTTGCTGTTTTGGCAATGTGAAATCAAATTCCCTTCTTCGAGTACATAGTGAAATCTCTAACACTGAACATATAGAAACAAGGTACAAATATTTCATTTTCATTAGAAAAGCATTTTTTAAAAACAGACATTATGAACAGATATTTTTGTGACATGCATTTTTAAAAAATGCTTGTACACGCATTTTAACATGACATTAAAATTATTTAGTGACCTCATTAAGGTTCTCACACTGTCATGGCAGCTAAAGGTTAAAGAGAGTTTTTACCTACCTGTATTACTGAAAAAAAAATACCCGATTCACAGTAATACACTGTATTTATACTATTTGGTATGCTGTTTAAAATCCATCATTATCTGCAGCAGCAACCAAAGACACAGTATGGAGAGGCAATGTGGTTTTCAGTGAGGTGTGCAATAAACCATGTCTATTTTTTAAACGGGTACATATAAAAAAATCTATAAAAAGCAAGTGAATAAAGAGTTAACAACTTAGGAGTTGATAGAATGAGATCTAACCCCCTCATCCTTCTCCTCCTCTTCATTCTGCTCTTCCTCTCCCGGGTTGAGTGGCTCTCTGTCAGAGTCTCTTTCTGCCAGCCTGGACCTCTTGGTTGTCTTGTTCAGGGTCCCGCCCTGCAGAAAAACAAATATTAACATCCTCTTTTGAAGTCAGCCGACACTGAGCACCTGTAGCACATATCAAATAGTACACAAGCAGTCTGAGAGATGTCTGACCTGTCTGTGGTCGACGACGTTGAGCAGCACCGAGGTGACGATGCAGCTGATGGTGTTGATCAACATGAAGATCATCATCCTCTGCCAACGCCACACTGGAATTTTTGTTTCACTGGTCAGGAAATGGAGAAAATAGAGAAGATAAGTAAAAGATCTAACATGCATCAAGTGCACTGCAATGAGATCCTGATCTGAAGTAATTCCTACCTCGACTTGGTGCCCAGAATCTGCCCGACGACCAGATTGGACACCCCAATCCCAATCATCTGTATGGAGGTGGCCAGACCCATGGCAGTCCCCAGCGTCGCCTGAGGCACCACAAGGGGAATAGACGGCCACATGCTCGCCTGGAATACAGCATGGATAGTTTAAGATACAACACAAGCTTTTCACAATTAAAGTCCCTCACCTAAAGTATTAGAATTGAGAAAGAAAAAGACAAATCGAGCACATATGAACTAGCTTAGACTTAAACTCACAGCAGCAAAGGAGTAGGTGACTCCCAGCCATATGGTGGAGACCAGAGGAGAGACAAAGGTGAAGGCCAGCAGTCCAAATACGGGCAGCGTGAGGACGGCACAGGCCACTGCAAAAATGCCCCGTAGACCCACATAATCCTGGAACAAACACAAGAGAATGCTGCATGTTACACCAGCTCACCTACTTATTTTATATTGCTTCATACCACAGATTTTAAACGGTTTAGAAACCAGTTTAGGTTATGGATACGTACTATTAGTATGCCCACGCTGGCTGAGAGGACCAGTGAGCTGTCATAAACCGCCCCGGCAACGTAGGCCGCCTCCTTCGGACTGTAGCCATCATACTTATCCTGAATGAACTTACTGGACAGAAAAAAACGTTATGTTAAAACTTAGTTATTCTTTCAAGTTTTAAGCATTACGATCAATACAGCAATTTTATGATGTATAAACATCCCAGTCTGTCATTAAAGGATTTATCGTAAAAATAACACTGTATAATGGCTGATTTTGAGAAATATTCATGTGTTGTGTGTCGATAGCTTTACCTGGCATCTGCGATGAACGGGAAGATGCCGTTGTAGAAGAACATGATGGTGAGAACCAGCAGCCAGTATCTTACTGACAGGAGCTTCACATCCTGAATCCTCTACACACACACACACACATACAAAGAGAAACAATTAATGTAGTTGTTAAAGAGATAGTTTGGGTGTTTTGAAGTGGGGTTGTATGATGTACATATCGATAGTCAGTGTATTACCTCCAGTTTGGAGAAGCAAACAGGAGTTACCTACCACACAGAACCAAATCAATATACTGCTGTGGACGGAGCCAAAACATATTTTAGCACCTAAAATAAAGGCTCACCTAAAAAAATCATTATCAGATTAAATGTACAATATATTATTATACATTTTCATCAGATTACTTTGCTGTGAGTCTATGTATCCAATGGGGAACTGAAGCCGTTATCTATGCTCTCATAAAAGCAACCAGACTCCATTGAAGAAAACAGTCATTTTACCTCGCAGTACACGGGAGTTGCTGGTCTACTGCTGCCTCGATCGGTTAGTTTGTTTGTGTTATTGTGTGACTTTGGTTAGTTTGGATTCACAAACGTTTTTTTAAATGGAGTCTAGTGGCTTTGGTGAGAAAACAGATGAATACAACAGCTTCTGTTCCCCATCGGAAAGGGTTGTCTGGCGACAAGGTAAAGCAGTAAATATAGCATACACTTGAACTGTTACTGATTTTTTTTTTTTTGAGGTGAGCCTTTCTTTTAGGCGGCTAAAACACTGCTGTCAACCCTGTCCACAGCAGTAAACTGCTTTGTTTCCATGCAGTAACTCAGCTCTGCTTCTCCAAACTGGGGGTGTGCTGACCATCACCTACTGTAGGTAATACACTGACTATGGATAAACATCTCATTTAGCCAAACGATCCCTTTAATGAACTTGAAAACAAAAGAACTGAGGTCAGATACTTCATCTGCAGCATCTTTGCACTATATACTGTATATGTGGAATGCATGTCATCATTAAAAGATCCAGATCGTACCACTTTGCGGGACTCCTCTTGGATGGCACCATCAAGACCCAGCTGCTTCATTCCGATCTTGTCCAGGGCGCTGACTATAACGGCAGACACGAAGCCCAGCACACACAGCAGAGCACCTAGAAAGCATCATGTAAAAAATACTCTCACTAAAACCTTTTTTTACATTTTCTTCTCATTCAATCAGGTTGCTATCCCTTTTATTTATTACCTACCACCCCAGAGTGTCCAGTGCATGCCATATTTTTCTTCAAACCTCTGGGTGAGGAAGAAGTTCAGGACTGAACCCAGGCGAGAGAAAGCCAGGGTCAGACCGAACGCCAACGCCAGCTCTTTCCCTTTGAACCAGAAGGCTGTGATGCGGTTCTGAACAACTGATAAGGAATAAAATGAGAAGAGCGGTTTAGGAACATTCCTCACTGCAATGAGTATGTGTGTGACTTTTGAAAGGTGGCCTCACTGGTCAGAGATCCGTTGCCTGATCCAAACAGCAGTCGGCCTGTGAGCATAAGCGGCAGCAGGTAGGGAGTCCCTTTAAAGTGGGAGCCCAGAGCAAACAGCGACGAGCCCAAAACACACAGGAACGAGAAGAGAAATACTCCGACTGAAGAGAGGAGGAAAAGGTAATCAATTTACCACGAGTTATCAAGTCAGCTGTTTGACTTTCAAGTAAGATATTGGTAAACTTACAGCGGTTTCCTAATTTGTCAATCAGGAAGCCAGCCATGATCACCACTACTGCATTACTGTTGACAGAAGAGAAGAGCACCAACTGAAGCTGTTATCTGGTAAATAGTGTTATCAACAGAGTCAGCGTGTACTTACGTCCAAGCATAGATGGCATAAAGAAGATTGTACTCCTGAGGGTTCATCCCCAGTCCCTCCACACAGTCCCCAGTCCCATTGATCACTGTTGTGTTGGGACATGTCAGGTTCTGTCAGGTGAGGGGAAGCCACAGATTTATTATCTAACTAGACACAAACTGAGGACAGACTTTGGAGTTTTGACACCAAACTGCAAAGATCCTGCTGAGTTAATGTGGAGAAATTAGGGGATACTGATGGTATCTTTAACATGATCCTTACCCCTTGGAACTGATCCTGCAAAACACTGGGGATGTCGAAGCAGAAGTAGGAGCCAAACGTCAGCAGACAGTTGAAGAACAGCACCACAAAGCGGTAATATGCTGTAAAAAAATACAATGTATAGATCATTGATTTCTCTTGGAGTCTACCTTTCATTTAAGACAAGTCTAACTTCACTTTTTCCATAAACAGTATTTATTTCAAACATGTAACAAATAAGTTACACAAAATTAACAACATATATAAACTCTTAACGTCCAAATTTTCACAGATTATGTAAATAAATACTTCATGTAATTTCATCATGAAGTGAGTCTAAAACATGGACAGGAAGAGACACGGACACCACTAAATGCATCAACAGTATTTCACAATAGCAATACATTTTCATTTAAAGCTCAACTGAATTTAATACCAATCAGAAAATATGTGAGGACCTAATGGAAATCTTTATCCATTTAATTACTGGCCTTAACACAGAGCTTTTGAAAAGATTAAATCACTGCAAGGCTTTAAGGCATCAAATATTTTGCTAATTAGAGTCAGATATAGATGTCCCACTAAAAAAACAGCTAACTAAAAAATCTTCTCATTCTTCACAGTGAAGGTTAAACAATCATGTGAAGTGACAATAATATATATACATATATTTCTGAGTGAAGGGGGGCTTTAAGGAAACCTGTCAGTTCAGCTGAATTTCTACGTTTACTTGAACTCAGTCATGTGTTTACCTCACTGGGAACACAAAGCTTAGCTCGATTTAGCTTAGCTTAGCTTTTTTTCCAGAATTAATTTATGAATGACGAGATAGCAAACAAGTTCCTGCTAACGTCAACATTTTGGCAACTTCCCATTTAGTCACATGAGCTCTATTTTAACGACACTTAAAGCATAAACTGCTGAGTTGGTTTTTCAGTGACCCAGTTTTTTAGGCGAGACAGAGGTCTGCTATGCTAATTTGGTGACTTGAAGTGTTTTTTAGGCAATAAAACTGTAGTCAAACGTACCTTTCTCCGCCGGCTGCGTCATGGTGAGCAAAAAGGACAGTAGCTATAAGAGAAAAATACCAAATCCCATTATTCAGTGTTGTTTATATGAACAGGCTGGTTAGCGGGTTGCGTTGAGGTCCCCTGTAGCTCTACTGCTGCGGCTGTCCGCTGACCGCAGATCTTTAAACTACATGGATCGACCTTCTCTGGTCTGAGGACACAGCGGATTGTTTGCAAATCTGCGTACGCAGCGAGTCGGGTTTTTTTTGTTTTTAAATTCCGGAAACTTTATTGAGAAACAGGTCAGATCTCCATATTTCACTTTTGTCTGTAATAAACCTTCAAGAAAAAGCAAAGGTATTATAACAACAACAACAATAACAACAACAACAACAACAACAACAACAACAATAACATAATTGCTCGGAAGAAAAATGTGAGCGCAATTGCTCTTTTAATAAATCAACAAATTTGTGAATTTTTCCATTAAATCATAAATTATATAATGAAATAAATCTTTATATTTTTTAAATAGTCAAACTACTTCAGCAGAATATTTTAAAATGTCTTTAATATATTTAAATTGTGTGTGAGTATGTTGTTTTTCCTGTTATTCATTTGAACTGAACATTTTTAAAGTATAATTTTGAGAGACAGATTTATTTATGTGCAGATTTATAACTGACATCAATGTAAGAAGAAAAAAAAGTTTAGAAATGTTTTATTAAATTAATTTTGGATGCACCATAAACATAATTTATATCTTTTCATGCTCGTCACATCCCTCTATAAAAATTTAGTCTAACTGTGTTTGAACTGCTTTAATCACCCCAATATATGCAGATTCATTTAAAAATATAATATTATATTTTAGGCTATTTAGTCTACTTTACGCCTAGGTTACAGTCTTTGATGTGCTGCCAAGTGCGATGACACAAAGTACAGCAACACTATTAGTTTTAGGATGTTTTAGTGTTTTATCAGTGTGTCCTGAGGTTAAATACAATAAAACCAATATGTCCGCCATAGATAGACAGCGACTGCCTCTCTGTCTGCCTTCTGCTGTTTTTAATCAAAAACATCTACAGTAATCTGTTTGGTCGTCTCCTTTATAAAAGTTTAGTGTGTTAAAGGGTAAAATTTGCGTTTCTCCTCTTTTGTCCCTCAGCGGACACCATCGAAACAACACAACCGTTGCGTTCAAGGACTTCTGGAGGTTTTAGATCATGATTTAAACATATGAAATGTCTGTGTTGCGCAGAACTAAAACGTGGGAGATATCTGAATCTGAGGATAGCGACGCTGAGATAAAACCTAACTTAAACCGCAATGAGAGCGCTCAGATAGTAACCGTCAGCACAGACTTAACAGACGATCAGAGTTCAGTCCACAAGTGGAAAACCCTCCCATCGTCTCCCACTAAAGCAGAGACTTCTGCTGCTCTGTGTCCCCGGCGACCGGATGGACGCGGCACGCCAAGCCCTGCAAGAAAACGCCGCACCAAGGAGGAGGTAGAGGCGGACAGACGGGCAGCCAGGGAGAGGAAGGAGGCGAGGGAGAGGCAGAGAGCAGCCAGAGCCCAGGAGAAGGAGGAGAGGAGACGGGAGCAGCAGAGGAGGAGAGAGGCCGCGGAGAACCTGAAGAGCCTCCGACCAGAGAACTGCCTCAAGTGTCTGACTGTCTGCATAGATCCAGGTACACCATGCTGCCTTCACGTGCTGTCGGAAATTTTTCGCATTAACAACTACAACTTGTCAACAGTTAGAAAAAGATTGATAGCTTTTTATGTTGATGCTACAAAATACACATTGCAACACTATAACCACAAAGGCCACAAATATTGGTTAAAATTATAATATTGTCATTTGATATATTTTCAATTTTAATAAATATTAAAGGTGCTATTGACAACATTAGTAACATTCATTCACTTGTTTTATGGTTTTAGTCTAGTTTTAGATTATTTCTGAGTACTGTTCAGCCTCTCTAAATATGACTACAAATGGTGTAACATAATAATAATAACTTGGATTTATATAGCACTTTTGAAGAAACTCAAGGACAAAGGACATATACTCATATTTTAACAAGTATAGTACAACTGTTGACAAATAAATCAATTCAAACTTTAAGCAATGACAATTACACGTATGACAATTTGTATTTACAACCTAATAATGCTTCAATGTCTGAGCCATCAAGGACCACTTAAAAGCATCACCTGACTTCCACAAAGAGGACAATAGGCTGCAATGCTTCATGCATATTGAACTGTACGTTTCTTCATCTCTAAACTCGCATTGTATGCTTTTCTCCAGCTCTTCTGCAGCAGGATGGCTCAGATATCTTGCTGGACACTCTGGCCTCCTTTGAGTGGAGGTTTAGCATTGAGAGCCAGCAGCTCCCACACAGCATCACCTGGACCAGAGATTTACCTCAGGCAGGCACCTCACACTTCTCCAAACATAATAAACATTTGAATTAATTGTGATATTTTGACTGCATTATTAATTTGCTGCAGATTCTTACTCTTTCTACTTTTGTCTCTAGCAGGGAGAAGATGGCAAGGGCTCGGTGGAGGAGGAGCAGGTGGTTCTGGTGCTGGGTCTCACTGACTTCGCGGACATGGTGATGTCTGTGAAGAAAGTAAGCAACCTTTGAAATTGTAATAAATTAACTTTAATGGCACCCCTCCTCCATGTTATTTTGTTGCCACTGCAGACGCTAGACAGTGACAATGAGGAGACAGGGATGGGGTCTTTCCTCAGTCCAATTTTGGAGCATCTCAACCGGTGTGCCAAGAAGGTCACTCTCCTAGTGACAGACTCTCAGCCAGATTACAGGTAAGTGGTGAGACAAGACACATGTATTGTGTGTTAGCTTTCATGGACACACTCTGACCTGACTTACTGGTTTCTTACCAACAGGACCGATGCTTCTGGTGTGCATTTACTAGATGAGACAATACAGTCCAAACTGGGGATGGAGAACATGGACACAGAGGAGGTAAGTTTACTTTGAATGTAAATGATTAGTCGATGTTACATGTCCTTTTTGTAGATGTTTTCTGTGTGCGACAGAAGGTAACAGTACATACTTGACATAGACATTCCTGCACACTTTATGAGCTGAGCTTTAAGTTTCAAAGTACAGAGGATGAAGAGTTTCTTTCTTTCAGGTTCTTGTGTATCTGCAGCTCTGCAAGGATATCTCACTGGTCTTCCTGGATGGCTGGCAGGAGGTCACTGACCACGTGTGTGCCTTCACCAAGGCCCTATCAAAACGCCCTTTAAAGTATGCAGCAACTGTCACATTAACAGATAAGGAAAATTTACCTGACTAATCTTACCTCGCTTATATTTTCCATGTCTTATCAGACTGCTGACAGAGCAAGCAGAGCTGCCCTTCTGTGTGGACGGTTCATGGGCCAGCGGGGTCCGGGTGGAGAGGGATGGCTCAGGGCTAATCCAGGTCTGGAGCAAGCAGATCCAGCAGCTGAACAGAGTCAGTCCGGCTGTGGCCTCCAGTGTGACCGCAGCTTACCCGTCTCCTCAGCTGTTGCTGCAGGTACACTCACATGTACTTCAGTATGGTCAAACTGTTGGGTAAATACATCTGAAAGGTTTTTTGAGGTGCTGGATCAACACAAAGCAAACTGAAGGAAAGAAAAATCAGAAAACAGGATCCGCACACTACATTGGTAGCTCCCAGCAATTTTAATGAAGCAACATTTTGATCTAACAGAAATCTTCGTCAGGCATTGTAGAGATAAGTGCATAGAGAATGGTGCCAACACAAGCAAGCACTGTGTGCAGCTGAAGCATTTTTGGATAAATTGGGTGCTCCCATGTTGTTTTTCAGGCGTACCAGAGCTTGGGGTCAGAGGAGGACAAAAAGGGGCTGCTGGCTGGTCTCTTGGTGAAGAGTGGAGGTAAAGAGAGACGCGTTGGTCCAGAGATATCAGCCAGAGTTTACCGCTGCTTCACATCCCAGAACCCCCAGCTGGTGCTGGACTGATCCTGTCCACTTGAGAACCAGATGGATGGATGTCAGCGAGGATTAATCCAGTCTCTAATGACACTTTGTCACCACTTGGCTGCTAATATGTTAATGTTGATGTTTACAAGCTATAAATATGCCTCAGCTATCATGATCACCTTCCGACGAAGCACTATTTATACTCATCTGAACTTTAACAGATTCAAGGACAATAATATTTAGTAAAATAAGGAATTATGGAATAATTAAGTTATATTTTCTTTTTGTATAAATGCAAGATGTATTTTCAGAGGGACCGACATGATATCTTTTGTTTACATGTGAAATAGCCTATAAAATGAGCTGAAGCAGAAATTTCAGTCATTTTTGTTTTATTTTAGAGAATTTCCTGAGTAAGAAAGTTAATAAACAAACTGTAAATAGAAAAACAAATCCTCTTGTAAAGCAAGAACACAACAAGTGCTGAAATTCAAGCTGAATGCTGATTATAAAACACATATACAAAAAGTCCACAGTATCAAAAAATCAACTCCTTTCCCCCTGGAGTTTGTTCCTGAGAATAACAAGTTTGATTCCTACACTGATTTCCAGTGAGTCTAATGTGGCAAACATTAGGCCTTCCAAAGACAGTGGCTGGCATATTATTTTATATTATCATTATTAATAACACCATGATAGAAATTGGCTAAAATGCATATGAATGACCCAGATGTCACTCTAAAATCTCAGCTTCATTAAATGTCTCACTCACTACACACTCGCTCCCTTCTCCCCATTCACTGTCAAAGCTAAATAAAAAAATAGATGTAACAATCCGCTCAAAATGTAGATTAAGAAATATTGGCTAAAAGATGCTCTTACTGTATCTCCATGATTTCCAACAGGAGATGTTGATGGCAATGGTAGAATAGCTGTCTGCCAAAATATATTTTGACGATGAGGTCAAGTCCAGCGGCATCTTTTGCATTGGTAATCCTCCGGCTCGGAGCAGCAGCTGTCATAGTCGCTGCTAGGGGGAGTTGGAGGGCAGTGGCAAGCATAGGGTTGAGTTTGAGTTGATGTTTGACAGGGGCACTGGTACGGGACGGTGTCAAGAAACGGGCTGGTGCAGGGGCTCGGGGAGGCGTAGGCACTCAGGGTGGAAACAGGGCTGGGGACGGGGCTGGGGACAGGGCTGGAAGGCAGGCTCATCTCCTCCGGGAAATCCTCAAGCAAGTCCTCGTTCTGCTCTGAGGGTTCAGGGCTGCCGCTGAGGGTGAAGACCCAGCCCAGCTGCATGTGGAGGAGGGTGCGCAGGCCCGGGGGCAGCTCTATTGCATTAAGCACATCTGGGCAGCGGGGCAACATTTGGCGGAGCCGGGTACAGCAGAGGTACTGCAGGGAGGTGGGTGTGTAGCAGGCACGGATCACCTTCATGCTGCTTTTAGCTGCTGTGGAGCACACCATGGGGTAGAGCTTCTTGTTCTGCAGCCGAGTGGAAGCAACACCTGTTGTGGCAGGATGAAAGAGTTAAGAGCCCAGAGGCAAACACTAAAATGCCATTTCCTTTTGGTTCATGTTGCTAGCAAGACCTGCTGGAATCACAGAGAAACACATACCTATACAGTGGCGATTCTTGTAGAAGGTCAGGGTGCCGTGCCAGGTGTCCAGGTGGACTCCTATGATGGAGCCCTGGCCAAACCGAGAGGAGAACTTCACTTTGTCCCCTTTGTGCTGGAAGAAACCTTTTAACAGACATGCATCATTAATTTAAAGTATTCATACTGAAACACCCGTGAGTGATATATTATCATATATTACATTATTATTACAGATTATATGCATGATGCATAAGTAACATTTTACTGTTGTTCAAGGTGGAGCTAGTTCTAATGAATATTTAAATGAAACCATGTGAGAATTTTAGAGGCAAAACAATTCATCTGACCTGTGACAAGATCATGGATAATATAAACTTTAATGTCTGTCTCAAGTAAAAGAAATTTGTCTACAACAATAAAGAGATAAAACACATAAGACAAGCCAAAACAGAGATACACAGTGGTCCATAGGCGCGATATACAATTAGAACTAACAAGAACAGTGTGAAAACAGACTGAATTTAAGTATGTTGCCTATTTTAAACTGATCAAGGTGATGATGGCAGTGGGAATGACAGATTCTTTTGTATATATTTTTCCAGAGCAGTGGGACTTTGTAGCGGTGACCTGATGGAAGTAACTGAAAGGGTCAGTGAAGGGGATGGGTGGGGTGTAAAGCTGAAATATTCAAAGTGAGTACAGATTCAATCAGTGACCTCTAGACTATGATTAAAATCTCCTTGCTGACATTAAAAGTCCTGAGCTTCCTCAGCAGGTGGAGGTGCTGCTGGGCCCTCTTGTACACACATCTCAAGGAGGTGCCTATCTCTGTCCTGAGGCATCTGAATGATTGAACCTGTTCCTCGAGCTGGCTGGTGATCCTGAGGGGTTGAAAAAATGGTGATTGTTGTGAGGCCAGTATTTCTCTGCTACCGCAGTACAGCTGCTTGGTTTTGGTGATGTTGAGTTTGAGGGAGCTTTCCCAGAAAGTCCTGACCAGGTTTTTCACTGCCTGATGGTAGCCAGACAATGCTTTGGTGTCAGTCAAATGGGCTTTTAAAGCCATATCATCTGCATATTACTGAACGGGCCTACCGGGCACAGGCCCAGGGGCCCATGTCAGGGGCTCTGAACCTTTAAAATGCCACACAAAGAGACATATACCAACCAGGAAGAGACTCGAGACCACAAAGAGACACAAAATGACCAGAAAGACACATAAAACAACCACAAATAGACAAATACCAACCAGGAAGAGACTCAAGACCACAAAGAGACACAAAATGACCACAAAGACACATAAAACAACCACAAAGAGACATAAACAAACTACAAAGAGACACAACACAACCACAAATAGACAAATACCAACCAAGAAGAGACTCAAAATGACCATAAAGAGAAATAAAATGACCACAAAGAGATACAAGAGAAACAAAATCTCTGGCACTTTCAGATAACTCAATTGAAGTAACTTCTTTTATTTAAAGGGCAAAGAAACATACGCTTCGGCCACAAGCCTTCGTCAGCGTGAACAATCAAAGCATGAAACCAGGTTATGATACACAGGTGAGATGCAGCCACTAATGAGGGAAGAGACTAAAAGATTACATGATAGGAAACATCTGTCGATGCAACGCCCAGATAACATCTCTCACAACAATGGAAGCGTGGCAACAACAGTCAGAAATAACCAGCAATACGATAAGGAACATCTAGTAAGCCCAATATCAAAAAATATATAATAGTGACATATTAAAAACCAAACAGTAATTCATGTTGCATAGTCTAAATAGAGCAAAATGTACTAAGCTGTCAAGAAAGATTAATAGACAAACACATACTAGATATCAGAGAAAATTGTAACCATATCTCATAGAAAAATATTAGGAGATAATGTAAATATATAAAAATATTTTTAAAAATGTGAATCCACAGAAGTTTCCTATCATGTAATCTTTTAGTCTCTTCCCTCATTGGTGGCTGTGTCTCACCTGTGTATCATAAACTGGTTTTACGTTTTGATTGCTGACAAAGGCTTGTGGCCGAAATGCATATGTTTATTTGCCCCGTCAATAAAAGAAGTTACTGTCATCTGACAGTGCCGGAGATTTTGTTTCTCTTGGTCATGCTGCTGCCTGGCACCCGATATATTTTTCAAGATTTGCAGTTGATCCGCTGTTGTTTTCACAAAGAGACACAAAACAACCACTAAGAGACACAAAATGACCACAAAGAGACACAAAAAAGAGGCAAAAGCATCACAAAGTCTGTGTCTTGTCCTCTGTAGCAGAGGTGCTGGGTCTGTGCTCATTGTCTCATAATATACCCATGGACAAGGACATTGCTTTGAAATACTCAAGTGAACCACAAGCACCTCAAAAATGTTCTTAAGCACAGTACTTGAATAAATGTACTGTTCACCACTGGAAGAAAGTCTCCATCCAGTTTCACAGATCACTCTGATAATTCATGGTATATTCTGACCCTCTGACCTGTGTAGGAGAGCCCCCAACTGTCCTCGTCATGGCCCAGCAGGCTGCCAAAGCTGAATTTGAACTTCTCTAGGTTCGTCTCTGCTGTCCCAATTCCCACCATCTACACCAATGAAACAGTAAAAACAGGATCAAAACAGGTAAAGTCGTTCTACGGCTTCACTACACAATACGACTACACTACACAATACGACTACAATGACCTTCGACATCCAAACAGAGATTTAGAAACATTTTCAGGCCACAGATAATATTACTTCAGTACTACTCAAGGGACTGCTACCCACCATATCGGTTCCATAGACGGGAGAGGTCATCTTGACTTCCCAGAAGTGCTGTCCGTCTGTGAGCTCCTTGGTGCCGCGGATGGCAGCCGTGCCGCAGCTGTAGTCTGAGTGAAAGCTCACCTTCCTGTTGTTGCAGCTGAGGAAGGCTCCGGACGACTTGAAGTGCTCGTCCCACTCCCAGTCAAAATCTGGGAACACAAGCTCACAGACGTCTATATAGCAGCTGGATAGTTATGATTCATGTTTTGTTAACTGAAATATCTGAACAATTATTGGATGGATTGGAATATGTAGTTGTATGCTCACAAAGCCTATTTGTAATACACTGTGAAAGCCTTATGTTGTTATATTAGTCTGCCAAGCTTCGACACTACACCTGAGCCCGTTTACAGAGTGCCCTGCTGTGTTCATATGGTGTACTACTGTATTCATCATCTTTTTGCTCACCCTCATCCTCCTCCCCACAGAGGCAGTCGCTGGTGACGCCAAAGCCCAGGCTGAGCTCCTCCTGTCGGTCACACTGGCAGAAAGACTCCCCCATCTCTGGTGATGGACTGGGCAAGACCACCACCTCGGACACGGCCTGAGAACCCTCCAGGTATTCCACCTCGGACTCCTCGTCGCTGATCTGGTTTACACAAAGAGCACAGACAGCATTTTGAGAGTTTGTAGATGTGGCCATGATCCAGGGATGTTAGCTTGGTAGCAGGGGGAGGAATGAGCTGCAATGGAGGGATTATATTCAACGTTTTTTCTCTGATGCCTTTTTTGTAATGAACGATTTTTTGATAGCGGAAAAATCCCAATCTTGCTATCCTGCACTCGACAATCCAAAAAGCCAAATAAGAGCTGTGTTTCAAAGACTCAATAAGATAACCTTTTCCCTAAAGGCTCCTATTGGTTACAGAAGTCATGTGCACTAGTAACTAAAATTAGACTCCGTCCAAAAATACTGAGCCTCCTTTCCTTGACCTGACCATGTCTCACACACAGCTATTTCAGACAGTGGACAGTCCCAGTGGAAAACTACTGGGACTGAGGTAGGAGTGTAAGAAAATATTGAAAATATTGAAAATATCAAGTATCACGATATTATGTTTTGTGATACTGTAAGATGAACTCAGTCAATACTTTATTTAATTTGCATCCTCCCAAAGTAGTGGGGTGACCTGGTGTCCCACTTTAGGTGGGACTGCACCACATTTTTATCCCTTGTCCTGCATCCCACGTGTTGAGACGATGGCCTGTTTTTTTATCGGCTCCAGTTTTTAAAAAATCAAACCACTGCAGGACAGACACTCTGCTAAAATCTTCTGGAATCAGACTACCGTCAAGTGCAGGTTAATGTCCATGCTATGCTACACCCAATGGAGAAAACTGAGTCACCACTAAGTTACAAGCTACTACTGTAAGCAGATTTAAACAGAATATGATGAGGACAACTACAACAAAAAGGAGATGCAGCTACAAAAAAGACTGTGAAACTACTTGACTGTGAAACTTGTGAAGCTGGTGGAAGGTGATTCTCAGAGTTTTCACAAAAATTTGTGTTGTTATTTTTTACCTGTAGGCTAACCTGTATGTGGGCAAAACATAGAGATGTCACAAGCTTAGAGGCAGAACAAATATATTGGACATTATATCAGGCTCCAGCCCCCCCACGACCTTGACTAGGGTAAGTAGTCACAGATAATGCATGGATGGATGGACATTATATCAAAATTGTAGACTACCTCTCCTCCTTGGTAACGTGTCCCACATTGTCCCACACAAACATACTCTGTCCCACATTTGGTTTATTGGGATCTGGCCACCTTACAAAATAGTGCTATGATGTTGGATGTTGTGACTGTGATAAATGTAAATGCAGATCCCATTTTTCCGACTGCATAACAAAAAAACAATACTCAGATTTTATGCAAATGATGGTGTATTCTTTATACTAAAATTAGATTTTAAAAAATTGCAATATACCGCAATATATTGAATTGTAAGCCCTGTATCATGATACCTATCGTATTGACAGATACATGCCAATACACAGCAATTCTTATTTTGTAACATCAAATCACTTTTCTATTGTTTCTACCCACAACCCCCACATGTCTCACCTGCGTCGTCATCATCTGGCCCTCCAATTCCTCCCTGTCCACTGTCTGGATCACTGCCATGGCATCTGTCTCTTGCCGCTGCTCGCTCCACGTCGAATGCCGAGCCCGGCAGTTCCTGCCTCGTCTCAGCATGGCAGCTCTGCAGACAGCAGATCCAACACCTTTTACGACCAGATGGCATGTGTACACTAGGCCATGTACCACTTTTTAATATATCAAGTAAGGTCAGTGTTGAACTACTGTATATGATATCATTATTATTATATATTTATATCCTAAACCTAACAGGCTGTGTTCAAGGAAAAGAGACAGAAAAAACTCCCTATTTCAAATTGGACAGGTTTTAACAGCACACAGATTTAACAACACACAGATTCAGCTAGATATGAGTTTAACTGCAAAATGAGGTCTCGAACAAATGAACAAATATACTAAACCAATGATGAAGGAATTAACTTAAATGGGTGAAATTAGTTCAACATTTAGAGATGGCAGCATCTGTGGTTTGACTGATAAATTGTAGGGTGGAATGTGTTTTTGTCGCAGGTTGCACAAGAATCTGTGACTCTGAGCATGTTGCCATGCAAACTTGTTGAACAACTGAAATTAGGTCAGCTAGAATCGTGAGGAGTAAACATTCACTCTGGACTTCTCTCAGCTCCACAGCGTGTTGTTCACTAACCTTTACTCTCCTTACAGTCAGTGTGAAGCTGCAAAACATGAGCTAACGTGTCCAGACACATGCACACTGAGCTTTGTGCACTATAGCTCGCCTATTTCTATCTGTACCATATGCCGCGTGTTGGCAGCGGGAAGGGTTTCCATGCACTTGTTTAACCTTTAAACCCAACACTCTGCTTCCCCTCTGTGACAGCATGTCTGTTCATCTGCAGATAGACACAGAGGAGGTCAACAATGTGAACCAAGTGTAAATCACAGATTCTAATATGTGTATGTTTACACCCCTGCTAATACTGACTATTCCTACATGATTATTTAGCACTTTAATTCATTTCACACAAAGACTTGGATTTACAGATTCTGTATGAAAAATTAGATTTTGAGTAAACTGTAGGGTAAATTTAAGTCAAAGTATGATCCAGTGTGACACCAGGATCAATTACAGCATAACAGAATAAACACGGGAAAACTGCATGTGCTCTAACAATAAGTGAAGCTGATGCACTCCCAGTGACAAAACATCATTACTATTCTGCCTCTGTAAAGTATGTAATGACACAAGCATGATTCTAGGTGGATCTTTTTGGTATCTTCAGCCTTTATGCTTCCAGATTTATTGACCAAAAACTGACTGTTTGCTTTTTACATTTTTTTTTTTATCTGTGTTGTGTCTGTTTACTACTTTCATAGCCAGTAATCATTACAATCAATTGTCTCGACTGCAGTGTTTGTCTGAAATATATCCCTGTTTACATTTAATCACTTGTATAAGTACAAACCTTTTTTCTGGATTACAAGTATTATTTTATATTAAAAGTATTACAAATGATAACATACAGTATAGTTGACACATACAGTTTAGTCTTTATTTACTAACGCTGTAGCTAAACCCAATAGCATGTCTCTGTTAATGCCACTGCTGAACGCAGCAGCTGGTGACTGCTTTGCAAGCAGGTGCAGGAGATAGCTGCCAATAATTTAGATTAGTTAGTCTGGAGCTAGTCTCACTTTAATTAGGCCTTACCCTACATACTGTAAATGCATCATCTGGACAAACAAGCAAGTCAAACTCCAGCAGCTTTGTCAGCCAGTGTTCTGACTGATATGATATGACATAGACCCGCAGTAGGACAGAGAAGTAAATGTTTGCATGATATTCAATAACTGAAAATCCCACCACTGTCAATGTCCTGACTAGACTTTCAGTTCAAATACACCAGAAGCTCATTTTTTCCTTTCTTTGCGGTCCACTTGAGAAAGACTGTTTACTACACAAGTCAGTGCACTAAGAGTATCTACAGTTCTCACTGAATAATATCATCAGCTGAATGTTTTAGTCACAGCACAAACTGCATGTACTGTATATTCAGCCAATGTTTTGCTCTTTTGTTGTACCTTTATCTTAATCAGAAACTAAGGTAACCACAGTATAGCATAAATATCTGAGTTTTAGCAGCAGTTGCTGTCTTACCTTACAGCACTCGTCCTGTACACAGTCTTGCAGTGGCTCATTTGAATCCGTGACAAGTGCAGTTTACACTCTGCCCCACTTCTCTGCAAGAAGGACGTAAACATTACTGCTCCACGCCCCTACTGCGTGCTTATTGGATAAGACTCGTGAGGGGGCGGGGCTTATGATCATTTATTTGGTTAGTGGGGTAACTATCTAATAACTGTGACATACAGTATGTGCAGATGATAAGACATCATGTGTGATCTTCTGATAAAACGAGGAGGGGAATGTCCACCATGTGTCTCGTGTCTTTCACTAAGAAAGACAAAGAAAGAAACATAAAAGCACTGTCCTATGTGACATAAATTATTAACAAAGATTTATTAGACATTGAAGAGGGGCTCACGACTCTAAAAAAGAAAAAAAAGTTAATTATCTTTGAATATGTCACGATTTTGGGAAAATTAGGCAAACAAGATAATAGTATATGTATCGTTATATAAATACCTATATTATGCAGTTATTTGCCTTTCTACCACCTTAAGAGTCGGACATTTAAGACATTTCACCAACAGAAACATGCCATCAATTGTGAGTGTTTGTAGTGTAAGTGAATACACTATGCTGCCCACCGGCAGCCTATTGGTGGCGTTGACAGGGAGGCGGGACCTAAGTGTGTAAATACGCTGTGTGATTGGCTACCTGGGACGTGACGATATACGGAAGTACTTGAGTTCTGTGTGCTGCATGGATCATAGCATGAATGTGTCAAACACAAAACATGGAACAAAATAACGGTAAGACAAAGTTACCAGACAATAAAGTTTAGTTCAGGAGGCTACTTACGTCCATTTGTAGCTCGTCCATCCGTACTCGAACTGTATTCTCGTTCTTTAACGTTAGCTCTGTCAGAAACTGCTGCGTGTTTGATAAGTTACCCGTTTATAGCTTAGCTAACTGGCTAGCGGAAGCTAATTGGATATCATTAAGCATCGAAATCCACAACCAGCAGACTGAAAGGTTTTTATATCCTTGTTGAAGCTATTGTTTATATGAAAAGCTATTATATAGTTTTTAATGTTCAACATCATTCCAAATGAACCAGTTATGTTGAATTTGTGGTGAAGTCGGCTGATGAAACGTGCCTCCTTATCTAACTGCGCCATTTCTCTGAACCTTGTTTCGGATTACTTTCAAACTAACTACTCTCGTGACAGTTCAAAACTTTTTGTTGCGTTCATGCTGACCTAGTTTCTTTCTCATTTTCATATGAGACGGCAACTTGTCCCAGGTCCGGCATGTTTTGTTGGTCCTCTCAGGGAAAGGAGGAGTGGGCAAGAGCACCGTCACCACAGAGTTGGCCCTGGCTTTCAGGCATGCTGGGAAGAAGGTGAGTTCAAAGACCAGCTGAGTGTAGGTGCAACAGGATACAGGGTGTCTGTATATGCTGACATGTTCTAATCCTATTTAAAACATATAGAGGAGCTATTCAAGAAACTACATGTAGTAATGATGCATACATTTGTTGCTCTGACTGTGTTCACCAGGTTGGCATCCTGGACGTTGACCTGTGTGGACCCAGTATCCCCCGCATGCTGAGTGTGGGCCGACCTGACGTTCATCAGTGTGACACAGGATGGGTGCCGGTCTACACTGATGCCCAGAAGACCCTCGCCCTGATGTCCATTGGTTTCCTGCTGGAGGACCCAGATGAAGCTGTGGTATGGAGGGGGCCAAAGAAAAATGGTAAGCTATTCTCCAGGTTTGTTTTTTGAAGGAATCACACACTAATAGAATAATAGTCATTACTTGAACCCACCTTCTTCTGCCTGATATCCGTTCCATCTGTGAACGTCCTGTTCCACAGCTATGATCAGCCAGTTTGTGTCAGATGTGGCATGGGGAGAGCTGGATGTGCTGCTGGTGGACACACCGCCAGGGACGTCCGACGAGCACTTGGCGGTACTGGAGAACCTCAAAAAACACAGAGTGGATGGAGCCATTTTGGTCACGACACCTCAGGTACCCCACAAGTCTGGAGAGACTTTACTGTCCGTAATAGGAGCAAGAAGACTAACTTACACTGAGGATTATTAACATTGTTGAATAATGTGTTGATTATTTTCTCAATTAATCGATTAGTTGTTTGGTCTATAAAATGTCAGAAAATTGTGAAAAAATGACATCCTTTTGTTTTTTGTCCACAACTCAAAATATTCAGTTTACTGTCATAGAGGAGTTACATTGAAGAAGCTGGAATTAGAGATTTTTTTTTTAAGTTACTCACACCAATTAATTGATTATCAACATTATTGTTGATTAATTTAAGAGTTGACAATTACTTAATTAATCATTGCAGCTTGATTGACCCTAACCAGAAACCATTGTAACATGCATGACATCCAGTGACATTTGTTTTCTTTCTGGTCTTGTGTTGGCAACAGGCAGTATCCACGGGGGATGTGAGGAGAGAGATCACCTTCTGTAAGAAGACAGGTGTCCGGATCCTGGGCATCATTGAGAACATGAGTGGATTTGTTTGTCCACACTGTTCAGTATGTAAACTTTCATGCAATTCAGATGTGAAATACCAGTACCTTCTAATGAAATTGTAGTTACAGTAATGTGCATCCAAGTATGACAGACTATGAAGGATAAAAGTAAGGGATAGTGTACAGTGAGCTGGTCATTGTTGTGAAATAAACCCTGACAGGGCGATGCAGCACATCTTGTGCCATCCTGAAGGGGTTTATTTCACAACAATGACCGGCTGACTGTACATTATCCCACTTATTACATGGCTACTTACTTTAAAAAAAAAAAAAAAAAAAAAAAAATATATCAATAATTTGGCAGAAGTCCAACATCAGAAATGCACCTATAGCAATGGTCTGTTGTGAAGACATAGACCGTAGAACACTGTGATTGACCAATCAGAATCAAGTATTCAACATAGCCGTTATAAAGAAGACATTAAGATCATCTGTAAATCAATTGCTGTATTGCCCCAACTTTATTTTAATTTTAATTAATAATAATTTCACAGATCTTCTCTGTTTTCAGGAATGCAGCAACATATTCTCCAAGGGTGGCGGTGAAGAATTAGCCAAGCTGACTGGATCACCATTCCTAGGTAAGCTTAATGGGATTGAATTATGTAATATTAGCTTCTGGCCACAAGGTGTCACAACACACCATGACCGCACATCACATCTCACCCACCATTCATGATTTAGGAGGCATTTTGCATCACTGCCATGCTGCTAAAATGGTCGATCCAGATTTCAGTGCAGCAGCAGATTTTAAATACCTCAGTGATTGCAGGATACATAACCTATCAATAATTCTTGATCAGATGAATAGATCATTTAATGGTTGCCCTCAGCAGATATCGGCTCTGTGTGCAGATCAATCTCGAGTAATGATGCAGCTAATTCTGTTACCCTGTGGCAGTGACAGCTGTATCTCACAGCGTTGCGTAGCTTTAGCTAGGTATTTGATAAGTCAGTGCCCCTCAATGTCCACTCGGTTCTCACTATTGATTATCATCAATTACGTCACTGTGAAACTACAGTGGTGTCATTGATTGGTTCAGGTAATCAACATTATGTCTTCTCCATTTTCAGGTTCTGTGCCCTTGGATCCTCTGCTCAGCAGCAGCATAGAAGAGGGCAGAGACTTCATGCAGTCATTTCCAGACAGCGCCACCTTCAGTGCCATCAGCAGCATTTCTCAGACTCTGCTCAACAGCCTCCAAACAGCTTGACCCACGGGTCGGTATTGTGTTAACATGTTAGCACACGGGCTCAGAAATGTTAGTCATTGTGCAGATGTAATGATTTCTGTGTTGCATTTTTATCCTGTACAGTTAAACACTAAATAAAACTATTTACTGGTTATCTTGTTTTATTCCTTCCTCATTTAAAATCACTATCTGCCAACAGTACAATGCAGGTACTCGTGTGCAGCCATTTTTCTTGCTGCAGTTCTTGAGGTGCTAACAGTGGGAAGATTACCAGCTCTCACCGCAGAGTGAAACAGGAAGACATGAATACAGTAAAACGGCAACTCAGCTAATCTGTTTTACAGCAAGCCTAGAGACATCATTTTGTACTGAAAATGCCAAGTCATGCTGCCTGTATATGACATTGTCACTGTAAAATATACAGTACTGAAAACACTCCCATTTTGCGTGCTTGAAGCCAGTCAAATCTACGTTGGAATCTTCTTTAATTCGATTGTGACACACATGTCGACACATCAGGATAACTTCAATATCAGCGGTAATACAGGATTGTAGATTGGCGCTTCGGTAAAATGCGTCAGCAGCAGCTCCATTTTCAGAAAACAAACTCCAGATCAAAATGGACCAGTCCTTTGCGTGAAACTAGGCCAAACCTGAACACTAATCTCACTGGATTCCTGCCGCATGCTACAAACGATAAAGTATTCTTGTGTCATTTAACCTTGATTTTCTTTTCTTTTTTGGAGGAAGTACACAACATTGAACTCTTTGATCTGGATTAAATCTTCTGAAACTAGCCTGCTCTTCCGCTTCATTTCCAACAGCAACAAAACACTGAAACCCATGCAGGATCTTAATGGCTGGAATGTAGAAGAGATGACATACAGCCACAGATGAGGAGGGGAGAGGGGGAGGTGAATAAGATGAAGAGGAGATGAAATTTGGAAATTACACTTGTGAGACCCAACAACAGGGCACACACACCTTTAATGCAAACAGCAGTACTACAGGAAAAACACTGAAGTTTGAGAATGTTTGCGTAATGATTAGAATACAGCTACACACAAAAACTCCCACTTCACCAGCAACATACTAAAGGCAATCTTAATTATTAAACCAAGAATTACATCCAGAGGAATTCCAACCACTTATCACAATTAACCCACAGTGCATTAAATCTATCTATGTAGATATTTATATGTCTGTATACTGTATATGTATAATATATCCTGGGGAATTAAAGACTTTTGCTGCATTAAAGAGTTCAATGAACAATTTCTTATAAATAAAATCAGTGGAAAAAAATCGTAAGTCCATATACATTTCTCTTTACAAATAGATCCTCAAGATTAATGCAGAAATTGTGTCAACTCCCGAGTCGATAGGGGAGGAGAAAAAGCTGTGCGGCCCTTTGGTCAGCTCTCTAAGACCAGAGGCCAAGCTGCCTCGGCTGGCCCCGAGGCCTGAAATAAGTGGAGGGAAAAAAAAGGAATCTTCATCATACAATTTTGAAACACACACACACGCACACGAGACAGACAAATCACTACATTGCGCATTTACAAGTCGACTATCAAATTGGGACAACTGTACACATTGTTGAGATAAGACCATATTTATGGAGACATTTTATAATTCATTTTTTCCCCCGCCTTCACTTCTTTCATCTCGAGTGGCAGAAATTTTTACAATTTTCCCCCCCATTTTACACTTTTTCTCCAGCAGCAACATAAAGGACAGATCTTGTAGTGGAGATGTTTTGGGCGTTTTATTTCGTGGAGAGAATGAGGGCGACGATGAGCCCGTAGAGACCCAAGACCTCTGCGAAAATCAAAATGAGGATCATGCCCACAAAAAGCCTCGGCTGTTGAGCTGTGCCCCTCACGCCCGCGTCGCCCACGATGCCAATTGCGAAGCCTGCCGCCAACCCACTGAGGCCCACGCTCAGCCCAGCTCCCAGATGGAGGAAACTCCTAAACACACACAGACAAGTGTTCGTCAGCAAAATGATGTTGAGGATCTTGGTTAACAATTTAAGTGACTGAGAACATTTTAACCAAACATGCCTGTAATGCATACTTGGAGCAAATGGTTTATCATCGTACAACAGGGCTGTAGGATATAAGCTGTCCAGCTGATGAGGCGTTGAAGGTTTGAGTTTGTCCCAACAGTAATCCGTCTACTTCCTACAGCTTTCATTTAACCAAATCCCACTGTTTTTTGCTCATTTTGTTGTTTCTATCTTGGAAGATTTTAAACAGATCCAGCAAAGCCGTGAGGTCTCCTTGTACACAATATTTTCTCCAAAAAGTAATTACACTGAACAGAGTGCTCACACAACTCATTGTAGATATGCTCATATTCTGAAATTAAATACCAGGAACATTGAAAAGGACAAAGACCTTTACACAGCACGGATATCACAAATAAACAACATGAAAATACAAAATACTCATCTGTAAATATTACATGTGAAGGGCTTTTATTGTGAAAAGCAAGAACAGGAGTGGATCTGGTCTGCACTGTACTGTACTGCCTTTGCAGAGGTTTAAAGGAGCAATAAAGTTTGCTGTCCTGGTTCGGACCACAGAGCCTCAACATTATTGTTTCATAAATATGGATTATGGATGCAACTCAACCCATTCCACACAATGTGATTGGTTGATGCCTTTATTTACGCTCAAAAAAAAAAAAAAAAAAAAAAATTGAGCTCGTTTTGGAAAAAATATGAAGCTTTTTTGCCACATAATATTTGCATTCTGTGTTAAAATATTCAAGACAAAAACAGTTTGAAAAAAAATATACTGACGTGTAAATTAATCACACAAAAAACCTTAAGGCTAGTGTTACTGTATCTTTATTATGCCTCTGTGTCCTAAAACTCTTTTTCTATTCACATGGCTGCACTGGGAGACAAAATGTCATTAGAATGAGATGGCATATTTATCTCGGTCGGTGTTAACACGAACAATGTTGTGAGGATGTGCAGTGATGTGACAAGATTGAAACTGCAGTAAGTCATATAACTACACTGACTGTTCATTGTACAGACTGAATATGTTATTCAATGCAACAGTTTGGCTTTTATGTGTCAAATATGAATAAACCTGCAGTAGGCAGAAAAAAAATGGCATCACTGGGCAAAAATCCCATAATAACCTTTCAGCATATTGTAATTCAATTGGTCCGAGAGAAAATTAGACTCCTGCAGCTGGTGGGCGGTGCTTGGTATTTCCTCAACAGATCTCAACATGGCTGCCGGGTCACAAACTTTCTCATATTACAGCTAAACATATTTGCTCCATTTCAATCTAGTGCTGCTTTAAAGGATCCAGTACATCATGGAGCTACAACAGGGTGGCGATGGCGGCTGCATAGGTGAATTTTGTTAATAGGAAAATGTATTTGTTGATTTTGGTCCCCCCGGGGGGCTTTGCTGATAATATAATTAGAAAGGAACACCAGCGTCTGTGCAACTGTAAGTTGTTTTTGTCATGGACAAGACAAGCTTGACAAGCCTGACAAGTGACAGGGCCACGTCCCTACTGCCTTAGAACCATGTAAATGAGCCTCTCCTACTCAGTGTTGTCTCAGAATAAAAAAAAAACCTTGTGTGACAAAGAGGTTAAAAATGAAACAAACAACACAAATGTCTGAAAATACGACTGCTCAACTGAACTCACTTGTAGAGGGTGACCTTCTCTGAGATGTTGTTGGCAATCAGCACTGCTACTACCAGACCGTAGATGGCTATAATACCCGCCATGACCACTGGGATGATGGACTTCATGATGAGCTCCGGCCTCATCACGGACATAGCGGCGATCCCCGTACCGCTCTTGGCTGTGCCATAGGCTGCTCCCAAGGCTGGTGGGAAAGAGAGAGAAGATCATTTTAGTTAAATAAACGAGATTGCACACACTGTTAGTTAGACACAGCTAGTAGACGGACGACAGAAACCAGACAGAAATCAGAGGACACAGCTGAATAATGAAGCAGAAGTTTCTGTTCCCCTTAAAAATCTAACATGGCTGCATCTGGGAAATTCTGCTCGAGTTCAAAAGGGGAACAACTGGCCCTGTACTTTTTTTTTTACTGACGCAGATAGTATGCGACCAAACTTCAGCTTTGTCGTCTCATCTCCTCAAACGACTTCAGCCCTTGTAATTTCAGAATGGGCCACTCCTGAGTTGTAAATCACTCTCTGAATGAAAAAGACTCATTTGGTTTAAGCACACAGGGAGCTGCTGCTGCAGGATAGCACATCTCCAGAGACAGCATCCATACAGGATGGGCACCAGAGGAGACTAGCAGCACAGCTGCTGTGTGCGATCTGCAGTCCACACTAGTCTCTGGCTAGCATCACTGTCATGCGACGGGGAAGGAGGAGAAGAAAAAGCCTCATCAGCATGTTAGCTCCGTCAGCCTGTGACGCCGAGGAGAAAGTATAGTGCCACCTACGTCACACACACGCCACCCAAGTCTGACCGCAGGAGGAGGGTGAAGGAGAAAAATCAATAATCCACCCACTCTAAATTTAGATACACCAGCACAACAAAGAACTGAATAGTTTCCAGGTTTGGCTACATGATGATAATCATGATTATTTTGATCAATACTGATATCAGGATTTATAGGACAATAGACAATGTCACAGTTACATAAACAGAGCACTGCTTTCACGTTCATACTGTGCTACATTAAACTGTCAAAAACTCCAATTGTTATCCTTTTACTTAGTGTTATTGTCATCTATAGTGATTATTTGCATAAAAAGACACAATTCAACCAATTAGGAAATAAATTATTGTATTTTTATTTAAACATTTGCTCTTAATTTTTTCAAAAGCCACTTAGTCTAGTGTTATGAAGTTATACAGGTCATATTTCTCTCTCCAACACATATTTTATATTGCTGTGAAACATCTTCAAACAACTGGATTTAAGTTAGTTTATAAGTTACTTGCCAAAAACTACATTTTACAAGCTTACATTTGAATGCATCATGATAATATCGCAGTCAATCATGTTAATTTGACTGCAGAAAGCCAAAATCATGATTGCAATTGTTATTCGATTAATTGTGCAGCCCAACTTCTAGGTGAGAGGGAGTCAGGTCAATTTTATTTAAATAGCAAAAGTGCATGTGTACAGAAAAGACTAACAAGAGTCTCTTGCAATATCCAACAAACACCTGCCAGTGTGCTATGAATCAGAGACAGCCTGGTTTTTCAAGAATAACCTATGTCAAAGGTGTGTGCTCATATAAATATGTAAGTGTTTTTTTCCTCAAGATAAAGCGAAAGCTCAGAGACATCCACATAGCATCTAATATATTATGCCATACATGCTGTTGCAGTTCTTCCACTTCCCAGCAGTATTGAGCATATTTTCATACAGTTTATTCTAGAAGAGATGAAGAAATTTGAACAGATTTATAGATGCAGCTTTGATGCTATGTATAGCCTCTGTGGGTTCTCTGCAGCATTGAAAAAATGTGTCAAAGCTAGTTGTTGCTTGTATGCAATTTGTATACAGATGTCTAAGTGGCTGCACAACAGTCAGTAAATCTTATATAACCAGGTAAAACATCAACTATGTCGCAAGGCAATATCATAAAAAAGTGAGCAAAGATGCATCCTTCGATTAATGTGCTGATCTTGGTGTATAAACAAGGACCTGGAAATGTAGTTTTCTCGCCTCTTCATACAAAAGCCAACATACTGATGATGATTCAATGTGAAAAGTCCCTTGAGATATAATCTTGGCCGGCCTTGTGCATACAGCCCGAGGTGCCCTGCCCTGTTTTCTCATTTCTTGTGACAACAATGTGTTGCGTTAGCCTGAAGACAGTTCTGGTTAACTCAGACTAGCTGTGAGGCTTCCTGGCAAATGGATCTCGAGGCAGACAGGAAGATGACGCGGGCCAATCTTCAAATGTGCACATGGCAGCCAGTCACGGCCCCAACGCTACTTATGTTGATTCATCACTGGACTGATGCTATCGATACAAGGTTAAATCTCTGCCTATCTACAGAGATGTGTTTTTAGTGGAACTGGGCACTGTTTTGGCAAGCCCCGACAAAACAATTTTCATTTTGACTTTGTGGAAGTGCCAAACTAAATTCTTTAAAACAAACACAAATTTATATGGTAAATCACAGCAAATTAACTGATTTACACAAGCATGAAGAAGTACAAAGCTCAGCTGTACAACATAAAATCTGACCAAAATTGCAGATCTAAATAAAAATTGTTGTAATTTAGCCATATAAAAACACCTTTAAGCAATCCTCTAAGCAGCTCATTCTTCAGCCATGCAGCCATCCATGAACATCAGTAACGTTATCCTCCGACTCCATTCCTTCTTGGTAAGCTTGGCCTCACTGAGGTGTGACAGGTGATGGTTTGATAGAGAAACACTGGAAACCTCAAACATTACCATTCTGTCCTGACGATTAAAAGGTTTGATGTGCGGCAGGACGGCTTCTACAGCGGTGTGGAGGCACAACCTCTGGGTTTTAATCCTAATCCCCTCCAGCTTAGGTAAAGAGCTTTTTTTCCCCCCATTTCTTTTTCCTCCCTGCAGAATATTTGATGTATGGGATGCCCTTGTGATGTCTTGTGACGTCAGAGCAGGAGGTGCCTCCAGCTAGGGATGATCTTGCATGCAATATGCCCACGCAGTAGACTGCAGTTTGTTCTGCTCTGAATAGTGGGTAAATGGGGAAGACTCTGAATTACAAAATCAGGAAGGTCACAGTTGTAAAAGTGTTTTCTTGCCTTGGAGAACTGTGGCGCACACTGTGTAAGTGAGGCTGCAATGCAGAAGTTATGAGACTTGCTGACAAACCTATTGCATCAGAAGCTGAGGGATGTCTAGAGCATATGTGCTACCATCACCATTTCCACATCTCCATTGAAGAGGATGTTCAAAAGAGAAAGAAAGATAATGTAAATTAAAGGACAATCAACTGAAAGCATAAAATTAACTTCCTTGGTGGCAAGTCTTGCGTTGCACAGGAAACTGCAAAAGGCGGTTGCTGCAGAGTATGAGACACAGATGTATAGCATCTTAAATTGTTGTCAGTGGAAAGTGAAAATTGGAAAACTATTAGTTAAGATAGTGGTGAAAGGTGTGGGGAAAACAGAACTGCAGCACAGCTATTGTGGGAGTGGTGATACTTGTCATCATGGATGATTGCACCTTGTGAGTGTCACCTGTTGTGAGCCAAGAATCACTAAAGGAAGTCCTCACGATATGACACCATCACCAGATTACTGAAACAATGAAACATGACCTGACACAGATCACATCTATTCCACAAAATGGATTATTACGGCAAAAGAAGTGCTTTTTGAAGATGCAAACGAGTTTGTCATTATTTTTTGTTTTATAGACTGAATGACCAAAACCTTAAAATATGACAGACATTAATTGCAGCTGTAGTACGTAAGTGGTTTTTACACTAAAATGACTAACATCACGGAAACACAAGCTACAATTTTCTATCAACGATTCCACAACTCACTAAAATCCTTAACGCTGAAGTCTGACTCATCAAGTGTCCCCATCCATCCCACCTCTACCGCATCCCGTCTTTGTACCAGCATGATCCCCTCCCTACTAGCTAATTCCCCAGCTGTCACTCCTTCACCACCACACAGACGAGTACTACTCCTAGCCTCAGGAGCTGCCGCCACCACACTGCCCTTACCTACCACCATACATTAAACCTGAGCTATGACGAGATCAGGGTTGGCTTCTTTTTCATGCAGCTGTTTCTCATTTACTGGTAGGGCTGAGCAATATAAAGTCATAGAGTTGTTAATGGTTGTTACTTTAAGTTTATAAAATATCTATTTTTTTTCTCTCTGTATAGGCTCCCATTCTTGTTATACAGTCTAAGTTCAAAACTAGGAGTATTTTTCAATGATGATGTACATAAATGACTTGTTTGGGTATTACCTCCTGATGCTATTTGTAATATTCTGTAGTATGATGGTGATCATGCGATTGCCTCCCATCATTAATGATACCATATAGGTGAGGCCACATCCACTTTGTTAGCTTGTTGAATGCCCTGATGAAGACCTACAGTGGTCAAAACATGTTGGCTTTTTAATTATTCAGCTACTACAATAAAGACTTTAATATATATGTTCTCTAATATTCATCTACTATGGTATTATATTCACTTAGCCCCATATGCATATAGCTCTATGTACATAACCTCTGTGTTCACCTGTATATGTAAATTATTCTTTATAATACTCTTATACAACATTTTCTATACAATACTTCATCACTGTGAAACTTATACATAACTATTTTTCACCAGAATATAACATGTCTATCCATTCCACCTTAACTGCAATCTGTATATATGTACATACACCACATACTATAAATATTGCCTTAATCAGCACTTTACTAGTTTGTGCTCTAGTTAGGTGCAAAACTGCATTTTGTTGTTCTTGTACTATGTGCAATGACAAAGTTGAATCTAATCTACTTCCTTGTTGCCATTTATTTTAGTATTTTGGAGTGCCTGGATTGCCTTCCCGTCTATCATATAGTTACATTATGGGACTTTTTAAAATATTATTAATTGTGATGCCTTATTGTGCTGTCATTGTTAACACTTAACAGTAGGCTTGGGCTTATCGTCGGACACAATATCAATCTGCCCTGATAATAGTCCTCACGTGTCCACGATAACAGAACGATATTTAGTTGTGTTGAATAGAGGGAAGCCCGGCAGGCCTTAGATGACTCCCCAAAAGGACAAAGCATCTGGGAATTATGTATTTTTAAGATGTTTTTTAAATTGAAATGTGTTATACAAGTACCAAACTCTTAGGGAATAACTTAAAAGTAATAAAATGTTAGCGAGTGTTAGTGTTTGCGGTCAAGAAACAGACAGAGAGGGAAAACGAGGGAGCATATGTGTGACAAAGTGACGGTGAGATGAAGACAGCTGTAACTAGCTGTAGCATAGTAGCGTGTAGAGTCCAGGCTGTCGGTGAATAAATGCTACAACTCCTCAAGACATTAGACAAGTTCATGTGTCTTGTAGGATTTTTACATACGACTTGTCACATCAGCCCAACATGGCAGGGATTTATGTCTCCATTAGAAGTTACCCGCTACTCAAAAATGCACTCATTTCATTTCCTATATTCTTCGCAATAAAAGCCCCCTGTTATTTTGTTATTTAAACTATAACCATTCACTGGTGGTGTCCCCAATGAAAAACGATGCACAATACACCACCATAAATGATCCAGTTTTGCCAAAAGGCCTCAGGCTACAGTGGGTAAAGCCCTCTCTAACATGGTCAATTAGTTGCTTGTTGATTTCCCATTGGAGCTGCACCCATCCCATCCTTTGTCACATGTAGGCCTTTAATGTGATACAGCATATCACTGGCATATGATGTAGTTTAGACTGACAAAAGCCAAGCAATAAACTAGGATATGATCCATAAAACAAGTATGACCAATAATAAAACAAGACAGTTTCAAAGTTCACTTTGTGTGCCACTTAACACTCTCTATCCAAAAACACTGAAGAGTAGTTTCCCAGCTTTAGTCTTTTGATAAAATTAGCTGTATTTTCTTTTAACAGGTTCACAGCTAACTTGTTAACTGTTGCTTTTATAGTAATACTTCACAAACTCGGTACAGACGGCAATTCAGAGTCATCAGTCTCATCATGTGATTATCATGTGACCTTGTGTCATTCCTTTGCGCAATAAGGAAGTTAACCAGCTGATCTTGCTTTCCAGTGGTTATTTAAGTTGTAAGAAAAAGCGAGTTTCAGATTAAAAATAACGCATTAAATTAGATGCGACACCACCTACTTGACAGATGTCAAACTGTAACAGAACAGCAAACACTTCACGCAGAACGACGTCAATTAGACTATTTCACGTTAGTGTCACTGGTTAATGGCCTCTACTTTCAAGCTAAATTTAATCATATCGGTTGAACTGCCTGTTGCTTTTATTTAACACCCTTAAACCTTGTATGCAGTAGCCGTGACATCTGGCAGAAAACGTGGGATTTAACCTAACCTAAACACCTTCTGCTAAAGTGCAGAAAGCCAACAAGCAGCCAGCTGTAAGAGGGATAAATCAAATACATTCTGACACCTTTGCAATGATTGTTAAACAGTAATCAGTGCTTTAACAGGAGTTACATTTCTGATCGGTTAGTGTCATTTACCGTTTACGTACCAGTAAGCTAACGTCAAAGCTAATACAGTATGCAGTCGTCATCAGCTAACGAAGCTAACTAGTCTTGGCTAGTCTTTAATGTCTGTCGTTGACGCAAAATGATAAGCAGCGATTAATTACATTAACTACTACTAACTAAACACTTGCAGGTTAAGAATTACCCGAAGTCACCGTCTAACCCAGCTATCTGTTAAGTCTGATAAATGACAGCTCGAGATTAGCATTGCGACGTTGACGTTAGCAAGGCTAGCGGGTGGCTTTTACAAGTAAGCTTCAGGAGACGTTGACAATTCAAAGTACCCTGCTGGGACTGATACACATGCAAAAAAATGGTTAGCAGTAAATGCACACAGTGACATCTTTTAAGTAACAAACAGCTTAAACATAAAGAAGTGATCGTGTGATAATTACCGCTGAACACCATCGCCGCAGAGGCACCCATCACTGCGAAGAACGGGGAGTATTCGGGACTTTCGGACGCCATTCTTTCTCACACAATATAAAAATAAACTAAATATACAAAATTAACTATTAATGTCGACTCAAAAATCGCACTTGGCGAAACCTTAAGAAGGCCACAGGCTTGAAATGAGAAACCCGAGTACACCAGGAACCGTCTGAGCGTCTAACTAGCAGTGTATACGGAACAGTCACGACTCTTCTGATAAATACCCGGCGCAGCAGCACAAAATGGCGAAGCGGAAAATATCACCTGACTCGGCCGTACGGATAAAACCTATCATCGACTGGGTGTGGGGGGCCCACGAAAACAAAGTCCGTTAATGATACACTATCCCGCACAACGCCTGAATGAAACAAGAAATGTGGTTTTAAAAACCACAAATGACTCATTCCTCACGAATAAAGTGTTTTAGATTTTTTGGTTCGTTTTCCTTTTTTTCATTTTTTTGAAGGTCACCCCTATGGAGGCATCACTTTGGTGTGCTCCGCTGCAGGCTTCCCCTTTGATATCAACGCATTCACCCTTCAAAAGCAGGAGGATGAACTGATGGGGAGAAGCAGGAGGGTGTGGAGGTTAATGAAAAATTATGTTACCCTAGCTATCAATTTAAAAAAAAAATCAAGAAAATACACCATTTATTTGCAATATCTTAATAGATAATTTTATAAACCACAATATGGATGTCCCAAGAGAACCCCACAGTTGATTAAAAAGACCTCTCCAAATACTTCAGAGTTGCATATGTTCTAGCATATTTCTGCATTTTGCACCAGGGCTCTACCATGCAGCAGCAGGGCGGTTCACAGTCAGCTGTGATATGCAGCAACGTGGAGAGTGAGAGAATTTGAGGTTGTATGGTTGTATGTGGTGGTGGTGGTGGTGGTGGGGAGGGAGCAGAGAATCCCCCATTCCACTGTAGAGCTGCCTCCTAGCAAAAGCAGGCTCAGAGATCCAGAAAGAGGAGGGGTGGAGGGAGCTAGGACACCATGGGAGTGATGAAGTGCGTGCATGTGTGAGTCACAGAGAGCTTGTGCAGTCCCCATGCCTCCTCCTCCTCTTCCTCCATCCATCCCTCCATCCAGCTCCCTCTGCATTGCCTTGTCTAGTCAGCACCCAGAGAAGGACCCCCTCCCCCTGTATCACCGTATAGCTCCTTCACTCCTTGTGATGCAATTTCCCCACAACACTCGAACATCGAACAATCTTACTCCAAATGCTAGGTTGCATTATTAAGCAATGAAAACAGATCATTTTGAGGCATGGATGCTTGTGTGCAGTGATGCATTAATAACAAAAAGGTCACGATGAATGGGATGATTTTCACTTGGTTTTCTCTTTAACTGACTGAACACTCATTGATCTGGGACTTTTAGGTGGATGGGGGGGATGTAGCTTTTCTGTTGAGGTTGGATTATGATGTTCCTGTCTGGGACGTTTGCAACTAGCTCATTTGACAACATGCAGGAATATGATCGCACATGTCCCTAGACATCGCTGTTTGTTTTAGGTGGATGGATACAAGGATTAGGTGGATGCTCTTGTCCTTCAGTGGCACTGATCAATAGGTTGTAAGAGGAAAGTATAAGAAGACGACGAGATGGTCTTTGAGATGCCGGTTTAAGGAAGGGAAACAGGGAACTGTGTGAGAAATTCTCACGAGGGCATGATTCAAGATACTGTTCAAGATGCACCACAAAGCATTTGCTACCACTACACTGTGATTCTTCATCTTTATGTGCATCTGGTGCTTTAACATATGATCAGACCAGGATGCAGTTCCACAGAGTCCTAGTCTGTGTTAGATTTACCCAGGACCTAAATGAAGGAGCTAAGCTACTCTCAGATTTGGCATGTTTCCTGTATGGGCTGGTTCAGCATGTGACCAAAACTCTTTCATTTTCACAAGGATGGAGAACTCCATCATTTCACAATCATTTTAAAAATGCTAATACTGTGGAAATCGAAAGCTTTAATCCTGCATTAATAAAATATCTTTGCTTCCCTGTGACAGTTAAGAAATAATTTAAATTATTAATATTAAAGGACAGATGTACAGTCCATAAGGCATGTAATCAGTACTGGGTGGAAGCCTCTCTTCCAATAACCATGTTGTAATATTCAGTGTGTGAAACAAAACAATATTCAGTCTGGGACGTCCTTAGTCTGCCTCTTAATCCCCCGTCCACAGCCCCCCTGTTATCCGCGGGGCGGAGGGCTGGTCAAGGAGACACGTTTCAGTGTAGGGTTAAATACTTAAGCATCTTACTCCTTGAGACTGGAAAGCACGGTTTTCAGGAGATGCGCCAGACCAACACCCAAAGGAGCAGCTAAATATAGAAGTGCATGTGCGATTAGCAGAGTGTGAATCCTGAATGAACAGCACAGCCTTGGCAGGACGGAGTCAATGCTACTTAACTGTAAAGAAGGAATTACTCCACCACTTTGTCATCGAAGATACCATTTCTCCAGATGCATTATGGGCCGCACCCAGTGTTAATGAATTGGCTATACATTTTAATACGACTTTAATGCACAGTAGTGACATGATTACAGGATATCAGTTGCTAAATACTGTGTAGAAAATAGGTCATATTTCTCTGTTAGGTTTGGTTGAAATTTAACAGTGAGTTTAATGAACTGAATTATGTATTACAGCCGACTATAAGAGGAGTTTTTTTAAAGATATATTTGTAGGTATATTTGACTCATCTCTGCTAAATGTTTTCCAGTCATGCAGTTCATTGTCAGCTTCCACAAAGCAGAAACATCCAAACAAAAATAGACATTAAGAAGTGTGTATGAGTGATTTAGGAGTCAGTTTTTTAGACCCAACAATGACATTTCATGTATTTACGCAAAGGATTTTAATGTTGCAGCTATATGCAACTTTTAAGAAAGGATCTTTTAACATATAATTTTAAAATAGGAAACATACAATTTACATTAGTTGTGGGTATTAACATGCACAGAAATCACATTAAAAAAATACTATTAATACGATTACTAAAAAGTAATTTTTGTAAAATGACTTCACAGTAATTTTGGGAAACAGGCGTACTAGCTGTAACTAGTAGGAGCAGAGCGGGTTTAGAGGGTCAGCTGACTTTTAAAGGCATCTGGCACACTTCTGTGACAGTCTGAAGAAATGTCACTCTCTCTTTTCAGGACAGAGATGTGATAGACGTGAAAGAAAAGCAATGAGCAGCAACACAACAACAACCAAAAAAAAAGACAAAGTCAGTTGCTCTACTGAAAGCATATTGCTGTATTTTCACATGTAGGATACATCCGTAGTTACTCAATTGATATTTCACTGGAGCACACGATCGAACATACAGATACAAACAGGGTGTATAACCCCAACAACACTCTGCCAACAGGCCACAACTTTGGACTTCTTTTGTAACCATCTTCACACTGGAAAGGACGGAAGTAGCAGGGAAAAGGTAAGAAGAGAAAACTGCATTTATCTCCATAACATGTAAACGAAAAAAACACCTCTTTTTTCTTTTAAAACAATTGCTCTATTATTCACTTGAATATTCATATAAACTTCACAAAGGAGGGACCACCAGTCATTCAAAAGACAGCTTTGACATACAGTGCAAATTGGCAACGCTCAAATTCACCACTGATATTCACAAACATTTACCACATTAATTCATCAGCAGATCTCCCACATATGTACAGCAACTCAGAGTGGGGAAATGCATCATCAGGACCAAAAACCTAGCTGACCTGTCACTTCACTACGTCCATCTCAGTTTTCCAACATTTAAAAATCAACTCTTGACTTCACACATTTTTATCTTTAAACCGCATGGCCTAGTAAATCACATTTTTAAGGATAGCTGATAGCTGGTAGCAGATAGCTATACAGTAAATTTGGCAGATTGAGCTAAACCACTAAACATTAAAGACTGAATTTACATTTAGAAATTCAAATGTTTCAGCTCAGCATGAACATTAACACGCTGCAGCCAATATAAAAAAAAACTGTAAATAAACTGACTTTATAAGAGTTGATCCAGACTTCTTTCATAATACCAGACACTTTAATATAATTAGCACACCATAATACAAATCTGTAATTACAAAAATAAACACAAACATTTTTGTTCAAATGATGAAATTTGGATTAACTACATTAATAAATAAAAAATAGTTAATCATATGTATTTGAAGGACGGACGTAGTTCTGTTTGCATACCTGTGTTTTCCACCTCTAACACTTTGCTGGACATCTATTTTTAATCTTTAGATAAGATTTTCTGCTTTCACATGTTAAAATGTGTGTGCATGAATATGCATGTATAGATCTACATGTTTGTATGTGTTTTTGTCTACAGCATTATGAGGCCATGGCATCCTGGAAGCCCCACGCTTCGAGCAGTGCAACCTGGAAGCTCTCAGCACACAGGGGCGGGTTGTCAAAGGTGGCGCACCTGCCAGCGCGCCCGTGGTTGAGCTCGGAGTCGATGTAGAGAGCGTTGCCGTCGCCTCCTCCTGATCAAACACAAGACACACAGTTTGTCTAAGTTAGTGAGTACAAAGACTCCATTTCTGCAAATGGTTTTCACTTTAAAAGAAGTTCCACCCTACGATTCTCTTAGTTTATCAGTACGTTGTTAAATGTGGTGAAAGGTTAACACTAAAGATCCATGTTTAATGTGTTTCCATGTGTTCAATGAAAAATCCCCCATCATCTCCACTGTAGCTGCTGTGTATCTGGAAATCCTCTACATTTCGATTCCATATTGGGGTGGCTGTGGCTAAGAGGATAGAGCAAGACACTTAACGCCAAATTTCTCTGGAGGGCATAGCCGTCGGCCATCAGTGTGTGTGAATGGGTAAACGCTGACATGTAGTGTAAAGCGCTTTGAGTGGTCAGAAAACTAGAAAAGCACTATATAAATGCAAGTCCATTTACCAAATACAAGTCCATATTAAAAGGGAACAGAAATGGCAAAAAACACAGCATTAATATACAGCACTAATCCACTCACCCACTATGATTGAGTCAAAGTTTCCCGCCATGAACATGGAAGTATTCTTGGAGTTGAGGTTGAAGTGGTGGGCAGAGAGGAAGGGTGATAGCTCTCCAACGGGCTTCTCTGGCTGCTGTAAGCCATTGTTGTCGGAGTTCTGCCCCTCGGAGGAGGCCGCATCTTCCTGGACCTGAGACTTGATGGAGGAAGCCAACTCAGGGTGGCGGATCACGACCCACTCAAAGCGCTCCATCTCTGGTTTCATCTAGCAAGGGAAACAGCCATTCATTATTGATTACACATTTGAGCATCACACATTAAACAGAGTAGTATTGTACATTTATTTACATGAAAACAAGATTATTTTTTGGGGATTTTGCCTTTATTTGACAGAGATGGTGTTGAAAGGGGGAGAGAGGGGGTGACATGCAGCAAAGAGCCAAGGGTCAGGTTCGAACCGTGGGTCACTGCAGGAAGGACTCAGCCTTTTGATACATGGGGCAACCTCTTCACCCGGTGAGCTACTGGGGCACCCCGGTACTCAATACTGTTGCATTTTCTCTTCATAACTACCGTGTTTTTCGCACTATAAGGCTCACTTAAAATCGCCCAACTGTAGCTCAGACACTGATGATGAAGGATTTGATGGATTTGTGGAAGAGGAATGAACTGAAAAGTGAGTGTATTGTTTTGTATTTCATGTGTTACAACTGAAAAAATGTTGAGTTATTGAAGATTAAATTAAATAAAGCTTGACTTATCTGACCGTTTTGTTACGCTTAATGCGCCTTATGATCCGGTGCGTCTTGTAGTGCGTAAAATAGGGTAATCTTCTTCCATTCCCTCTGAGCGACACAGTATGCCTAAAACTGAGAACTGCATGGACGTCTGTCTGTTCTGTCATCTGCGGACAGGTTGTGGCTTTTCATAGAGCTGATGACAGAAAAGCAGGGAAAACATCTCTCCAATGTATGCAAGTCCACCTACGCTGTATGCATGATCCATACTGTGGCGCTGTGCTGGGCGGACTGACTGGAAATAGACTCTGAACTGCATCGCTCAGGAGGAATGGAAGAAGAAAAGTACTGAAAGGTAACGCAAAAGTAGTGGTAAAAAATTTTCGGCATGACCCTTAATGGGCTGTGTAGTACCACACCTATATAAGGTGATAATATCATAAAAACCCTGATATTTAACATAAGAGGTACTTCATGTAATGACTTGACTACTATTTTGCTTAGGCAAACATACATGTATATAGTGTTATTAGGGCTGCCAGTCGATTCAAATATTTAATCGTGATAATCATATTTTTTATCTCTTCAAAATGTACCTTAAATGGAGATTTGTCAAGTATTTAATGGGCAAATATTTTTAATGCAAATGTATGTATTTATCTGTTATTGGAAATCAATTAACAACACCAAACATTCACAAATATTGTCCTTGTCTTGTTATTATCGCGTTATATATTTGACAGCCCTAATATATATTAATTCCTTCGTCTGTTTCTCCCACCCTTGACTGCACACAGTTAACCAACACAAGGAAGTTACATTTATGTTACCTCTGCTCTCTGGTCTCATACAAACACTGTCAAGCCACACGATACTGTAACTTAGCTGTAAAGTTGGAAAAACTGGTTTCAAATACAACGCCCCTCACTAATGTAAGGAGCTACAAAAAAACTTTGAAACTAAAATCTGTAGACTATACCCAGATATTTGCAACTCAATTTTAAATGCTTTTCTAAACGGTAAATGCTTACTGTTGTACACAGGTCTGTCTTGAAAAAGAGATCATGATCTCAATGAGACTACCTGATTAAATAAAGGATTCAGTTAAATAAATAAAATAAAAAAAAAAAAAAAACATCTGATAGACGTCATCGGTTCTTACTGACTGTCTCCATTTTCTCCTGGTGTCAGGTGAGAGCCGGGCCAGGTACTACTGGATCAGGTTACAGGAGTTTCCGATCTGTGTGTGCTTTACGTATTAGTGTGTGAGATGAGGACGGAGTTTTCTGGCTAAGGCAGCACAGATACCCAGTAAATAATTCATACAGAAGGCATTAGAGAGCCAGGCTGTTGTGCTATTTCTAGCCCAACTTTTGTTATTATAGCGAAAGCTCAGAGAAGAAGAGCAGGATGTGTGCTTGTGTTTGTAGACATGGAAATGCTATTATGGTTAATTGTGACCTACAAGGCAGGTTTCTCTAGTGGCACTGAAATGTGAAAACAAAGTGGATAGTGCCCTCTGGTGGCTATGCTGTGGTACTTCTCAAAATGAACACATTCTCCCTTTAATTGATCTCCAGAAACCTTCAGATTTACCTAAATGACCAAAGTAGAGATTTTTGTTTTTGCTGAAAGGAAACGAGTAAGTCAACACTATAAACTCACCCTGAAGACAAAGCACTCCCCTGTGCCAAAGAAACTCAGTTTGTTGCCTCCTCTCTTCCGCTCCTCCCAGTCTGTGGACAAGAAGGCGCCGCATACCTGAGGCAAAACAACAAAACTGGCATCAGTGGGTTTATCTCTTCGATATCTGCAATGACTTTGTTCTCTAAAACACTTAGTGGACAGTAAGTTAATTAGTGGAAGATTGCTTTCGGTAAGCTGCCAAGGTTCGCGCCGAGATCTGTTTGTATCACCATAATCCAATCATATGACACCCGTGTAATCACAACCTCTGACACCAATTCATAGTCCAGGACAAGTGCAAAACTACACATACATACTACACACCACATGCACTAATTTTGACAGGGAGGATTTTGCTGACCAAACAGGAGTGCAGCTGCAGTCAGCAACACCCCATGTACTAGCATTTCCACCATTTGACTGAAAAATAGGAAGTGTCAGAGACAGAAGCTAGTTTATGGGAGTGTTACAAATCCTGCTTTGTCTTGAGACCACTTCTGCTCACTTTGTCAAAATATTTTCTATACGATTTACATAATATATAACAATACATTTGGCTGTACATACATACATCTGTAACAATTGGGTAGAAAAAAACTGAATATTAGGATAGTTAACCAATCCGAGCTACATCAATATTATAATTATAACATTAAATATTTGATGGCATGTTATAAGGATGTCATCATTAAGGGTTTCCCCTCTCTAATCGCTGGTTTTGAACTTGACAAAGATTTCTTTGTTGATTAGCTGTTTTTTATGCATTTTTCATGCTGAATGACTTATGTCCAAGAAACTTATGATCATCTCTGGTAAACACAAGATATAAAATGGAGCTTTTCAATGATGCCTTGTGGAGAAAAAGTGTTACAGATTCTGTTGATTAAAACCAACTAATTGATTAGTCGACAAACTCATGAGTGTGTGCGACTAAGAATTTCTTTGGTGGAAGACAGCCCTAGTCATCAAATCCTATGTACACACGTTCCATCGTAGTAATGTGCATCCTTTAATAGGGGAATTATGGGAGTTTGCTGTCTGTGTGAGCGTTGCTTACATCGCCATCTGTGGTCCGGATGAGGAGCAGAGTGGGTTCGTAACCTTCACAATGTGAGTAGAATCTGGAGGAAAATATGAAAGTTTAATTCAACTTACTTTATACTGTGTATTGTACACCTAACACAGGATCTAAGGATTAAACTTTGGGGTTGGTAGATTTACTAAAGTACGTGTGTGTACAGTTCGATAAGGCACTGTGTAAATATAGAACAAAACTCTCAGCTAATGGCTTTTCAATTATTTTATTAAAGACTAATACATCTGTTTCACCATGGCAGTCCTGCTGGTTACTGCAGACAGTCTGTTCTGTGTAAAGAGCAGGTTTGGCATAAAAAGTACAAAACAAAAATCAAAAAAATCTTGATAAATCTTCATTTATTAAGTTGCCTGTGTTCCACCTAATATTAATGACTTTACAACAGCAGTCATCTTTTTTGTGTCATTATTTTTTATGTTTATATTTGTATTTCCTTTCAGATACCTGTTCAGGCTGCAGCCATGGGTGGAGGTGGTGAAGAGGAGTTGTGGCTGACACAGGGCAAAGCGCTCAGGGATCCACGACCAGATGTCCCTCATCTCCTTGGCACTGACGATCTCGGAGGAGAAAGTGTCGGGGTTGAGCGCCAGCTGCACGTTCCGCCTGGAGACGGCCACAAATAAAACACGGGAAGAGATGTAGAGGCACAGAGTGAGACACACTGCACAGCTGATGATGCATGAACCTTTATAAGTAATCCTGTGATTATATGATCATAGTGTATGAGAACTAAAGTGCAACTGTAACATCACATCTATGCTGAGAGTAAATGAGCATAATTTAAAAGAAATGGAGATGGATCTGGAAAATAGCACAGAGAAGAAAACCCACCTAGAACTGTGAAATAACCAATGCAGTAAACACACGAGTGAAGTGAAGATTAGACACAAGATGGTGGATGGAAAGGCATGGCAGAAACCAAAAAAGGAAACAAGAACATAATGTGAGACAAGGATGCAAGAGCAACTTAAACCATTTCCCAGAGCACAGCAGAGTAAAAAGCTTGAAAAGAACAGTACATTTTTGCCGATGTTGATTTAAAATGATATAAAATCTGCAGAGCTGAATAATAATCAAATGAGATAATAATGACAAAAAATATTATAGATCAGCAAGATATCTATGTGATGGATTCTACTGTATATCTAGCATCAGTATAGAAAAGATGCTAGACGTACAGTAGGGTTATAAGTAAAGTCACTAGAAGCAGCTGCATTTTCAGAATAAAAGACAACAGATTGCTCAATTCACCGCATGAAAATCAGATTGTTGACTATACCGCTTCTGCTTGACAGTGATTCCTTTCTGCTGCAGGGACTTTTCATTGGTGAGCTGTAGCAGGGTTATCTCCTTACGGCTAAACATGCGGATGGAGAAGGCCTTCTCTAGCAACTTGTCAGGTGTGACAGTGGAGGCGATGCCTTTGACGAAAGCTTGAATGTCCGCCTTCACTTTGCCTGAATCCTGCTGCTGGTTGCCCTGGCCTCCCTGGGCACCTGCTTTATGCTTGCGATAGAACTTGAGCAAGGCTATGGCTACACGGAAGAGGACCTTGTAGCCCTCCACTAGGTAGACATCCAGGACCCTGACCACGTGGCTGAAAGGCAGGTCACCCAACACCCAGCGCTGCCAGTCGGAGTAGACTTCAAGGACATCCTGAGCCGTGGCCACGATCAGTTTGTGGGCGGCTGTGCAGTACTTGTTGGCCAGGTCACCGAAAGTCATGCAGCTGGACTCGTAGGCCAGGAACGTCTGGTCCAGCAGTCGTCTGCCGGGCTCGTTGCAGGCCAGTATGCGGCTGACGTGCTCAAAACACTGAGCTTCATCTGCGCTGAAGTGCAGGAGCAGTGAAGCAACAGCCGGTAGTGACGGGCAGTGGGAGATATCTGGAAACTGTCCAGCCACACAGTTGATAATCTGGTGGGCCGAGGCTACTGCCTCTGCCTTCAGGCAGTACCGCGGCACAGGACTTCCATCCACAAACTCTGGAAGAGGGACGTGGGAGGATGGCTTCTTAGTGGCTGCATTCCCCATAATGTCACGATATACTTCTGCATCTGGGGTAACAGTACGACAGGGAATGGCTTTGATGAGCTGCTGGTAGACTTGTGCTCGTAGTTTGTGGTTTTTGGCCCAGTAACCCTGCCGTGCCATCTGTTTGAACTCTTTCAGGTCTTTACAGTCTACCTTGGTGGGCCCGCTGCTTTTGGCCAGATCACCCATCTGGTTCCAGTCCACAAAGCTGCCATAGTCTTCTTCAGCCATGGTGGTGGAAAGTTGCTGGACTGCCTGAGTAGGAAGAGAGGAGGGACACTCCAGGGTGTTGCTAACTTCTTGCTAGCCTGTTTTTCTTAACTGTCCATGATGGTTACTGGAAGACACAAAGGAAAAAAGAGATTAATGTCAGTCATTCTGTAAGGAGCAGCACAGCATAAAACAACTTCAGTTTTCTATTTACTGAGCAGTATCAAATTAATAAAAGATAAACATGCTTTAAAATCTCTTCAACCTATAAACAAGTCCTTGGAGAATTCATACAAGCCTAACTGTTTCTATACAACTGGCTACCTCCAAGACTATGACATCAATTAGTTGAGGATAATGCATAGATTTATAATAAGACATAAAAGATGCTTTGCAACAAGTTAGAAGGGATGTATTACAAAGTGGCCACAGTAAATCTGTACGATAAACCAACATAAGCAAATGTCTCTAATCAGATTTGTGATCTGGTTAAGATCTTCAAATGGAAAAGAGCATGCAAATCATGCATTTCGTCTGAAGCCAAAACAAGTAAACCCATAGCTTGAATGGAATGCAGTGCAACAAGTCTATCTTAGTGATACCATATGACAGCCACAAAACAACGTCAGATGTCCTGTGATGCACATAAATATGTCAAAGGCAGATTTAATTGGCTGGGCAAAGTTTGATATTAAAGCAATTAAACTGGGATTTCTGGTGATGAGGGAAATACAAATTTTGTGTATGCTGTAAAAGTTCACTGGTAATGTAGTTTAAAACCAACTGTGATACAATAAATAAGATAATTTCCTGTGATGCTTACTCATAAAATATACGGAGATGCATGTCTAAAGATCATGTGCAATATACAGTTTACCGAGAATGGTTGGTATTCTGCGTCAAATCATGTCACACACACAAGTCACATGGAGATGCATGTCCAAAGATCATTTGCAATATACTGAAAATGACAGTCATAAAATCATCACATCATTTCAAACTGCCTTCCAACAAGTCACATGGAGGTGCATACCAATATACGTATTACTGCATGCATGTATTGTATAAGTAGAAGCGTTTACGGTGTGTCTGTGTAGAGAGATTAACTGTCCTACTTTGAGAGTGTGTGTTTAACAAAGTGTTGCCATTTTGCCTTTGACACAGGATGTCTTTTGTCAATGGTAGACTTGAATCCAGCAAAAGACCGTTTGACATTTCAGTCAAGTAGGGCTCCATTAAATGATTATTTTCATTGTTGATTATTTTCCTGATTAATCAATTAGCTGTTTCGTCTATAAGGTGTAAAAACAAATGTCAATCAGTGTTACCAAAAGTCAAAGACGGTGTCCTAAAATGTCTTGTTTTGTTCATAACTCAAAATATATTCAGTTTACTGTCATAGAGGAGTAAAGAAACCAGAAAATATTCACATTTAAGAAGCTGAAATCAGAGAATTTAGACTTCAAAAAATGACTCAAACCGATTGATTAACAAAATAATTGGGGATTAAGCTAATAGTTGACAACTAATCAATTAATTGTTGCAGCGCTGTCAGAATCAGGTAACATACACTATGCTCTCTAATATCGTCAATTCTAAGAAAACTTATTTAGACATACGGAGGCCCACTGAACCAAAGCTTTGATACCATTTCAATATACTCAACCCATCATATACAGAGAGGTATGGTGGTATTCAGGCTACAGTAATTTAAAATGCTGTTGAGTAAGATGCCAAACCCAACTAGCTTAGGTTTCATTAGGTTCAACTGGCCAGCAATTACACATTAGTCTCTCTAATTTAACCTGGGGCCACTTACCCCATGATGACAAATTAACTTTACATACTATACAGGACTTGACATAAATAACAGGGTGATGGAGCTCTGGCCCTGCAGAGTAGAGCAGCATCCTGCCAAAATGGCTCCTCTAATGCAGTGACTCTCAAAGTGGGGTCCCTGGCTCTCTGTCAGCAGGTCTGCAAAATACCTTCTTATAAATCAAAAAATCATGGTGTATCATTAAAAAGTGCATATCTGCAGATTGGGACTGTTGGCATCAATAAAACAAGCATAATGTGTCCATTACTCCCAAACATGTTAGCTTAGGGCCAAAAGAAACTGATATGATTGTGACACGCAGCAACAAGTTCATTACTACGTTTAAGCACTTATTGAAAGTCAGCTTTAGACTGGCAATTTGACTGGCTTTATTAGGACTATCTCAGTCTTGCTATAGTTAATTTTCTGGAAGCTTTTAAGATTAATTACTTGAAATGTGGGCTATAATTAGAGTTGTTCTGATACCGATCAACTTGTTGAAGTCGAAATCAATTCTTCACCGCTCCAAAACAGTAGCCTTCACTGTGCTGTCACCCTGGATGTATCATGGCTGCCTCTGGCAACTACAGTTTTAGAGCAGCGAGGAAGAACTGATTGCAGGTAGTTTGTCACATGACAATAGCAAACAACAACAGTGCAATGCTAGTGGAGAGTGTAGCGGTAACATAGTCAGAGGGAGGAAAATATCAGCCATCTGGCAATATTTCACAGTAGAAAATCTGTTTATGTTTCACAGAGGGTTTAACCTGAGCCAGGCTGTACAACAAAGACGGTTATCATATCACATCCATACATTGTCATTACTACACAAACATCCATACATTATCTGTAACTGCTTATCCCATTCAGGGTCGTGGGGGTGCTGGAGCCGATCCCAGCTGATGCTGGGCGAAAGCGAGGTACACACTGGACAGGTCGCCAGATTATCACAGGGCTGACACATAGTGACGGACAACCACTCACACTCACATTCACACCTATGGGCAATTTACAGTCAAGAATTATGGACTGTGGGAGGAAGCTGGAGAAAACCCACCCAGAAAACAATGCTCCACACAGAGGGGCCCCAAGCCAGTTTCAAACCTGTAACCCTAATAATAATAATAATAATAATAATAACAACAACAGCTTTATATTTGTAATCACGCTTAATCAGATTGGTACTTGTTATCAGCTGATACTGCAAGTTCAGAATCGGTACTGGGAAGGAAAATATCAGAACATCTATACAATAAATGCTGTAAAATTGAATCCAAGTACAATTCGAATAAAGTCACCCTCTGATTAAAAGGCATACTAATGTTATTTAATAACATAGCAAATCCCCCTGCTGTGAAACTAATAAAGGGTTATGTCATCTCATCTCATCATAATTCAAACTGGAATGAGTCTGTTTATCACAATGAAACAGGTCTGAAGTATTTAGGTTGAAACGTTTTGGACTATGAATACTTGACCAATGAAATTTAAGAGTAGAAATGGTGGTAATCATTATGCTTAATCAGTGTTATGATTAAAAGGGAGTCCTTGGTAAATGTTCTCCCCTGTAAGGGCTCCCTGGCCATAAAAAGTCTGAGAAACCCTGCTCTAATGTCATGATTACAGTATGTATCTGTCCTCAACCTGAAAAGAGGTTAGCCTACTTAACTTACATAATGCATATGTATATTGGTGTACATTACAGGCTACCATCTGTACTATAGATGAGAAATAACAGCGTGTTTTGTAGCTACACTGTATTTTGCATTAAAGGAGCACCAGCTGTTCCCTTCAGTGTTCATGCATTTTGCTCAAACCCCTTACAAAATCTGAAAAAATACTATAACAAGCTGACTTATCTGTTGCAAATTAAACCTGAATACGTTAGGTACTGAATGGGGAAGGAAGCTGACTAAGTAAAGCTTGTTGGAGCAGGCATATTAAACAGTACCTCTGCACAACTGGACGTGACAGGGTTAGGCAACGTTGCTGCTGGCGAATCAAGGATTTCGGAGGATAAGCAAATAGAGATACAAAGACATTAGCAGAGAAATGACCAACGTTACAGTGTCTGCCACATTAACCCTGAGTTGTAGGTAACATTACAGTATCTACGGGTACAGCTGACAGCTGCAATTGCACGCAAAGCTGCATTATCTGTAGTTGTAAGTCGTATAACCCTATAACGTTAGCTAGCCAACAGAGGTGATAGTAACCTGTGCACACAGCTCACAGGGTATTTAACATTACCGCCCGAGTAAATCTGATACACCCTTTTCCATTCACACTTGCCAAGTTAGCATCGCTAGCATTAGCTAGCCTCAAGCTGCTCCTGTCAGTGCATGTAAGCAGCTAACGAAACCTCAACCAGACACACAAGACTAGCAGCCAGACACGCCGAAACAGACACGAATCCATGCAAACATCAACCGACAGCAAAACAACCCAGTAAAACATGCTGGCTAACGTTGCAGCACCAGCCGCTAGCATGAACGCTACCAACCACATATTAATTTGGTCCGCAGTCTGTCTTGGAGTTGCGATTTCGGCTTGAATTTGTTGAAAAGCGATGCATTTAAAACACAAAGCCGGCGACGAGAAGAAGAGTTACCTCTACCGCACAACACCGAAGACTGGTAAGCAAATGATAAAGAGCTGTCAACGAGTAATGTGGCGTTATCCTTACCTGGATGGGAGATGTCTTGAGACGTGAAGCAGTGTTCATATTAAGTTGCCTCGGGCATGCGCAGTGGCTACAACCTCGTTACGGTCTGAGCGCGCTGCTGGAGCTGCAGCGGGGGGCTCAGGTGGGCTGGTGAAAAATAAATAAAATAATAAATAATAATATACAGCACTTTACAGACACTTCTATAACTATATAAGCAACTTCTGTTTGAAAACACTTTGAGTGAATGAAGAAAAACAACTGGATTATATCCACACACCTCCATAACATACTGTAAGCTTACTGTAAGCTTATAGGAATAAGAGTTTCTTTCAGGATTTATCTCTAGAAGCCAATTGATTGATTGATACACTGATGTGATCAGGTTATATCGCAGATCAGAACACAGTATCTGATTTTTGTTGTCAGACTGTGAAATGAGTGATGGCACTGGGATAAGACAGGGAGTAGCCTATACCCCAGCAAGGGCAACAAACCCTGCCGTTGTCCTGTGCTCAAAGCAACCGCAAAAACACATGACAGTTATTACTGATAATTCAATTGTGGAGCCATCATGTCCTTGCAGGACTCAGACTAAGACGTTGTTCACGTTGACGTTGTTTTGTCCCTCTTAAACGCGGGTGATGTTTTTCACATCTACTATGGGCTTCTTAGTACTGCAAAATGATGTGTGTGTTTACGCCTTAGCCAACAATTAAGCCCCATGTGGCTGACAGCTGGAGTTACTTGCCCACAAAAAGTACCGTAATACAGTTGTGTTCAAAATTATTCAGCCCCCACAGTAGATAAGTGTTTTTGCAAGTTTGACATTTATTTTTCATCTTGTTCATCACATTAAATAATGACATGTCAAATAGACAAATACAACTGAACAAAAATGTTTGTAATATACCAATTAATGGCCTTTCTGTGATTACTTCGTTGACAAAATTATTCAACCCCTTAGGTATGTACAACTTTAGTACTTAGTACAACATCCTTTTGCAACAATAACATCCTTTAGACGTGAAGCATAGTTTGACACAAGTTTCTTGGTATCTTTGCCCATTCCTCATGGGCAAAGGCCTCCAGTTCATTAACATTTTTTGGCTTGCATGCTGCAACTGCCCTCTTCACTGTGGGACTAATAAAGGAATATCTTCTTCTTCTTCTTCAAATCCCACCAGAGATTTTCAATGGGATTTAAGTCTGGTGATTGCGATGGCTACTCCGGAAACTTCCAGCCCTTCTTTTGCAACCAAGCTGTGGTAGATTTTGAGGTATGCTTAGGATCATTGTCCTGTTGGAAGGTCCAACGTCTCCCAAGCCTCAGCTTTGTCACTGACTGCATGACATTTGCATCCAAGATCCCCTGGTAGTGAACTGAATTCATAATACCTTGCACACGCTGAAGATTCCCTGTACCTGAAGAAGCAAAACAACCCCAGAGCATGACTGACCCCCCACCGTGCTTCACAGTAGGCAGGGTGTTATTTTCTTTATAGGCATCATTCTTTCTCCTCCACACGTACCGTTGATCCATTGGCCCAAAAAGTTCCAGTTTGGTCTCATCACTCCAGAGAACAGTATCCCAAAACCTTTGTGGTTTGTCCACATGGTTTTTGGCATACTGGAGTCGACTCTTCTTGTGCGCCTGGGAGTTCTTGCATGGAAGCCATCATTTCGCAGTGTGCGTCTTATTGTCTGGGCAGAAACCTGAATACCTCCCTTTGACATGTCCTGTCGTAGTTCCTCAGCTGTCACTCTGGGATTTTTCTCCACCTTTCGCCTCAGGTATCGCACAGCCGTTGCAGACAGTAACCTCTTTCTACCACGCCCAGGTAGCGTTTTCACTGTGCCTTTAGCTTTAAACTTGCGGACTATGCTCCCAGTTGTGTCTCTTGAAATGTTTAGCCTCTTTGCCATCTTTTTATATCCATATCCTTGCTTATGAAGTGAAATGACCTCCTCTCTGAACTTTTTTGACCATTCCTTGGACTTCACCATGTTGCAAAGATGTCATTAACTGCCAAGAAGAGCCATGTGTCACAGTCCTTTTAACTCTGCTTAATTGCTGCTCATTAGGATTCCGTTACCATCTACAGGTGTTTTCATCAGCTGTTTGACAACACCTGATGGAAACCTCTGTTCTTAAGAGTGGTGGACTAGGGGGGTTGAATAATTTTGTCAATGAGGTAATCACAGAAAGGCCATTAATTGGAATATTCCAAAAAATATTTGTGTTATTTCAGTTGTATTTGTCTATTTGACATGTCATTATTTAATGTGATTATAAACAAGATGAAAAATAAATGTCAAACTTGCAAAAACACTTATCTATTGTGGGGGTTGAATAATTTTGAACACAACTGTACAAGAGAAATCCATCCACATCTCGGCATCCATGACACAATGTTAGACTTCTTCATGATTGTGTTTTGCCTCTGTTGAAGATGAACAAGTTCCTCATAGCCCCAGGGGGGTCCACAACCTCTGGCTTCTTTAAACAGCTTGTGCTAATCACTTTGGCACCAAAGTGTGTTGGAAAGAAGAGGACAGCAACCGTGTCAAATGATCACGATAATCTGCAGAAACTATGATGATTTCACATTTCATTTCTCGGCACAGTCCCAGATGCATGTCGGCTATGCAAAATTGGTGTGTGTTTGCATGTATGGATATGTGTGTTTGTGTGTGTGTGTGTGTGTGTCTGTGTGTGTACGTGAGAGAAAGAGACAGATGGGTGTAAAGCCATAAGCCTTTAGGTCCTAGCTTATGGAGGTTTATGCTCATCAGATCCTGCTGCTCCTACACACTGTGACATCACTCCATCCCATCCATCCAATCACACATGTACACACTAGTGCACACATGCGAGAGGCGTAGAGGTGCACACAGACTTGTTGATACCCATAAGACAACACAGAACCAGGACCTGAAACACTTCAGCACAAAAAGTCTGCAAGATCTGATTAGTCCTGTACTAGTTAGTCAAGTTAGTCCCCCTGCAAACATGCACCATTATGAACAGGGTTTCACTCTAAATACATCTTAATAAGATAAGATAAGATAAGATATTCCTTTATTAGTCCCACAGTGGGGAAATTTAAATTATAAAGAAAAAAAAAAAAAAAAAAAAAATAGTATAAATAAAAAAAAAAAAAGAAGAAAAATAGCAGAAAAGGCCACATACAAGGATATAATTGAATAAAGCCTTATTGAGATGTCGGGGGGTTGTTGGAATGTGAATGGGGGTAGGGGAGGGGTGGGGGATAAAAGGGGGGGGGGGCTTAAACCTATGGGGGGGCTAAAAAGGTGTTAGACACAAAATGGTGTTTAAATAATTAAATAGATATCTGTAGCCTCTAGAGATTTACTGTGTGTAGAGTGTGTGTGCAAAGTGGAATGTGCAGTTCAGCCTGAATACATGTTTATCCACAAAAACTGCTTATTTTGCTAATTTATAAATGCGTAAAAATGAAACTATTTGTCAGTGACAGCTTTTTAAATGTGAGGACTTGCTTGCTTTTCTTCGCTCTTATTATAGTGGAATTATTTTGTCTTTTTGCTGTTCATCAGACAAATGCGCAAAAATGTATATAAACAAGCAAAAAATACAGCATATGTTAGGGTAATCGATTAGTTTATTAATAAAACATAATCAAGAGATAATCAGTAATTAAAATAATCTTTAGTCAGAGCTCTTGAGCCGTATGTCAGCTGATCCAGCGACATATGTGTCCTCTCTATCTCTGTTCAAATGGGATATTGTTAATTAGCTAAGTGCGTTGAAACTTTTGGCATGCTGTACGGCGCTGTGATCTGCAGTCCTCTTAATTACCGTTGCATGTTTATTCTCATGAGCTTTCATTTCAGAAGCCAATTACGACACCAGTTTTGTTTCCGTCACCTTTTTTCATATTTCCGTTTTTGTGGTTTGTTTGCTTTGATTTGATTACCCAGAGTTGGATTTCCCCCCTAGTGCTTTCAGAAATCTTATCCATTCAAACTCTATTTTATCTTGGAAATACACTGAAGAAGACTTAATTTAAACACAGATAGGAAACTTGATAATAAATTAAGCAATTAGAATTTAAGGCAAATTAATCAACTAAAACAAGAACAACAGGAAGTGAAATGGGATGCGTGAGATAAGCTTTAGATTGTTTTGCATGTTATTCCATGCTGCAAAACTTGATTTTCCAAACTCAGTAAACAGCTGGCACTAATAACACAATCCAATCATTTGAGCGGGTTCGATAAGGGCTAACATTAAAAGACAACAATGACGCTATGTAAGGATGTAAAAAAGCTAGTAAGGGCTTTACAAATAAATAAAACCCAGTGTCTGCAGAGAGAGGGACAACCAACTTTAGCATACAGCTCACAACAGAGAGTATTATAATTATTTCCGGTAATACATCTTCGTGTAGAGTGATAAGAATCTGCCAAGCATGCATGTATAAGATGTCACCATTATCCGAAGCTGATGAAGATTGTAGACGTCAATGCAGAGGACATGTTTTATAACTATAGAAAAAAAAAATCAATTTTTGTTCAGCCACATGGTATTTAAAAGTTACCTTCTCATAGAGCCAAAAACTACTACTACTAAGATACATGTACTCAGTGACTCTTTCAATATTTGCACAATTCTTAGCAGAGATAATGAGATTATCATAATCAATATTTTTGACTTTGGTGAAAAGCATTAATTCTGTATTAAAGACTAATTTATGGCTAATCAGTGAAACTTGAAAATGAGCAAAGCAGTGGTGAAGGGATTAAAGAGCCGAATATACAGCAACCGCTTTACAGTACAAAATAGAATCATCAGCATAAAGATGTATATTACACCCAGTTACAGAAGAAGCATAATTTTTTCCATAATTTCCAGTACAGGTTCTGCTCTACAAGACTACCTTGGCCCTATGGCGCCCTCTTCAGGTACCTGGGAGACCCTGATCTGTGCTCAAACTGTGTGGCTTTTCACCTTCAATCCAATTTTAAAGCCTTTTCATCAAAAGTGCGAGCTGTGCATGATTTGATAAACCAGTATTGTGACTAAACAAGTACACTTATTGTCTTTTAATAATGTGAGACCCCTTAATAGTTAGTAGTCTCATACATTCACACTCTAGCACTTCAAAATGAAACCTCCAAAGAAATAAGTCTGATAAAAGTCTGATTGAATTATTTGACATCTGTGTTACAACACAGTGAGTCAGAATTACGACTTAATTGTTATCTATAAAGTTTCCACTGGGTATTTTCCTGGGTCTATTATTATGCTTACTATTGTCACTGTCATTAAATTTGTACTGTCTTTGTCTGTATTGTGCCATTCAGAGCCAGAGGTTTGCACCATTTGAGCTATTTAAATGAGCTCCCTGCTTGAGTGTCAATTCACAACCGAGGCTTAAGTCTAGTCGGCAAAGACTGAAAGAAACTGTGTCACCCAATAGCGTGGGCTCCATTGTATCTGTGAAAGGCCTAAGTAGCACTCTGGGTATTGTTTTCTTTAAAGGGGAGTCAGGTTACCTTGACAACCACAGGATGCCTACCCATAGGCCCTGAGACAGAGAAAGGACACGGCCAGAGAAGGAGGGAAAGAAAGCGAAAAGAGACAAAAAAAGGAGGCGAGATACTTCCCTGTCCCGACTTTATTTCCTTTTTTTTTTTTTTTTTTAAGTTTGTGTGTTTTGAAAACAGGCCTGATGGTTGCCAGTGGGTTGGGACGGAGACCCAAGGAGGTGAGGATGTGTGTGTGTGGTTGTCCATGTGATGGTTTGTCTTGTACACCGAGCTGTTGACATCTCTGTATCTGTCTCACATTGACATACAGCAGCAGTTTGGTTTGGTTTAAGTTCAGTTTTTCAGTTTATAATGAACATATTTAACACACAGACTGAAAAGGCTTTCATGAAGTCATGCTGGTAACAGCATTACTTGAAATTATGCCTTCAAACTTTATTGATGCAACTCATGTGAAAAGTGTGACCGTTCATTTGCAGTATAAAGAAACTACAGCAGACCTTTAGTGCTTAAGTCCAAATATGGAAGTGGAAAATGTAACAACAGTGTGATTATGTTTTTCTCTGCCTAAGACATACTCTAAATATACATTTATTATTGAGCATATTGAACTTACTAGGATCTGCAATGTCCTTGTTTTGATAGTGAGATCCAGCGTCCTGTACACAGAGGGCCATGCATGTTGCACTGCGGCCACGCAGGTAAGGCTCAGCATAATTAGATCAGTGGACACGATGTAGTAGCAATGTACAGAAGAAAGTAACACTGCACCTCATCCATCCCTGCCTCTGCCGTAAGCACTGATATTTTGATTTACTTGCTTTAGCTGGCTGAAAGCAAACAATTGCAACTATCATTCTCATTTTGACAGCTGTTCGCATAATGTGCAATTGATTATATTCATAATCACATCTTCCTTTTATGTGGAGCTTGTTTTAAAGAGGACCTATTATTCTTTTGTTCATTTTCCCCCTTTCCTTTAGCGTATTATATCATTTTTTGTGCATGTAAAAGGTCTGCAAAGTCCACACCAAAGGGAGTTACTCTCCTGCATAGAAACACTGTTCCTGAACTACCTGAAACGCCTTGCTTGAAGTCCCGCCTCTTCTCCCATAACGTGGTGATGTCACCATGTAACAATTTTGCATAACACTTGCCTAGCTTCTCACAAACAAAGCTAGTGAGAGCAAAGCTGTAGCGGAGTCAAGAGTTTGGTCCGATTGACCAGTCACAACAAAGGCAGGGGCTCATATAGAGAGTTTCAGACAGAGGACATTTTTTGAAGCATATAAATATGTTGTAGTAGAGACCCACCTGAAAAACAGCATGTCCTCTTTAACATGATCTCTACGGTGCAGCTTTACAGCTCAGCTACTTTTCCGTAGTAACCAGACGTGATGTTGTGATGAGTACTCTGACACCTTTGATGAAATGCTCATTGATAGAATGGAAATGGAAATAATTTATTTGGATCTGAATTTGGAGCTTTATAGGCACAAGGAGAGCCCTGAAAATATTTGTACACGTACTCGAGCTTGGCTCTGTCATGTTTCTTTTGGTAAGGGTGGGTGGGTTTACTGGCCTGATGAAAGCGAGAGCCAAGTGACTGCTCTCTCTGCCCCAGTTAAACTGGAGCTGGGAGCCCATGTGTGCGCTGATCAGACACATGCTCTAATGGCGCATCATGCTTCAGATATTTGTTTTGACACACCAGGGTCCTCATATGAAGTCATGGAAAAAGTTAGCTCTTCATGTATTTGGCAAAAGACAAAGTCAGGCTGTAATCTTTTATTGCATTAGATCCACTCTTAAAATCAAATATATGAAGTTAAAAGGCGATTTCACTGGTTGGTTATAACAAATTAGTATTAAGGTGTCCTTTTATGTCATGTACAATATGTTTGTATACTAAGACAATATACTGATGATCTGGGGTTGCTTACTCTACTGCATATAGCCTAGCCTAGTGCTCTGTCTGTGCTTATTAAAAATACGACGCATAAGACTGGGCATGTACAAATGGTGAAGAAAATAGAAATTGGAATTTGATTTAAAAATATATGTATAGGCTACCTACACATTAATTCAGCTGTAACACCTGAAACTGAATGTGCTGAATACTCATTAGCAGGCAAGTTAAGAGTTAAAGTTAAAGTTACAGAAGCTAAAAAATAATAATGGATAAATGATTGAAGTTGATAAGCAAAAGTGATAGATACTCCAAATAGGTAAAAGTAATGGATAAATGATTAGTGTGTTAGATGCAGTAGCTAAAACTAATGAATAAACTGTTGAGATAGATAAACAGTTGAAACAGGTAGCTATTGGATAAATGGTTGAAATAAATAGTTACTTTTAGCTGATGAATTAACAATTCAAATTGTTAGTGAAAAGTAATGCTTAAACATTATTAGTTTAAAGTAACGGATAAATAAATGGTTAGCTTAAATAAAAATTTTAAATTATAATGGATAAATTCTTGAAATTGTTATCTTAAACAGATAAATACTTACAAATATTAGCTTACAGTAATGGATACATTCTTGAAATTATTTGCTCAAAGTAATGGACAACTTCTTGAAATTGTGATCTTAAAGTAATTGATAAATACTTAAAATTTAGCTTAAATTAATGGAGAAATTCTTGAAATTGTTAGCTTAAAGTAACACACAAATGCTTATAAATATTAGCTTAAAGTAATGGATAGATTCTTTCAATTATTATCTTTAAATAATAGATAAATGCTTAAAAATATTAGCTTAAAGTAATGGATAAGTTCTTTAAATTATTAGCTTAAAATAATAAATGTTTATATTTTTTGTAGCTTAAATTAATAGGTAAATGCTTGAAATGTTAAGCTTCTGCCACTCCAAGGCAGAAGTATGAATGCAAACTTGACATAAATATTGACAGTTCAATTACATCCAACACAATTCAACAGAATCCACCTTTACATTGTGTTAATACAGTATGTGTTATTGAGTACTCGAGCTGATCAGACAAAAAAGGTTGGGAACCACTGATGCACTGTGGGCTGTTTGCTTTGGCATTAATCAATAAGTTTTTGTGTGTATTGTGCCCTCTAGTGGCTGCCTGGTGCTCTGCCTGTGCCTGTCTGTGCTCACCCTGCTGCTGCAGAGCCTCTGGGTGCCCCTTGAGATGACCAGGGATGAACCTGCTGGGAGGTCACCTGAGGATCAGGGTAACACACAGTTTAGTTTAGAAGTGGACTTTTGTTAGAAATAACAGGGGCTTTAACTTTTTAATAGCAGGTAAAAACATTCATGTATTCATGAACCCACATAGCCATGGTGTCTGAGCAACACTGATTATGAATAATGTTACAACCTGGCTCAAAGGCTGCAATAAAAACGGGAGACCAAACAAGTTTTAAAATCGTAAAAGGCATTGATTTATCGAACTAACAATAAATAACTAAACAAACGTGGCCAATCAGTAATCAGTAATGTAGGCATGCGTGGGTGTCTGCTGCAAACAAAACCAAAATTGTGCCAACCAAGAACGCAGAGAGCCCCACTGTGGGAAGGGAGGAAGCTTTTATAGCCACCACACTGAGCCCAGGCGTGGCTCATCAGTCTGATGACCCTCCACCCTGCAAAACAACGACGAACCAGCAGAGGGACACCTAGTGGAGTGGAGGGGTCGTCACAGTAACAACTAGAAAAGCACTCGGAGAGCGCAGACCTCCGCCAAGCACCATAGTTTTCCCCCATATTGTAATTCACTCCAAAATAAAAATCCTACATTTTTTAAAAATAATTTTATATCAGTGGCAAACATAGAACATATATACAAGACACAACATAAAACTCTCAATACATTAGGCCAAAATGTAAGAGTACCCCCATTTTTTATATAAATTGCTATAAAATCCGCCATCTGGATCAGATCTGGATCAGCCTTTGGGAATTGATAGAAGTACACATTGTGAATCCCTGAGTCAAATTTCATGAGCTTTGGGCAACAATTACCAGAGATATTGAGAAACAATTTTTTGGGTCCCATTGACCCCAATGTTAACGAAAATTTCCAAGTGATCCAGAATCCAATTTCTTCCGGATCACCCCCAAAATTAAATCAGTTCTTCCTTTTCACATTTTCGACACACCCTGAAAATTTTATCAACATCCGTCCATAAGTTTTTGAGTTATCTTGAACACAGACAAACAAACAGACAGATAAACGCCGGCAAAAACATAACCTCCTTGGCGGAGGTAAAATAAACATCATATAATCTCAGTCTGATCAGGTAGTGTCTTCATACAAGTATTGACTGGGGAAATAGGGCAGCTGCGGTGTATATTTAGCAGAGATTTTCTCTATTTTCGGAGGATGAGACCCTGATCTGACCGTCTTCCCAGTGTTAGATGATAAGTACACAATTCGCGGTGGGTCCTCCCATGTGTCTGACAGTTGTGGGTTTGCGGCCAACATACCCCTGTTCAACTCAATTGTCTGGCTAAACTGTTTCCCTAAAGGAGGGTATTTAAGGGGCAAGGCTGTTTGGACCAAAGCTTTCTAGTTGGTTTACAAGGACGAGACATATGTTTTCAACAGTCTCCTCCAGAGTGTTTTTTCTTCTGTAAAATCAGCATTCTTTCTTTTGTACCCGAGGAATAAATTAACGTTATTCTGGCGCCGTGCGTCTCCCAGGAATTCTTAAACGTAATCAGGAAGCATTTTGGAAATAGACTCAACACGCGCCGCTCTGTGTTAGAAGTGGTTCTGGAGGTCTCTAAATTATGCTCAATGGTCTATTTGTTGCTTTTGTGAGAAATCATGATTTAATAATTTAATTGCTTGCATCATTTGAATAGTTTCAGATCATGTTTTCTTTTTTCAATTAGATCAATTGGATTTACAGATTTTTTTTTAAGTTTCTTAATACTTAATTGATCCACTTCTGAATTATATGGAACTGGTTGAACTCATATATAGAAACCCATTTATGCATATAATTTAATTCCACGGTCAGTAAATGTAGAGATATTATGAGGGTTAACAATAAGATCAACAAGTTTAACTTTAGACTCTTTTGTGAAAAACGTAGATAAGATGAATCATTTTTAAAATGCAATCATGAAAGGACTTTTTAAAAATCTAAACAGGACTTTTTTTGTTCTGATGTTTAGTTATCTAAACATCCCAACCGTTGTCTCCTCAAAATCTAGGACAACTGTTTTTTAGCAGACAATATAAACCACTGGTGCATCTCAGCCACAGACCCACATTGCTTGGTGCTTTGAAGGACCCACCACGAGTTGTGTACAAAGAGCCACCCGGCGACAGTTGGGCTGGAAAATATACCACATGAGGGAAGCTGTTGTTGGTCAGCACAGACTTAATTCAGCTCAAACTGACCAAATGCTCAGTCTGTCGTCTGACCAAGTCATTTGATGTTTTATTCAATTATAAAATAAACTCCCCCCCAATAATCATAAACATAAAATAGTGCAGACATTAAAATATAGGGATAAAATGTAACATATATTAGATATAAAATAAAAAATATATATCACTATAGTCCTAATTATTTTAACAGACTTAAACAGGATGATATGCAATGAGATAACACTGGACTGTCTCGATCAATTTACAGATATATTGTGCTTATTTTCATGGTATTCTTTTGTATTCTCAGTAGAATTTTCTATTTTATATTCATGTTTCTTGATTTTTGTCTCACTATGTTTATGTTCTGCACCAATACACTCAAGCAAATACTTTGTATGTGAAACCAACTTGTTTTGGATTCTGGTTCTGACACTGAGGAAGTTTATATAAGTGGATTATATTTATTTAATTAAAACATATTATTATTGTTATGGAAACACATAATAAGGAGCTTTGTGCTACATATTTTTTGTCGCTATGTGATACAACTTCTAATACATTTTCTACTATGTGATATGACAAGTGGTTGTACACATGTACCAAAACATGTTTTATCTCACCCACCTGGCATTAAGTTGTTACAGGACCCCATATCTTCATTCATCTTTCATTGCGTCTGTGCCCAAAGGGCCCCTGGGCATGTAAGTGGTGATACGCCGCCAGTCAGCTGAGCAAACAGAGACGAGGTGACATCACCAGTCTGGTGGATTTTACTGCGTCACAGGTTAAAGCTCGATCCCCAAGGGCATCCTTACTCTGACCTCAAATCAACCCTAACATCACCAGCAACCCCCCAATATAACACTCAATATTCCTCACTGCCAACACAACTCTTTTAACAGTCCTCCGTGTCTCATACAGATGTTTCAAGTCAAGTCAGTTTTATTTGTAGAGCCCAATATCACAATTCACAAATTTGTCTAAGGGGGCTTTACAATCTACACAGGATATGACATCCTCTGTCCTTTACAGTACGAGGAAAAACTCCCCCAAAAAACATTTTCAATCAAGACATTCTCGATCTGCCACATTGAATAGCTTATTTAAGCCTCATCCAGCAAGCTTTTAAAATACACATTCACTGTTTTAACAATTATGATATGTCTGGTAATGACAGTAGGCTGTCCGGCAATAGTTATGTGGCTAACAGAGTAACACCACTAACTCAGGTCAGTCAAAACCCTTACACTGGAGGTACCAAGACATGCAGCGTTTTCATTTAACATTGTTCATTAAAAACAGTAAGTGAACGAGTGAACAAAATACATATACTTCTGCTAGATAAAATTATCTTTTATTTATTCATTTTTTCCTTGTAAAATATTGGACACTTTCACCTCCTCAGGCCTCTAAAAACTATGAAAAACTCAACTGCTTACAACCCACTTCTGCATCAAGGTTGTCCCCTGTGACGAGGGTTTGCAAAGAGATGCTGCGTTGTTTTAAGGGGTCACAAGCCAAAAATGTTGGGAACCGCTGAGTTAATGTATTCACAATGGACGAAAATCAGTGTAAATGTGCTGTTTGAGCATAACCTTCAACCACGAAGGTGCTAAGGGAAACATATGCATGCGTGGGTGTGTGGGCTGCACCTGAAGCTCCAGTTATACTCACAGTATTTTGCTGTCAGATATTACGATATCTTTATCTTTCATAAAATAGCCGTTCAGGAAAATGCACCTCTGTAAAATGACTAGATGCCATTACCCCCTACAGCGAACATACACATAGCCATAATTTACTGCTTCATTTGCAGCAGATCAGGTTAAGAAAATAGCATTACATAACCTTGCTGTTTCATGATGCACAGATGCAAGATTTGACATAATACATCATATTACTACTTCAACATTATGATAGGGATATATACGTACATGAAATGCCATGTTGCGTATTCTTTATGTCCCAGGTCAGCGAGGTCTTGGCTTTCGTAGGCTGGCTCTTCGCTTGGAGGCTTTGAGCACTCAGGTGCAGCGGCTGAGCAGAGAGAGAGGACAGGTCAGCCAGCTGACCAGAGATGACCTCAGTCTGTTGCTGCAGAGGTATTCAACAACATCTGTTAACACAGAAACAACAGAATATAGCTTACTGTATTTATTCACACAGCGTGGTTACATGTGGGGTTGTTTTCCAGCTTCAGACAGGATCAGCAAGGCTTAGCCCGCTTGGTGGAGAGGGAGCTGAAGAGAGTGTCTCAGAGGCTCGACCAGCTCAGCCGTCATCAACACCATCACCATCAGTCTCACACACCATTAATACATGATGGCCACAGACCACACACAGGTAAAGCCACCTTTATCACATGGAATTTGCCTTAACTGATTTTGATATTTTATTACTTTTTGGGGGTTTTGATTGATTTTACCTTCTTAATATACTATAAAGATTTTATAGTTGTGTTTTTATATCAGAAAAATTTGGATTTCTGACATGATATCATTGAATCTGCACACAGCACGCTCATAACTACAATGCTGTATGATATGAAGGAAGCTAAAAGGACAGGCTAAGGATCTGGGTCCGGTTGCACAGAGCACCTTGAGTTTTCTCCTTAAGACTGACACTTAATTTCTCCTTAGCTGAGGGACTTACTAAAGGGTGTTCTGTATTTACTGGACTGAAAGAGATTTTACTATAGCAAAATCAATGGAGAGCGTTTGTTTGGTTGCACTACTGGTGGCTTCAAATGAAACTCGTGAAATTGTGTTTACAACATGGGAAGTCGTGTACACGATGTGCTTGATGTTCAAGTCATGAGAGTTCTACCGCTAAGTGACAGGAATAATGTTACTGTTGGCATCTAGAAGCCACAGAGACTAACAATTTAACAAGCTAGCAAGTGGGTAACATAAAGAGCGAATATAAAGGCATGAAAAAAAAAAAAAAGATGAGGCCGTTGGGAATATCAACACTTTCCTCAAAACTATTATAAAATTACAAAGAAAAACAATATACAACTAAAATTACAATACATTGATTAATTATGCACTGAAGAATTAACTTACTTGGCCTCCACCATTACTGACAACGTCAACAAACTCGTCACAACTTGTGAACTCGGAGCTTTCAGAAACTTTCCACTTCCGAGGTTGTGAATACCACAAGAGGTGGGCGCTCATAAGGACTCTTGTGAACACGGTAAACACGACCCCAGCTGACGGCACCATGTGATACCTGTTGTGTTATCGCCTCACAAAGTTCACTACGGATAATTAAAAAAAAAAAACTGGAACTCCATGGGAGCTTCGCCACAATGTTCAGCAGACGGGTCAGGGCATTTGAAACTCATTCAATGGCGCAGCTCACCGTTCGGTCATTTTCAGCATTCATCACCATAAACTCAGCCATGCTGCGGTTCAGCTAGAGTCAGAGGTACTTTAAGTTTTTTTCCTTACTTTGGCTGCTAAGGTCTTTTGTGCAACGGTTTATCTAGTTTTACGGGATTCCTTAAGTATAAGATCAAGATGAGGAGAAAACCGTAAATACTTAAGTGAACATTTTCAGTAAACCTTAAGGAGAAGACTTAATGGTGTTTTGTGCAATTAATTTTATCTTCTGGAAACCTTTACTCAAACTCAAACAAAGGAAAATCTTAACTTAAGGTGTTTTGTGCAACAGGCCCTTACTTTCTTCTTTCTTTACTTTTCTCTGGATGGACAGTTTGGGAGACAGTTTGTATCTTAAGGCCCAGACACACCAACCCCACATAAAAAAACTTGCGGCGATGAAGGCCACCAAGGCCACTCATTTCATTGCACTTGAACACACTGCAAAGACTACAGGCAACAGTCAACTACCACGTACATACTGCGCCTGCGTGAGAGAAAATAACTCTCTCCACCAGCAGGCGACAGCAGTTTGTATTTGTCATTCAAAAAGGGAAACCGGAAGACAGAGGACTGTGGATATACAAGTCCCGCCGCTGATTCAACATGCTGAATTGGTGCGGGACACGCTACAAAAACTAGATTGATGGATGCTCCCCGACGGCCCCAGACTGTCAGACAGCCAATGCTTAGCGTATCAGGGCCTCTAGGTTACATTTGTCATGTCCTGTGGGTGGACTAGTACATACTGGGGGTTTAGATTTGTCTGACTGTGGCCCCACAGTGAGATGTAGACTGAAAAGACAGGTGCATTATGCTATTACATACAAATCTTGGCTAGTTTAGCTTTAATTTTACGATGCACTTTGCTAAAAGCACTTCATTGTCCGAGCTAACACAGAAATTTTAGGGTTTGTTCCAGTTATAATACGCTTTAACACACTTTAATACACACTCCCCCTCCCTGCATTCTGCCAGCTTCAATAATGGCAAGCTTCTCTGTGGTTTACTGCAGTGGTAGCGTGATACTCTGAGCCAAATGCATGGTTCATAGCCTCAATAGAGGTTAACCACACAGTGAAATTAACAAGCTGTGATAATGGAGGGTGTGAATGGGGGGGTTAAAGGGCAGTGGGTGCAGGTGGTTATGGGGGATGAAGTCCTTGAACAGAAGTTTAACAAGTCCCACAGAGCCAGTGCCGATCAACTGGCCGTGGGGAGGAAAAAAAAAAAGTTTACATCTCCGCTACGACCCTCCAGAGAGGTGTCAGGTGAGAGCCGGGCTACGCACCCGGGTTGGCATGCGAGGGGGTGTGTGTGTGTGTGTGTGTGTGTGTGTGTGTGTGTGTGTGTGTGTGTGTGTGGATGACATGCTTGCCTCCCTTCCTGAAAAAGGGAATTCATAAAGCTGGGGCCACACAGACATCATACCGTGAGGGTACGCACTCGTCGACATGCACACACATGCCACCCGCATGCACATGAACACACACTAACGCCATCACCAGCCTGTTCGCCCCCTTACCCTCCTCCTCTCACATTACCTCACACCCATAAAATACGACCGAATTACCCAGGAGTCCTTTCACCAACTTGTCTACTCGTACTGTTGTTTTTGCAGAGGGAGCACTTTTTTTTGCCGTTGCTCCTATAGCATATCACTGTTTTCAGGCTTTCACACCTCGGCTACAGGTTTTCTTATCTTTTTTTCTCTCTTTTCTGTTTTACTATGTTGTTTTACATAGTTAAGGACTGTGTATTTTGGCGAGGGCTGGCACTGTAAAAAGGGTATGTTTGGTAGGAGGCAGGTGGGTCAGGTGTGTGTGTGTGTTCACTCCAGTTGATTGACATTGGCTAGAGATGGTGGGGGGCTTACGGGAAAGGGCCTCCGAGAACACACTGCCTCTACTCTAATGCATCTTATATGCATGGCGGCACCACACTACATCGCGCTGATGGCTGCTATTCATTGTGAACATTTCAAGTTGAGAGGTTGTATATCAAAGTTATTGTCCACTGTTCTTTATTACCCACATTGAGTTAACTCCACAATGTGCTTTTTGTTACCTGCGGAATAATGATGCATTCGAAATGGCCACATAAAAAAAAAAAAAAAAAACTGTGTGTGACGGCCAATGTCTTACCCACAGGGCCCAACGAGAGGTGTGAGGTGCCAATGGATCGTGCGTATCCGGTGTGTGCGGAGAAAGTTGAGGTGAGAAAGTGGAAATATATGTGGTAGCATGAACTTAATGGCTCTGTATGTGCAGTGCACTATTACAGCTGTATTGAAGTGCTTTCTTCGACTTAAGGGGCTATATGTAAGAATCAGAAATCACTTAACAGTGACACCTGTGGCCGTTAAGTCAAAGACAGTCAGCGTCCTGTGCTCGCACTACGTAGACATAAACGTTCAAAACAGTGAGGCAACACACAAAAGGCTGAACGTGATTGACAGGCATCATGTTGTCCGTTTTGATACCTAAACACCAAGCGAACGTCCCTCCCTGAATGGAAAGCCCGGCCGATGTTGATCCTAGTTTCCCCTCCCGATGTCGGTAACATTCCTGTTTTACAAGACAGGCTTCGCTGGATATAACTTTGTTTTTTTTTTTGTGCTTTCACCTGTGTTGGAGTCTGAGTTGTGGTGGGGTCTGGTCATTTGTTGGCGTTACCATACTCCATTTCTAACCAAACATTAGCTATCTTTGCACACTGTTAGCCCTCCATGCATAACATCACGTGATTGATTTTCCTGGAAAAACCGGCTCACATTCTTCACATTAAAAGCAGTCTACAGGCTGAAAGTCACAGAAGGCTACAAACTGTTCTCACATTAGAAATAAAAAACTATTTATGTGTGTAAAAACTTACATACAATCCTTTTAAAGATTTAATATTTAGTTCCCAGTATATGGAAATACCATTTTAACATAATACGTTATTTATATTGTATGTCACTGAGAATGAGCCTTGTTATTTTGTCTGATTCAACGTCTGTCTATGTGGCAGTACCTGCGGGCCCGTTGGCAGTCAGACCCCTGTTATGCCTTTTATGGGGTGGATGGTACCACCTGCTCCATATTGACATACCTGAGCCAAATAGAGGACTTCTGCCCCCCTCGTCTCGGAAGAAACCACTCTACGCTGCCATGGCACCACAAACCTCACTCTTACACAGAGAAGGTATTAATTAAGCTCATGATCTAAACTACTCTACTATCATTTATATCAGATATACACTTTGCACTAGCTCAATGTTTCACGCTGTTATTGTACTCAGGCTGAAATACGTACAACTCTGGGCCCACTGTATGAGGTCATCAGCAACAACAGCGGTCCTGCCGTAAACTTCATCCGCTCCAGAGTGGAAAGGATGTCTGAACGGTGGATACAGGCTGCTCTGAGAATGAGGCAGAGCAGCAGTAAGACAGTCATGACCAAGATGAGGGTATAACTAGCAAGACATTATCCCAACATATGTTCATGATGAATTTTAAACTTTATAACATCCCCACCTCCCATCCTTTAGGTGCTGCTTTACCCCGGGGCCCTGGCTGGGAGTGTCGGCCAGCGTTTTGGGGCCCTGGTGGAGAGAGGGGGTCCTCTAGGGGAGCTGGTCCAGTGGGCCGACCTCGGCGCCTGTCTGACAATCCTGGGTCACAACCTGACCTTCAGCACCTCACGGCAACAGCTCCACAGGTTAGAACTACTGTCCTATTGCTCTACTTTCATCTGACACAAAATATGACGTGTATTTGGAAAGTACTGATTACATAAATGAACAAACATACAGTATTTTAGTAGTTAACTGGAATGTATTCATAGGCATCTGGTCTATGATAACTTGGGGATGAGAGAGGATGCTGAATGATGCAGAGCAATTAGCAGTGTTGTGTGTTTATTGTGATTGGTCCAGCCTGGTAGGTGCTGCGCCAGGCAGAGGCAGCTGTCCAATCCAGAGGCCCTTGACCTTTGACCTCATCTACACTGACTACCATGGCCTCGCTCACCTCCAAGGCGCCATGGGACTGGCTTTCCTGCATTACCAGTATGACCATATAATCAATAAACACATAATTATGTTTCTACTGTATTACATCTTTGTTTTATACTTACATTTTCAGAAATTTTGCAATGAGCTACAAGTGTGTTTCATGGTCTTCAGGATCAAAACCTTTAAAGCCGTTACTCACGAGTGCAATGCAAAAATGCAAATATTAAAATGAAAATGCAACTATTTAATTATCCACATTGCCATGTTCCATTTTCGTCAATGAGGCCCAATGAGTTTCCTTCTTAACAGTGTCCACACAACAAAAACCAATCCAGACAGAGAATGGCTAAGGGGCTAATGTTAACTACACCATACATAAACTAATCAGACCCCAAATGTGATGCTAACTTTAGCTGTTGTGGCTAAACCTATTCTGTGACCGACATATAATGTCAGTAAGTACATATTAACTACATTACCATCTTCATTTTATCCCAGCTGTTGGGCGATCTCAAGCCATATATTGTCCTTTATTTGGTTGTTGAGGTAGTAGTGCTCGTTGTACATTATTGGGTGTTGAGAAGGTTACGACCCATTGTTATTCAGACACAACAGTACTGTGATTGGACCAAAAAAAGCCAACAGTCAGTCTGTTACCCCGAAAACAAACAACGATTGTTCGAAGGTCCCGAATATACGCACTCTCTGTGCAACAAACAGACGCCCATAGCTAATAATTATGCAGAATGAGAGTGATCAAAGGATTTCATTGGTCAAACATATTCAGTATATGTCTGCAGGCTGCAATCGAGGTCCATCTGAAATTTTTTTCCCCTGCATGAAAATTTCGCAACATTCATAAGAAACCCTAAAATCTCTTTGTATAAATTTTTGTGCAACTTCTATGGATGAAAATCTGCGCTTGGTGTGAAATGGCTTTTAATGTGACAGTAGATAAAAAGATTTATAAACCCTGACCTCTATCTAATGATTATCATAAATAAAATAGCCTCATCAACTGTAAGCATTTGAATAAAAGCCCTGACAAATATGGACATGAACAGTTGCACATTAAATTGCTGATGCATTTGTGACAAACCAGTGTGTATAAATGAAAAATAAATTTTGCGATTAACTTTTTTTTTTTTTTTTAATCCTTCTAGGTGTCGCTTCAGAATCCTGGACTCTTTTGGCACTGAACCAGCGTTTAACTTGGCGAGTTACGCACATAGCCATGGATATAAAACACTGTGGGGCAGCTGGGGTCTGCAACCTCTGCAGTACATGACCATGTTCCGTAAGTCTCTGTGTATGTTCGCACATCTGTAATCATGCAAACATGTGACATACAAGCTGTCACACTGTATGATGGCAACTCAGCACCGCAAATTGATTCAGAAATGCACCACTCAACACACACTTCCAAACATATTTCTGTCTTGCTGCCGCAGCACTGATCCTTCACATACACCCGTCTAAGCGTCTTCACAGCGAGAGGATTAATAGCTGAGGTTAAATAAACTTGGTGCCCAGACAGAGCTTTCATTCCAAACACCTCTCTCTGTCATCTTTCCCACCCTGCCGGGAGACGGAGACGAGCTGACGGAGCTGGGCCGAAAGCCACTCTTCATGCACGTCTCAGCCGGGAACACTGTTTATTTGTCCTGCTGAGGGGGAGACGGGGATGGATGTTAGCGGATGGCGGGGAAGGGGCAGAAGGAGAGAAACAAAGACACAGGAAATAGAGAGAAGCTTGAGAAAAGAGCGGGCGGGTGTTTATGCTTCTGTTTCGAAATGAGGGAGAGGAGGATAGTCGATTGAAGGATACTAAACAGACAAGCAGACGAAGCAAAACTATAAACACAGAAACCAAGAAACTACAGAAACTTCATACCTTCACAGCTTCCCATCAAACCCCCACGTGCTGCATGATCCTGATCATATCAGTGTGCTGCTGCATATCTCTGCTAATCTCATAGGTAAGCTGAGACAAGTGTAAGAGAAAAGTGAGGTCAAATGGAGCTGAAAAGCAGTAAGAAATGATGTGCTGCTGTACGGGTGAATGAGGGGAGATTTGGCAAAAATCTTTTAAACAAGTACCTTGAGATTCAGCTCAATGTGATGCTTACACACACGTGTACACACACACACACACACACACCTTTGCCAGCACATTCCTAGTAAAGTAAATACTCATCCTTCACACCTTTTTTAGAGTGTCAGAGGGCAGCAGGGTGGCAGCTGCCTATCCAAACAGCCAGACGTTAACCTCTCATTTCCTTTAACATCTGATTTATACCGCACGGCATGTTTTTCCTCTTGCACAGAATCTGTTATTTACCTGTAATATTTCTGGCCTGTGTTGTCCAAAAGTACCTTTAATTTGAACTGCTCTGTGATCTGCCATCTGCAGCTCATACTCCTGATAACTCCTTCCTGGGCTTTGTGAGTGAGGAGGCAGCAAAGCAGGAGGTGAGGGAGGAAGAGCTAGAGCCGGACGGCTACGGGAAAGACAGGATAGCAGTCGTCTACGGCAAACAGGACTACATGTGGCAGGTATACTGACCGAAAGTGTAAAGTAGAATGGCTGTGAATTAGCAAGAAACATGTCAAGAAGCCAGCTACTGCATCATTTTACATGACAGTGAAGACTCCTGTGTGTCTCTGTATGTGATTGTATATATATGTATATACTGTATATACCAGGGTAAATCTGAGTATGTGGAGGTGATCAGTGAAGAGATGGAGACCCATGCTACAGTCTACCAGCCTCCGGGCCTTGCTTCTAATCTGCCCAGCTTCATCACAAACCATGGCCTGCTGACTCAGGAACATTTTCTGCGACTTCTCCGCAGAGCCAAGGTCAGATAAGAGCTCATCTCACAATCAAGCTATCAAATCAGAAACTTTGAACCCAATATTACGGCAGTGTGTCAGTGTCATATTCAAGATGTGAATATCACACACATGTATGAGGGTGCAGTACCAGCAGGGGGCAACAAAACCAGTTAGCTGGGTTTAGATAAACATCATAGTTGACCTTGAAATAAGTATGTAAGCAAAGTACAATATCTACAGAAACAACGTAACATCTGTACGGAAAACATGTCTCTGACGTCACTCAAAAATACGTCATAAATGTAGGTTATCACTGAGAATTTGACATGCCACCTCTGCTGCCTCCCGCTCAGGTGTTTGTAGGTCTCGGGTTCCCCTATGAGGGTCCTGCTCCTATTGAGGCTATAGCTTTGGGATGCGTCTTCCTTCAGCCACGATTTGACCCGCCACACTCATCAGACAACAATGACTTTTACAAAGGCAAGCCCACCACAAGACAAGTAGGTAACTCCTCAAACTGAAAGAAATGAATTGAATATGAATATTGCGCATACATGATACATTATTAACTTTGGATGCCAGATCTCCTCCCAGCACCCTTATGCTGAAAATTTCATTGGCAAACCTCACGTATGGACTGTAGACGTGACTAACAAGACTGATGTACGGGAGGCGATCAGAGCCATTCTTCACACAAAGGTGACCTGAGAGCAAGCAGCTGTACTATAAATAGACACACCTTATAATACTGTACATTCAAGTTACTGTAGCGCTGAATAAAAGTCCATGTGTATGTTTTTGCAGGTGAAGCCTTTCACTCCCCGAGAGTTCACTTGTGCAGGAATGCTGGAGAGGGTTCGTGGTTATATCGCTCACCAGGTACAGACGTAGCCATGTAGGATAGACCTAAAGTAGTTTTTGGTGTTCCCTCTAGCTGATTAGACTCCTGATATGGCCTGATCATAATCTTTAAAATAGGAGGATTTCAACACAGAGATTTTGTGGCATGAGATAGTCTAAAAGATGTTTTCTTCCTCCCTGCTGAATTCTTACAATAAAAGAGAAACCCTTCAGTTGTCATTTGGCTCAAACTTTCCACAGTCACCTTTCTTTCTCTTAAATCCCTCCAGAATTTTTGCAGTAAATCTGTCCCTACTTGGCCACCGGAAAGCGCTCTAAGGGTGCACCTGGGACCCTTGGATCAGTCATGCGTGAGTGTGTGTCAGCGGTCCTCCCTTGTGTGCGAGCCTGCTCTGTTTCATCACCTTAACAGTCCTGCTGTGTTCACCAGGTGAGAAATCAGCAGGTATACACTGTACAATTATGGTGGGAAAGACATTTAACAAATTAAGAACTGTGAAATTACCAAGGAAAGGGCCTTTATATTGTCTGTGAGCTTACTGTAAGATACAGTACATGACATTTGTGCTGTATGCAGCTGTAAATAAATACTTATTTCTCATTTTGTAGACTCAAGATAAGCTGCTCCAACACGAGACAGGAAGTCAACCACCTGTTTCCTTCCTACAGCCCTTGGGGTCGACTCTGTGGCCTCCAGCAGGAGCCTCTGCTGTTCAGCTGTGCCGGCTCTGACCCCTCTCACCGCCGACTGTGTCCCTGCAGAGCTCACCTACCTGAACAGGTGGCACTGTGCCCTGACTGCCTCTAGGCCCAAACACGCTGAACAGACATCAGAGAACTAGCGCCTTAGAAGGCCGACTGTTGCGTCGCCTCATGTCGCCTGTATCTTGGCCAAAAAGTTGTACTCAAACACACTGCAAAGACTGCAGTCACGAACGTTCTGCCCCTGTGTGAGGCAGGTGATGTCAGTCTGTATTCGTCATTCAAAAAGGGAAACTGGAAGACAGAGGATGGTGCATATACAAGCCGTTGCCGACCATTTTTACACCACTCTTACCACTTATCTTCATTCCAGATGGTCATGTCGTTGCGAAAATATCCGTGTATTGGAAGATGAGATGAGATGATGGTGAAAAATGAAAAGAGTGTGTGTCCCCTTAACTTTGTTTGCTTGCTTGCTTTCCTCACTTTCTTCAACTTCCTCAAATCCTGTGCACTAATTCGCTGAGTGATTTCTCTCACCTGTGGGCTACGCCACTGATTCAACTTGCTGAATTGGCTAAAAAGCCTCGACACTGGCAGATTAGAACCAACAGTGCGGGACGAACGGCAAAAACTAGCCCAAAAGACACTCACCGACGGCCAACTGTCAGCTCGGTGTGTCAGAACCTTCAACAACACTGTGTACTCAGGAAATGGCGGCAAGGGAAGAGGAAAAAGGTAACACAATGAAGCTCCAAAGAACCATCTGCAATACATACTGTACGGGAGATCTTGACCAAAGACAGCCGGTTATCCTGCCAATGCTACTGAAAGCTTTGTGATCTTGTCTGTGGGTCTCACGCCGAGGCTGAAAGATAGTAGACAGAGTATCTGCACTTTATTATCATGAGCACTTGGGATGTGACGATGAGGAAATTTTCCCACCGGTTAATGAACTTGTGACAACACCAGTGTTACTGATTACAAGAAAAGTTGACTGTCAATATGTGCACATATATATGCACGCTTATTTTGATCTTCACTGTCGGATGGCGGTGTGTCTGGCCTCTTCAGTCCAGCTTTTGCCGTGGGGCCATAAGGGTCTACCTGGCAATGCTGTGACTGCTCCGTCCTCTTCACAGTGATCACCTTATTTACATTATGGTTCTCTTACAGTACTGGGTTTAAATCTGAAATATTACCAAATAAGCGCGGTTGCTTTTCATTTTGACACTAAATCCTCAGCCATCTCTCGGTCTGTCAACCCTCTCTCGTCCCTTGAGTGTGAAATATGACACCTGCTGCTCTGAGCTGAGACTCTGTATGGAGCATTCACTCTCAGTTTGTAGCGTCCATCCTCCAACTATCTGTTGATAACATGCCAACGATATGCCAAAATTAACTTAACAGGTTTTATTTCTGTTAAAAAAGCAAAACTACAGTGAGGGAGGTGCGCAGGTAATATAATCGGCGTGTGTCCTACCATTGTGTAACACCGACCACCACAACAAGCCTAATGTGCACATTGATATGAGCGGAAACAGTGTTGTAGACTGAGACTTTTGAGAATTTTTGAGGAGTTGAGACCAAGTCAAAACCAGACCAGCACAGTCTCATACTGCATGACACATGATAAAATGTGGAACATACAAACCACACACTCTCAAGTTAATCTGAAAGATGCATATTGCCATAAAAACATCCAAAGAAAACAGATGAAGATTCAGCCACCCCTTGAACTGCCATATACTGTATGTGAGTGTGTATACGTGTATCATGAGAAATGTCTTCATAAAATAATATGATGGCATTGCAGAGGTGAATCTTATATGTGGGAATTTTCCTTTGTTTTCTATGAGCAATCACATTAATGATGTTAACTACTAAATCAGACATTGCACAGGCAATTTAGTGATATACCTGCTGTTGGTCTTGACCGGTTTTGAAATAAAATCAAGAGTCCATGAAGAAGAATCAAGAGTTCGTCTGAGACCAAGACAAAGCTGAGTAAAAATGCGGTCGATTCCCAGACAAGACCAACACCTTCCAAATTAGGTCTTGAGACCACAAACTACCTTGAGTACATTTGAGTACAACCATCAGTCAGCTTCCCTGGCATTTAGTATTCACAGCAATTTTAGTTATGTTGTGCCAAGAGGGTAAAGTTAACTTATGAGAAAATTAAAATACGGCAGGGTGCGTCCACTTTCTAGATTTGTCCAATGCAAGTGTAATGGACAAGATTTTTTTTCATTACTCAGGAACCAAAAATGAATGATTGTCATTTCATAAGTACTTAAAGTGTTGAAGGATGATGAATTCAAGGCCTGGTGTTTCATGGTGCAGCATAAAATCCCTCTTGTTTTTGTAGCTTTTCCTTGATCCCTTAAGCAATCAGTCTTTAAATGAAGGAAAGATGCACTTTAGGGAAAAGGTGTATTTAAATGAATTTAAGTGTGAAGTGGCGCTCCTAAAGCCAGTTAATTCTCCTCTCCCGCTCCAGATTAGACATGGTACAGTGCACTTCAATATTATGCTGAATAAGTAGCTAATCATTCATTTGCTTACAGTAATGTATCACAGCGGTCAGCGTTGCATGGGATTACTGCTCATGTAACCCCTCAATGCATTGCTGGCTGCAGATATTAGCCCGGGCCTCGAAGGAGAGCGGGTGACAGCCTAAGTGATGAGGCTCATTATCTGAGTGAATCATGGATAACCTCTGGATGCCTTTGGGAGGTCACACAACCATATGACCGTGATTATACTGTCATATAAACCATTGGTTCCCAACTGTCTTTGACTTCGGAAACCCCCTCAGCTCTGTTTAAATCCATGCCCCCCTGCCAGTATAGGCAGAACCTCATTGTTTGTCTTTCAAACACATATTTTGCGTCATTTAGACCGGAAAAAAAGGCACTGAAGGCAGGATTATGTTTTCTTGAGTTATTTTACTAGAAATTATAATTTTGATCATAACAGATGACTCAGTTCTTGCATTAGTGCCAATATTATTCCTTGACTGCCTCATGACCTATAGATACTTAAAGCCCCCTCAAGGGTATTTTGCACCCCAGGTTGATATGAGCAAACATGGAAATTTTACATACAGTAATTTGGCTACATGACACATGCAAAGAGGTGAATGTTTCCATTTCAAGTCTCAAACGCTCACACAGACTTATCCCATCATCCCTGCCTGCAACACAGCTTGTGAAAGAAACAAATGATAACAACTAAAGGCCAAACTACAGCCCACAGTCGGTGTTGTAAGTGATGGGGTGCTGGATTTACACGGCGCAGCTGTTAAGCAAAGATGATTCCAACAATGGCAACACGCTGCTATTTTGAGCCGGGTCGATGAGGGGTTTTTCTTGGAAAGGATGCGCTCGTGAATGTTAACTGGCAGAACAAGAGATGTTTTCTGCTCTGAAACACTTCATGTGACCAGAACATGTTGTCACTCAGGGATCAGACTGCTCAGGGCTGCGACGACAGGCCCGATCGTACAATGCGATTGACCGGTAAATGCCTGTGAAACGGTGCGCAAAAACAACATTTGTGATGACTTTGGTGGACTCTGGTGAATTCATTTGGACCCGTCAAATGTGACTTTTGCTTAATTAGCTGAACGGGTCCAAAGATGATGGAAATGAACTTGTGTTTATGTCAAAAGGCTGTTTGGATTAAAGGAAAAATAAAAGTTGCTGTTGACTCAGAGGGACGTCTCTGAAGCAATTTTTTTGGAAAGTGATGTGTCACTTCTGGATGAGTCATGCTAATTCGTATCAGTTACATGGGTTATGGCATATAAAAGCCGTCACTCACCTCCCAGGGGGCTGATAGCACAGGGTTCAAACTAAGGGTTCAAAAACAGCACTGAGTAGATATGGAGCAAATGTGTACATGTAGACAGACAAAGGTTTTAGTGTTCCACACGGCTGCCGAATGAATGGGACCGACTGTGGGTATAGATAGATAGATAGATAGATATATATATAGATAGATAGATATATTGATAGACAGATCGATAGACAGACAGATGTTAACCATCTTAAGTGAGTATGTTAGCAACTTAGCATGCTAACTTTCATCACTTCACATAAAACAGCCAGCTGAAGTTGATGATAATTAAACTACAGTATACTGTATATTGATCTGTTGAGGATATTTACACTATAGAGGAAACAACCTGATCTCACAGGAAGGCTTATAAATAACACTTTATAAAGGACACTGACTGTCATGAGGACGCATTTTAGGCTTTCCACATCCTTTATATGTTGCTTTTCGTGTATAATTTGTACATGTGTTTTACGCAACAAAACTGCCGTAACAGCCGCAGTTAGGTTTAGGCAACAAATCCACAATTAGGTTTAAGAAAAACGTCACAGTTGAGCTTAAAATAAGAAAGTAAACTATGTACAACAGGTATGGAAACAATGTAATGCAAGTACGAAAAACACGTCACTAAAACACATTGCTAAAGTAACACAAAACAAAATGGCATCTGGGGTGTCCTGGTTCAAAGTACTGTGGTTGCCACCCGCCATAAGCAGTCTCTCACTTTTTCGAACGAAAAGTTAGGTAAGCTAGAAAAGTGATTATAATTCATCTTAAGGGGGACATGAATGTCTGTACGGATTTTATCTTAATCCATCAAACAGTGATGATCAAAGTGATGGACCAACCAACATTAGAGCCATGCCTCTAGCATGGTTATAATACTGGACTCTGTACCTGTATGAACCCCCTACACACTGAAATAACGATTGGGCGGTTTGAAAATAAGGGATGATTGATGGAGGAGAAAAAAAAAACCCTTGAGAAACCCAGAGAGGAAACACCTCCTGTGTCAGGTGTCCGCCACACATTGTGGAACGTTCATGCTTCAGTAGAGGTTCAATAATGTTTGTCTGAGTGCTTTTTAATTTTACATGAGAGACGGGAACTCTTTTGGCCACATAGGGACTCTTTCCCCTTTACCTTTTAACTGTGGAATGTGGTGGCGAATCAAACTTCACTGCCAAGAAAAATGAGAGATCTTATATAGAAGAAAGCAACACAGGAGAGTTTCACTTAAATTCAAACTTTCAACCTGACTCATGTCTGTCGTTTTACATGAAGGATAAAGATTTATCCTGAGAAACCTCATGCTTTAGAGAGGTGAGATAACAATTCACATTTTTCAGACTTTATCGTTATTTCACAATACAAATGTACTTACAAGTTGGGATGATAAAGCACAAAAATATTTTACATTTAGTCCAGATTATTATGTCAGGGCTCAGGATCAACTTTAAGTTGCATAACCAAAGATATTATAGACATAACTCACCCTTGTCTTTTTCTTCCTGAGAGTTACTGGAAAATGTTGTGAACATCCAACTTTGTACTTATTACTGAATTATATTTGCATGGCTGTTTACTATCAATCACACTGTTTACACTGGATCTTAGAGTGTTACCCAATGTACTTCTTGTGTCCACCGCTTTTCATGTTATTTGGTCTCCTGCCCACTTTTTTCTTTGCTTTCATTTTTCTCTACATGCCTTTTAGTCTTGTCTCCTCTCTCTTACTGCATCTTTATCCAATGCTACATTCCCATGTGATAATCAGTGTTGACACGATCCCTGAATAAGGGTGTAATGGTACATCTACTACACTGATGTTCTGATTTATATTTCTACCATCCAACTACATTGATAGGTACTGAGCAAGCTGTCCTTCACAGGAGACTAAAATCAATCGTACAATTGGTGTGTTTGTCGGGAAGTGGGTTTAGCTGAGGCTGAGACACAGCCCCTAGGCCTTTGGTTGGAGCTTGTGCTCACTCTCACTTCCAGGGGCTGACACGGAAATAATTGGCTTTGGCACTGAAGGGGACATGGGAGAAGCAACTGGTTAGCTGGAGACTGGTAAGAGCAGGGAGGAGGAAGGAAAGAAGGAGGAAGCTGAGGACTGTTTAGAAAAGTGTGGGAGGAACTGGGATATGGGGAGGATATAGACGGACTGACGGGTGACGGCTAAATGGGGAAACCTCACTAGGACGGTGGGATACTGGTTTGTATAAAGGTTAAGGAGAAGAAGATGGTTAGATAGGAAAAGGAGGAGTGAAGGTGAGAGGGAGTAAGGAGGAAAATAGGGAGGGGAAGAAAGAAGGAGGAAGATGGAGGAAAGCTGAGAGAAAATAAGTGGAGTGGGGCCTAACATAGGCAAAGACAGCTAAGGTGTGGGAGATAAGTGGGTGAATGTTTGACCACTCTTTAAAGGTTAATGGTCCCTCACCTCCCCTCCCCCGGCCCAGTCCACCCTGCTGCAGTCCCCTCCCTCCCACTTAAGACAGTGCCCCCCCCTCCTCCTCCTTCACCACCTTCAGCAAACAATAGCCCCCACTGACCGCACCTACAGCTCCCTTGGCTCAGAGCCCGTCACACAGACCCCCCTGCTCCACTCTCAGCCCTGCCCCCCACCACCCCCTCCTCTGCTTGACACACAGCCCTGCTAGTTTGCTTACACACTTAGGTGAAGAACGTTATGAAGATGAGTGAGGAAGGCTACGGGTCAGATGGATAGTCAGGCTCTGAAGTGCGAGATAGCTGTGTGGGACTTTTGGACACTTTATGAGCCTGAAGCTGAGGAAGGTACAAACTGTGGAAGACATCGCGTGGTCCTGTGCCAAGACCCACACCCAAGGCCCAGAGCTTAGGCCGGTGGATTAACCCACCTGATGAAGGCCCTGGAGCGCCTGGTCCTCAACATCCGCCCTGTGGTGAGTCATATGGACCCACTCAGTTTGCCTTAACCTGGATTGGGGTGGATGATGCCGTACTTCTTGTGGACCGAGTTGTCACCTGGAGACGGGGTGAGGTTGTTTTTGTTTTCAGTGCTTTACACCGCCGCTGGGGGACAAATGGAGCTGAGGGGTGTCCTTTCTGGTCTGGTCCTAACGCAGTTTGTGGGAAGGTTATTTAGAGGTGGTCTGAGTGTGGGGGCCCGAGGGACGGTTTGGCTCGTCTCTTCCGTCTCTGCGCTTCCTTACCTCCGTGAGAGTCCTGTGTGTTGTGGTTATGATGGGGCGACGGGAGAAGAGAATTTAGGCTTCGTGGCTGGTGTGCGGACCTAGATAAGGGGGAAATAGGTGGTGGTGGATTTGGGTTGGTGTGGGGATTGGATGTGTTTAATCTGGGTGTTTGAATTGGCTGGAATTGCTTAAAAAGGCGAGAGGTGTTCTGTAGGGCTGAGGTTTTGGAATGAGGGGACATTGAAAATTTTTGAGTGGTGGATCGCATATTTGGGTGGTTGTGGGGGGTGTGAGAAGGAGGGTGGATAAGATTATAAAAGGGCGTTGTCTGGGGGGTAGTGAGGTGGTGGGAGAGAGGAGGTGCGGTGTGTTCATGATGGAGAGGCTCCCCATGAGGCCTGAGTTGGAGGTCTTAGTGGGCTGCTCCCAGTGTCGAAGGGGTTTAGAGGTCGCTGCAGTGTTGCTCAAAGCGCTCCGTATCGAGGTAGTGAATTGAATGCTTTGTAATTTTTGTATGTGGCCATTTTTCTGTTTTCTTTTTCTTCTTTTTCTTTTGTTTTTTTTTTTTGTTTGTGGTCGTGTAATTTCCCCTGTGGGACTAATAAAGGAATATCTTATCTTATCTTATCTTATCAATACTAAGAATTTAAGATAAGATAAGATGAACCTTTATTAATCCCTGTAGGGAAATTCAGTTTTTACACTCTGTTGTTAATTTCACACAGTACACATACATGCGTTAATGGAGAGATGTCAGAGTGAGGGGGCTGCTCCTGACAAGCGCCCCCAGCAGTTGGGGGTTTGGTGCCTTGCTCAGGGGCACCTCAGCAGTGCCCAAGAGGTAAACTGGCACCTCTCCAGCAACCAGTTGCAGTAGTCTTGGTCCATGTTGGGACTTGAACCGGTGACCCTCTGATTCCTAAACCAAGTCCCTACTGACCTACGGACTGAGCTACTGCCGCCCTATTTGCACCATGTATTCAGGCACCACATACTGTATGATACATGGATGTATTTTTAGTACTTTTATTTGTAATGTTTAAGAAATGTTAAACGGTACTCCAGCTTGCCAGCTCTGCAGAGATGTCTCTGCATTGCAAGCATGCATGCAGATGAATGGTGCCCCTTTGCTGGGACTGCGATGCAGACGAGCCGGTCGGCAGAGTTCCACTTTGGGGGTGTTACGTGACGAAGGTGTTATCAGTCCACTTGACAAGGGCATCTTTAACCACAGGTGCTTTCTCTGTGTGCTTTCCTTTTTTATTCAGAGAAAATTACTTTCCATTTGCCGTTACGATATCAATATGGACGCAGCATCAGCCTCGCGTATCCAGCAGGAAAACAGACAGTCTGGCAAATTATCACGGGAGTAAAGAACAAAACAGAACTTAAGTCTAACATAGTTTTAAAATGTTTAACATTTTTCCTATAAGTAAATTATTTAAACAGTGTTTGGATAGGAATGATTCTATCCCAAGCTTTACGATCACTATTATTTACATTGACAATGAGAACAGAAGCAGCTGGTAAAACTACGGTACATTTAACTTGAATATACGTTGGTTTATGGTATTTTTTGTTAAATATTGCACTGCCTTGTATCTTGAGTACTGAAGCAGCGGGTCGTGAAGTTGCACTTTTTAATATTTTCAAATAAAACTTGTATGTATTCGCCCTTAATTGCTTGTTTATAACCACAATTAATTTATCTTTGATTCCCTTACAAGAAAAAACTTACTGTAAAAAGTTACTGTATCTATGTCACGTCATTAAATCATAATGCATCATATCATATTATATTATATCGCTCTAGATGAGCCAAATATTGTTTGTGAATTGTATTGGACCTATGGAAATTGCTACATATTGTATTATTGTAAAAACATATCATTACACCCCGATCTGAGACTGATCAAGTCAATTCTGAGCTTAAAAGAGTCCATTGAAAAAAAAGTGTTATAAAATGTGCTTTATTACTACAGTATGTTTAGAGCTGCAGCAATCAATCAATTAGTTGTCACTAATCAAATTCATCTGCAACTATTTTCATAATCAATTTATCAGTTTGAGTAATTTTTTTATGACTAATAGTCAAAATTCTTTGATTCCTGCTTCTTAAATGTGAATATTTTCTGGTTTATTTACTCCTCTATGAAAGTAAACTGAATATCTTTGAGTTGTGGACAAAACAAGACATTTGAGGACGTCATCTTAGGCTTTGGGAAACACTGATCAATATTTATAGACCAAACAACTACTTGATAATCACTTAATCAAGAAAATATTTGACAGATTAATCATCAATGAAAACAGTTGTTAGTGTGATGAGAAGAATGGATAATCTTGGTACAAACAATTTTGCCAATGTCTGATGTGATGAAGATCTAGTGACTAACTGAACACAAATATAATGGATGGATTCAAATTTTATTGGCATATGCAACTTATAGATGGTTTCATAGGCCATACTGTATATCCCCCAGTCTTTAGGAACCTCTGTGTCTTTGTCTCCCTAGTTTTGATTTGCAACAGCAGGTCGTTCCCTAAAGGGGGCAGTGTGGTCAAGCTAAACCAGCTGGCATTGGCTGAAGTCACAGCAAAAAACACTTATCAACCTGCTTAGGAAGTGATGAGAGCAGACAAAAATAAAAAGGATCTGAGAGAAAAGAGATTTTTGCATGTTGCATTAGAGAGTTTAAGGAAAGCAGAAGTACTGTAGATGTGTCAAGACAAATGGAGACACTTAAAGTCTTCTCTACAGGTAGCTCCCAGTTTAGTCCACTCACCACACTCGCACAAGGGGGGCAGGGAGGGAGGAGGAGAGCAGCTTAACTACCATAAGAAAGCAGCTGCTTTTATTGAAACCTGTTATTGGCGTGCCAAGATTACACTGAACAACAACAACCCTCCTCCCTGGAAGCCAATAAAATGCCGACAACAAACTCTTGGCTTGCCTACAGCGCTGTTAGAAGCCGCAGAGGTTGGCCTTAATGATATTTGGTAACTATTACAGACTATTAAACTGAAGGAATAAAAAAGAGAGAGAGAGAGAGAGAAGGGGGAGAGGAGCAACAGGGATTCGTTCAGCAGTTGTTTCCAGGCATAATGTATGTAGCTGACTCATTGTTGGGCAACCTTACAGAGATGCACTATTTAGGTATTGTGTGTGTGTGTGTGTGTGTGTGTGTGTGTGTGTGTGTGTGTGTGTGTGTGTGTGTAGACCGTAGAAGTCTGTGCTGTTACATCCATCAGCAACACACACTACAGGCCAGAGAGCTGTTGTGTATGCTTGAGTGGTCGGGGCATGGCACAGGCCTTTCTGTGATTTCCCCCAAACGTCTCGTGTCAGTATTTCGCCACACCTGAGTAACTCTGAGGCAGACGCGATCCGGTCTGCGTCTCATGTGCCTCTATGTGTGTGTCCACATAGCTGCTAATCCCATTGTCTTTATGTATGTATTCGACTGAAAGTATTTTATAACCTCTAGGGGACAGGAGAGGTCATCTGTGCACACAGGGATCTTTAGGAATAGCAGCCATAAGATAAAATGTGATGTATATGAAGTCAGTTGATTAAAATATTCAATTCTGATTAATCACGATTGTCGTATTAATCAACCATTTTTTATCTGTTCAAAGTGTACCATAAAGGGAGGTTTGTCAAGTATTTAATATTCTTATCAACATGGGAGTGGGCAAATATGCTAATGCTAATAATAGGCATTTGCTTTATGCAAATGTAGGTGAATATTTATTAGTGGACATTGATTAATAACAAATATTGTCCAGAAACCCTCACAGGTACTGAATTTACCGTTAAAAATATGCTCAAATCAAAACATGGCAAACTGCAGCCCAACAGGCAACAGGAGCTGTCAGTGTGCTGACTTGCTCCAAACTGCATGTGATTATCATAAAATGGCCATGTCTGCAAAGGGGAGACTAGTGGGTACCATTTACATTCACATATCTTGAGGTCAGAGGTCAAGGGACCCCTTTGAAAATGGCCATGACAGTTTTTTCCTCGCCAAAAGTTAGTGTAAGTTTGGAGCGTTATTAAACCTCCTTCGCGACGAGATAGTATGACATGATTGGTACCAATATATTCTTTAGGTTTCATTTGATACCACTATCTTGACTCCAGCTTCAAAACCGAGCCCACAACAACCTAAAAATACAAGTTGCATTAATATATTAAAGAATGAGTGCCGTTAAAACAAATTAGTGTTAACGTGTTATAATCAAGTTAACTTTGACAGCCCTGAAGTATTCTAAACGAAAATCAGACCAGTTTTGTAAGGAAATATAGGGAGTAAGGGTGAAATGTTCTCTCATTATGTACGGGACTGGTTCATCCCTCCTTCTGAGGCTGCAGAAGAGAGAGTTGTGAAGAAACACAGAGCTAACCCCAAGAAAGCCCTCGTCATCTTTCATCCTACACCTCTGAATTGCCTTCATTTTCTGGGGCCCATAAATTGGCTCTTATTGTCCCATAAATGGCTCCTTTTGGGGTGGGATTTATAGTGAGGGGTGGCAATGGGGTGTACGAGGTGGGTGGGGTGTGGGGGGGTTAAACCCACCTTTTGATGTCCCCTCTGCTTAACAGGCAGTGCAGACGCGCCTGCCCATATGCTGCACGGTGCCTTCGCCACACACTGCTAGCGTGCGACTCTCTCTCACACACAGGCACATTAAAAGATATTAAAACTGCTTTTCTGCTTTCATTCAGAGTCATGGGATGTAACAGCCAAGCAGGGTGGTTCACGTTAAGCTGTGCCACTTCCTCGGCTGTAATTAAAGCCGCCCATGCAGGGGGTCTTGTTTTTCTACACCCCTGATCCTGACCTTTTAAAAAGGAGACGGCGAGGTATTTTTTTTTTTTTTCTAAAACTGCGGCATAGCTTGAAATAATATGGTCTGGACTTGATTTCTGGGTGGTGATGTGGTTTTTCTGTAGTTTTCATAATAAATGTACATCAAGTGTTTGACAGGCGGTGACCGAATGCATCGACCCAAACAAACCCTACGGAGTTGTTAAAAAAAGAAAATCATGTGATAACCGCTTCAGAAACATTTCAACCAATATCTGGGAGATATTTCAGTATCGATGTCACAAAATGTAAGTCTCAACTCTCAATTTGGCCCTGTAATTAACACTAGATCACAGATCTGGTACCTAAAAGCAGACTCAGGGGGCAGGACATCAGAATTGCGCCGGTGGTCGGTGCTAACGACGTAGCATGGTGGTTGGGCACACATCAATTACATTAAATACCCACCGTCATTTGCTGCTTTTTAGAAATTTATAAAAATAAGACCCTTTTTTGCGTATAAGCGCCATGTTAACAATACATAGTCGGACGACGGACGCTCCAAATTGAAAGTGAGTCTGTACGGAGTCTCAGAGCAGAGTAGAAGGTGTCAGATTTCACACACAGCAGGAAAGAGAGTTGACAGACATGACGATGGCGGAGGACTTGGCGTCGAGGCAAAAAGCAAAAGCGCCTGTTTGGCAGTATTTCAGATTTTGAACCCAATGCTATAAGACAGCTATAACATTAATGAGGTAATCGATGTGAGAAGGACGGCGCGGTCACAGACGGAGTCCGCAATGAAGCAGCACCAGGTGAAAACCTGCAGCCCCGCAACAAAAGCTGAACTGGAGAGGCAAAGACATACAGCCACCTGACGTTACACATTAAATCGGTAACACAGGTGTTGTCACAAGTTTATTAACCAGTGGGAAAATTTCCTCACCATCACATCCCAACAGGACATGTGTCATAAAGACTCTAGACAGATGACAAACTGCAGCCCAGTAGGGGGCGTCAACATGGTATTACACAATGTGTGCGTTCCAATATCCATAGTACCATAGTATCTGGTATGAAAGAAAAGGTTTTAGTATATCCCAATACAAGGTATATCAACAGTAGTATGCCAAAAATACTAGGGTGTCCTACTGCAGATGAAGCTGCAATAATATATTAAGTGCAAGTAGGCTACCTACATTACATATTTTTGCAACTTGTCTATATGTGTTTCAAATCGCATACTTTTTTTACTTCAAATTTTGCACTACGGAGTGCGACATATATGAGCAAGAGGGTCAAAGTTCAAGGCCCAATGCTGTGACAAAGTAGTATGTCCCAGCTGTGTGCATACTGCATGCAACAGTACATATTCTGTAAGGGCAGTTGCAGTACATACTGAAGTAAAAAGGAAAAGTACGCGATTTGGAACACAACCAATTAATGCTCATGCACAGTTTGCATGGTGCAAGATATTTAATCCACAAACTGCCAAGACTGCGACAAGTCAAACTTCAGGTCCACTGTGCCTCTAGCTAGTGTTTATATGTAAAGAACAATCTCATTTTTGCCACAGTGTCAGTAAGCTAGCTTAGCTGCTTAATTTTGCTTGTTGCCAATTACACTGTAAAAGCAACAACCCTGTGAATTTGTATAGATTCTCCAACACTACTGTACAGTACAGTCTACCTCCACAATGGTAGAACATGTAAATACTGGAGGTGTTCCAACAGGGTTGACATCTGATGACTGAAGGTCACAGCATATGTTTCCCATCATTTTCATACTGAAACACTGAGTAAATGACCCCCAAGCATCTGCATTTGTTATGTTACTTCACTGATTTATTTAGATGTTACCAGCTGATATATTTGAAAGCAGACTCATAGTTGGGTGTCAGCCTTTTTTTCTTTTTAACTGATTTGCTAAAAATTCTGTTTCCGCAAAACTTAATTTTAATGATTTTAGCGTGAGGCTGCAACTAGAGATGCACTGGCTGCCGATCCAAACCGGCCAGTTATCAGCTGATCGGCCACGACCAGTGACTGTCCGATCAGTCTTATATTTCTATGCCGCATCATAGTTTTACATCGGCACACAGTGGCACAAACAGTAACATCTCAGCCACACAATCGTCAATTGAAGGTTCAAAATAAGCAACACAAGCATTTAGAACAACCGACTTGAATCCATTCCCAATGATGCTGCTCAGAGTTATTTACAGTTATATCCTGATTTGTGCAAATAACCACGAGAGATGATAATAAAAAAGTAAAAAGATAATATTTAGAATGGTTTACACTGATAACAGGACAGCTGAAATTATTTTTCAGGATGGCTCTAAGACCGTAGTAAAAAAAAAAAGTTTGCCAACAACTATAGTTCCTTGAAAGAAAATTGGCAGGTCAGACTTAAAAAACTGGCTAAGAAAGCTGCAATCGGTACAATGTATTGATGTATGTATTTTGTTTTTAACATAATCCTTCACTCCGTTGACATTTGTCTCTCAGTTTCTCCTAGTCTCTGCCTCTGAGAGGAGAATCCATTTGTCCTTTCTTTCTCCCCGTCTTTATCTGACTCACAAACACCTTCGCTCTCTTTTCACTCTGACTTTTCAATCTTTTTCCCTTTTCTCTCTCTCTCTCTCTCTCTCTCTCTCTCTCTCTCTCTCTCTCTCTCAGAGGCAGATGAGCCAGGTGATAGCAACACAGCCAGCTGTATGCCAGTTACCACGGCGATGACAGCTGCCAGCCCAGGTGCACGGGCAGCCGAAGAAGGCCAGGAATGTGTGTGTGTGTGTGTGAGAGAGAGAAAGAGAGAAAGAGAGAGAAGAGAGAGAGAGAGAGAGAGAGAGAGAGAGAGAGGGAAAGAGAGAGAAAGAGGGGAGAGAGAAAGAGAAAGAGGGAGATGTCTGTGACACTGGCATCTGTGTGTATGCTTCTGTGTGTGTGTGTGTGTGTGTGTGTGTGTGTGTGTGTATGTGCGTGTGTGTGTGTGTGGAGGGGGGGCGACTTGGGTGCTGGTGAGGACACAGGTGTGTTAGTGATGGTGGGAGCGTGGGAGAGGAGAGGAGAGAGAAGATCAGTGGTGGGGGCGATAAACCGACCTTTGACCCTTTTCACCGTCTGGGCAGTTCCCAAGATCCATCTGCGGCAACTCGGATGTGTCTCAGCGTCTGCTCATTGTCTAGACGTTTGTCCGTCACTCAGCGTTCAGCGGCCGTGTCTCTGCGAGCGTAATTGAGTCAAGACATGAAATCATGGCAGGAAACACGCAGCGGGCCTAGTTAGTGCTCGGATGACATCAGCTTGTTAAATTGGAGCCTGTCAAATAAAACAAGGTTATGAGATGAACTAGAAAGATAATGAGTGAAATCCCGACCATTCCCACACCGTTTGGAAAGTTTTTTCTTTGCCATTTCATTGACGGGTCAACTGCTATTGAGTCATCACAGCAAAGCACATTCCTCCAGCGCTGCACCTGTGAGACGAGCACAGATGATACAACTACCATCCCTTCAAACAGCCTCTTTCTTTCCCTTTTCCTCTCTGTCTGTCTCTTCTGGGAACATTCCAATCTGCTCCTCTCGTGCACCTTCTCCTCTTCACCTCCTCCCCCTCCTAACCTTGTTCCCTCTCCTGAGAGCGGGAGGCCGCTGGCGCCATCACTCACCACTTGGTGATAACCGGCACAAAGGGGGCCTTGGTGGCCCCGGCTGTGGCCGCTCGGGATGCACCGCCACTGGGGGAGAGAGTGGAGGAAAGTCCCCCGCCTCTGCCGATCCCCTCCAGTCCTCCATCGTCCCCACCTCCTTGGACGATGAAAACTCTGTCAGTGCGGATTAGGAAGGAGCGGTGGGCGTCGGCGGAGGGAATAACGGTGATAAAAGCCGTGCCGCCGCACCTCTGCATGTCCATCCTTCTTTCAACTTGCTCACTATTTGTCACTTTATACCAATTTTGGGATTCTGAACCTTTTCATGCTGCTTTCACATTGCCAAGCTGGCTTCAATTTTTTTATGTGGAGTTTTAATGGGTTCCCATTTAGCCTCACTAGTGTATTTTGATGATCAAAGGCAAATTTTTTTATGAGTAAGTCTTTGAATTTGTGCAGGTACTCCACACATACAGGTGGTAGTAAAACAGCACGCTCACGGTGACAATGATTCAATGTTTTACTGATTCACAGTGTGTGGTCTCAACTGTGTGAGACACTTTTCATATTTAAAATGTGGGATTCATGGCAGAAAGATGGGAGAGATTTTGAACAGCGGGTGACGGCGAGTAAGAGAGGGAGACGGGATGATGATGGTGGGCGCCACAAGGGCACAGCGCTGAAGGATTCTGGGACGGGAATGGGGGCCTTAAGTTGGGGGGGGTATTCTCAGGCTGGCACAGCAACGGTCTCGCTTCATGGTGAGAGAAAATGGGTGCTGAAGAAGGGTGGTGGGAGGTTGCAGGCTCCGAAATTGATTTCATGCCGGAGTCAGACACAGTCCCGAGGAAGGAATAATGTGTGTGTGTGTTTGTGGGGAAGAGTAAGAGAGTCCAGCGTGGATTCGGAGGGGCACACAATGGCAGAAGCAGAGAGGGAGAGACAGGAAAAGAGAGGGGCCGACCTGCATCAAAGAGACCGGATCTGCATGAGAAAAAGCATGTTGCCATTATTTGCTGTTGACATCGGCGGCAGGCAGCGCCACAAAAAGTGGGTGCTTGTTGTTTGCCGATTATCTCAGTTCCACAGATTCCCAAACTACACATCTAGTGAACTAAATTTTCAATGACTATTATTTTCACTCACTGCATCAGTTAAGGTCTTTACACACCAAGTCTAATTTTTGATGCGTTTTTTTTTTTTTAAATCCTTCATCAGCTAAAAAAACATTACACACAGAAACTTTTCACACTGAGTCTGATGAGTTTTATTGCTGTATTTATGAAAATTCCCAAGCTGTTCTGTGACCACAATCTGTCTTTTAATTCCACATCTTTACATTTTTTTTTTGTTTCTTTATCATTAAGTGCTTTTTGCTGGGAGATGAAGTGAATGTTTTTCATGACATTTTGGATGATGACATTTGCATAAATGGAGGGTCCGAATGTTCAAACAACTCCCATCTGCCTTTTGATTGATGCAAAAAAACGCAGAAAATTTAACCTGTTCTGCAAACTTTAATGATGGGCAGAAGTTTCAGAGTCAGTGTGTAAATATAATTGACTCAACGTGAGGTTGTGTTTCTTTTTAAATGCACAAGAACTTTGGACAAAAAATATGAACTTGGTGCTAGGGATCCACCAATACTGATACTGGATCATATATACTGACTCAAATAGCTGGATTGGGTATTGTGACAGTAATATGTTATAGACTGGAATGTTAAAGACTGGAATTTTAACTCTTGTTTAAGTTTTGACCAATTTGTTGCTGCATTAAAAAGGTTTACACTTAAAACGTAATTTCTATTAATTTAGGAGATTTTTTTTGCCAAGTTGCTGGTATAAGATTTATTATTTTAACAACAAATAGTTCAATAAATATATATATCGATGTGTTTATTTGCTACATTTTGTTTCACAAAGTTATGAAAGCAATGTTTAAGTCAAGACTTATGTTGGCTTACACATAAAAGAATGATCCCAGTCACTTCCACACAGTTAGGCGTAGAGCTTATTAATTAAACACTGGTGATCGGTACTCGATATCAGCCAATATCCAAAGCCCTGGTATAGAGACTAAAAAAGTCAGATCAGTGCCTCCCTACTTGTGTGCAAAGGCCTGTAGTATCAAACAGAGCTAAAATGGGATTTGTGGAAACCAGAAATGATATACTAAAACTGCAACTTAATAAGACTCTTTGTTATCCCTTCAATGGCATTTAATATTTATTATATAAATAAAAACATATTTTGTCTTATTCAACATGCAGGGACAGGGACTGAAAAGGCAGCTACAATATTGCACAAGGGAAATCTCATCAGTGCACATTGCTATTTATGTAAAACACATGCAGCAGACCAGCAGTGATCTCCACACACTGCAAAATAGTGAGACCTTGAGGAATGGATTACAACATTGGGGATACGTGCCATTTAAAATTCAGGCCGTCTCCCCACACACACACATTCATGTGCACAATTGCACACTTGGAATCCATCTCTTTTAAGTATTCTCACACGCGCACAAGTATACATGTTCATGTACACGCCCGCAGAGTGCATACCTTTGAAGAGTGTTTTGAATTGGTCTGCTCCACAGACCACAGACCTGCACTGATGCCTTTATTCGTACTCATTACACCTATCATGAACTCAACCGCTTTCTTCCACTCCTCCTTGCCCTCACTTGTCTCTTACTTTTAGTCCATCTTTCCCTTGATCTATCCTTCCTTCCCTCCCTCAGTCTCTCTCCATTCTCTCTCTCTCCTCTGTCCTTTCCCCCCTTCTTGGCATCGGCGGCAGCATCTCTTTTAAGGCACATGTCAAGGGAACTGTCTGCCGCTTTCAAAGGCCTTTGTGTCCGGCCTTTCTTCCCCTTAATTTGGTTTCCCCAAAACACTTTCCCATAGCATGGCCGTCTCGCCCCCTTTTCTCCCAGCTACCCCTCTCCTCTCATCTCATCTCTCCCTCCCTCTCACTCCTCCAACTGTCCTAAATACATTTCACTGAAGATGATATGCAAGTTGTGGTATCTCAGACTTTTCTGTAATCTGACATAATTCATGAACATGCATGTTACATGTGGAGCCAATCAGGAAATACATTATGCTAAATGCATTCAAATGCAAAAGTAGCTTCGGTCAGTTCTTTGAAAGATGAATGATTGATAAATGTATTTTCAGAAGACAACAGGGAGATATGATCTGAACATATGATCAAAGAGATACAAAAAATGTGGAGCAAGAAAAATCCACAACATGGTAGACATACTTCGTAGTACCAGGCCCTCCAGTGCATCCCGGGCATCCGGTTTCCCCTCTTCCCATGACTTCTCTGACCGCATAGGTTTCTTCAGGGAGCTTTTTGTCATGGCAACGCTTACCAAAGTATTGCTCTGTTAGCAAGGCCAAGAAAGAGGGAAGATGACCTTGGAACAAAAGAGTGTTTTTATTTATTTGCTTTGCCAGGCGAAGGAGATGAAAGACGCGTGATGATAAGTTTAAATTTTTTTTTTGCAAGCGGCAGAAAGTTGGCAGGAGATATGAATTCTGGAAACAAGTGTGCGGTGCCCCTGGTGGGTGCAAGTGACGGCATTCTTCCTTGCATGTGTGTTGCGGTGTCCTCACCTCAGGCAGACACATGTGGTTTTAATCCGCCGTATACAGACAGACTCCTTCGTTCTATCTGCATCTCTTTCTCCCCCCACAAACCTCTCTCGTGTCTCTTCGTCTATCCCATCAGTCCTGCCTTTGCTCCCATTCCTGTTTCTTTGACAACAGTCTACCTTTCTTCCACAATATATATTTCCTTTTAATATTTCTCATATCCCTTGCCAACATATTTTCTACATCGTTTCACCTTTCTGCTTTTGTCCTTTTTTCCCTCTTTGTGTCTCCTGAACACACCAGCTATCTCTGTACCTGTCACTCACTCTACTCTGAAATCTTTGAAATATTTTCCTACAGGAGCGTCGCAACTGTGTCACTGCAGGATGTATTTCTTCTCTTCTGTGTTACCTCTCATATCCTGCTGCTTTGAGAGAGTCATGCCAAAAACACCTCTCTTCTCTCGAGACGTGTAAGTGTGTTTCATCAATGGTTAGACTTGTATCTTAAACCATGAGGGATCAGAGAAACATACTGTATGTTTTTATAACTATCCAGGGACTTAAAAAGTCCAAATCTGGAGTAGATAATCTTTGTTTTGAGGTGTGTGTGTCTAACTGCCTTTCAAGGAGATAGTTTTATAAGCATAATTGTGTCCAAGTGTGAAAGAGATGTTGTCTCTTGGCACTGAGAGCTTCACCGTGATGGTTGAAAAGGAGAGGTCTGTATCGACTCATCCACTTCACAGAGTTCATTTCATCCCCCGCTGGAGTCTTGAACTGTTGTTTACAGTAACGCCGGATGTTTCCACAGCTCTGAAGGAAAGCAATGAAAATGTCTATTTTTTGAAAAAGGTTTCAGTTTTGACAGGCATAAGAGGGCCAACGCAAACTGTCTTCATACCCTTCAAAAAGGTGGGGTGAGTTGGACTCGGTGTCGCAGAATCAACAATGGGATTGCGTTACGGAGACTAGAGGAACTCTGTGAAAGCAATGAGACATCAAATGCTTAAAAAATGGTTTACCCAACTTTAAGGTCTTTTTCAGATGGATGACGGTTATTGAGAGTGATATGGATTGAGAGTGATACGGCTCAGGGTCAGATCAAGTCCTCCTGTGAGCAACAAAACACAAGAGAGAGGCGCACTACAATGGAGCGATCATGATGGAGGACATTTGCTTCTAATTGACCTCCACCCTCTCGACTGGGCCCCCCAAGTCAGGCGTGGCCCGTCGCCCTGAGTAACCCCCGCGCAGCATCTCCACATCCCAGAGTGGTGAATAGGAGCACTCTCCCTCACTTCCATTGACACACACAGCCTTGTACCTTTGGCCTGAGAAGCAGGGGAGAGGTTGTTTTTGCTGTCTGAACTCAACCAACCATCAAACCACTCACAGCTGGGACCCAGAACCATGACCTGGGACCAGAACTCTGAGGAAACTTGCTTCCTCCAGAGAGACGTCAGATACATCAGCGGCAGTGGCGATAAATGTGATGTATTGAAATGTGCTGAAAGGTTTCCTTTACCACAATAATTTCGAAAGCTTTGGGTACGGTGTTACCGGTAAAGATAAAAAACAAAGAGAGGCACTTGATATGATACAACATGACATGAAAAGTTGGTTCTATTTTCCACAATCAGTTAACCTGAAGTCAAAGACCTCAGTGAAATTGGTCATTTATTTGGTTTCCAAATGAGACGGGCCGCCACTTCAAAGAGATTGATTACTGCTGCCAAGCATGCATGAAATCACAAGACATATTTTCAGTTGCGCCTAAATTATTCCAAGCGCTGCATTTTAGAGGTTAGACCTTTCCTGATGGCTCGAGAACGAGGCTGCACACGCACATGTATGCACAACAATACAAGCAGCAACGCACACACACACACCACAGCTCAGACAGCCAGACTGCACATACACCCCCCCCCCCCCGACTGTTTGTGTAAGCGAAGACTCAAAGTGGACTGAGAACGAAGGGTTGTGTGATGGGTGGTGGTGGGTGGGGGGGGGATAAGAGGGAGAGAAGACACTGCGAGCTGGTGATCTGACAGCATTTTGATGGCCACGGGCTGGAAACAATTTGTGTGTGTGTGGGGGGGGGGGGGGGGGGGGGGGTTTGAATTTAATACAAATTCCTCCCAGCGCAGCCATGTGTCCCGGTCGACCTGAGCTGCCCCAGCACACCTCCCTAGAAACTCACACCCTCCGCCTGCCTCCCGAGCTCTCCAGCACATGCTCGGCTGTCACTCACGGCCTGCCTGTCACATTCTCCTTACGCTTGATGTGTCCGTGTTTGTGTGCATAAGAAATGCAATGTTTGAAGAGAGAAGCCATCGGTGAGTCAATCATCTCGTGGGCCGAGAGTGACGGTCGAATTTAGTTTCACCGTATACCTGAAAGCGTTTTGTCTCGGCGGACCTCGCCATGTAGGTCTAAAAATGTAATCCTGTGGCGGCTCAACTCCTGTCATGAGGTGCTGCGACTGATCAAATGATATATTGACTTCAAGCAGAGCTCTGGAGTTGGATTGTGGAGTAAAAATAAAACGAGATGTTCAGAAAGACGGCCTCATACTGTTTCAACCTGTCTGCCATTAATGCATCATTTATTCTCCTTTTGATCAAACAGGTCGTTTGCGGTGAGGATTAGACAAAGATTATACTTAACAATCATTGTTCCGAAGCCGAGGGGCCCGCTCCAACTTCATCATCCACGCTTCTTGTAAAAGGATACCCTACACTTTTCTGCACCATTGGCAAGCATGATTGACCACAATTAGGCCAATTACAGACAATTTTAATGACTAGGACAAATTGATGACAGGGTTTATGGAAGCAGCTGTCCTCATTTTCACCACATTACTCTCATCAGCACGGACATCACTGAGAGGCAGTTGGAAAGGCAGGGGAAGTTGCAGAGTGGAATGTACCGTACGTGTGTGGAAGCGTAGGCGAGCGCTGGACTACTTTTTTCTGTGTGAACGCAAGTGTTCGGGTGTGTGTGTGCCTTTGTGTGTTCGGGTCGGTGTTGAATCACGTCCAGGGCTGATCTGTACTCACCGCTGCGCCAGAGCTGCAGGTGTCCCTGTGCCCCGTCGATTGCGAGCCGCCTCTTTTTCCCAGGAAAATGCTTTCAACCAGAGTTGGGTTACCGCAAAGCAGCGCAGACATCTGAGAGATGCCAGGAATGTCCCTCCCCATCAAAGGGGCAGCATTTGGCAATTTTTATATCTGCAATTAAAAAGGGAACAATAAGCGGGAAGAGAGGGAGTGAGTGTGAGGATAGACTGAGGAGAGAGTGAAAGAGGGTTGGAACAGAGGGAAGAAGTGGAGGAGGAATGTCAGCACCTGCTATGGCTGCATGCACTGCCAAAGAAAAAATAGCTGCAATAAGAATGATGAAGTATGATTCTGCCCCTCCCCCCGTATTATTTTTTAATAAACCCTTTAATAAAGGGGAATGACCCCTCTTAACCTCCACTTTGCATCTGGTTGTAATTGTTGGGGAAGCACCTTGCCAAGTTCAGAGACCTGTGAAGGTAAACATGTCTCTTGCACATGATCTTTCTCTGTGGCTCCGCTTTGAAAAAAAAAAAAAAATCCATGATAGTATAATCATTCACTTTATTGACTGATTGATTTTGTGCTCCGCTCAGGTCTTGAGCGGAGCACAGTGGAGGAGTTATAGCCTCGCATCATTTATTCACCGACAAATAAAATGTACATACACTGTCTGCTACGTTCACAGCTAGAACACCACCAACAACACACTCACCGCCGCCACCACCACACACACACACACACACACACACACACACACACACACACACACACACACACACACACACACACACACACACACACACACACACACACAATCTGTCGAACACTTGCTACAGTTACTGTATGCTGTGCTGACAGATCATATGCGTGTTACTACGGGGAGCATGAAGCCGCAGCTGGAGCTGCTAACGTAGCACAAACACGCTGTTTGTCGGACATCCACTATCATTACGCTGGGCAGACATTGTATCATTACAAACACAGCTGAAAACCTGCTAAACCGAACTAAATGTACGGTGTAGAGTTCTGGGAAAGTGGCTGCATGTCTGCGACACTACACGCAGCATCGTGGCTGCTATGTTAGCTCTCCTGATGGTGAACTGGGGACTCAGTTGTCTGTTGTGTTCATACACTGCAGCTGGCTCACTTCTACATGCAAGGCACAAATCTTGTCGGTTAACGATTACTAATCGATTAACGAGGGTCAGTTGTAAAGTAGTAAATGTAATGTAAAGGAGATGGTATGTAGAGGGACACTGCCTATATGGCCTATGCCTTACGCCTGCCCTGGTTCTACGCTTGTTGCCGCTGCCCCAAAGTGGCCAAAAAATCCGTTATTACAGGTTTAACCTTTATCCTTTTCCTTAAGAGAGCATTATTATTGCCTACAACTGTTATTATTCAGTCCTCTAAAGGTCAACAATGACCATCGTTAAGAAGATGACCCAAGTTGTTCTCACTTAGAATTGAGGAAACCATCACGTTTAATGGGGTTTCATTTATAAAAGTGCTGCAGTGCCTTTAAAATCTCTGTGCTCCACATATTTCCCTTGAAATATGCTTGTTTTTACGGGCCAGGAAAACAGTCCAAATACAACCCAGGCACACAACATACACCTTGGGGGCTTTGAGGCTTGTAAAAATGGGTATTCGTTGCATTTTCTTTCTCTAAGCCACTTGTGCACACTGGCTTTGCTTTAATCTCGCAGTTTGTGAAATGTAAGCTGTACACTGAGTTTTAACAAAATGCTTACTTGGATCTTCCCCAATCACTCACTTTAATGGAGATTTCAATTTTGACCCATGAAATTAATTTTTCGTGGTTGGCAGTGACCAAGTGGTGGAACTTAGTTGATCCTTTGAGTTGGGTGTGACTGTGTTTGGCAAAGCTAGACGAGTCACTTAATGGTCCTTTTTTCATACTCGATGCTTAAATCCTCTGCATGCTGCCTCTGTCGCTCCCCTCCCACTTTGGCTTCCCCTCTCTCTCTGTGATTTGGGGAGCTTTCAGTCGGCACATTGCGTGCAACACTGGTGCTACAGGCTGTAAAGGCACAGTCCAGGAGCAATAACTGGTGCTACATAGAGGTGTGTATCTGTGTGTGTGTTACCAAGACAGTGGATGCACCTGTAGTAAGCTCGGAGTGTTTTTAAATCTGTCAGTCTATATACATACAGTATGTGTGCTTAAAAGACTTAACCATCTGGCCAACGCCACTATAGATCCAGCAGCTTCAGCCGTGACACGGACTTCCATCGCCAGCTCCAACAGGCAGCTGTGTTCTGGCGCCCCATAAACAGAATTCCTGCCTGATTTTACAGTTTTTTCCTTTTCCTCGTTCCATTCAACAAAATGTGGATTAGGAGTTGTGCCTTATAGGGTGTGAGCTGGAAAGCATCCCGAGACATCTAGCGACTTGATCAGTGCCACACATTCAAATATAAGAGGTCGACATATATGGCCAAATTGTTCCAGTATCCTTCAAACCAGGTGGCGAGCGAGCTACACAGTCCAAGACGTATTCCAGCTGTGGGCACGCTGCTCGTGAAAACATCCATATCGTGCGAGCAGGTTGTTGAAATACGCCAACTTCTCCCTTTCCATTGAATGGACCACCATCTTTAAATACTGGCGTGAGTAATCTGACAGGCACTATGACTCTGTCTTATATTTTTTAATATATAAATGAGTCCATATGACCTGGATGTCCCTTAAAATCCACTAGGTGAGCATGGGGTTTCTGGGGAAAGACATTGATTTGCTGGTGCCCTGCTGTGATGCTACAGAGGTGGCTTTTTATTGGAGGGCTTTTTTTGGGGGGGGAAGCAGGAAGTCCCTTCGGACGCTATAAAGCTTGCTCATATAAAGGGGTAATCCCCACATAATTACAGATGGGGTGCTCTATATACAGACTCTATACTCAGACTGGAGGGGAGGTACCACTACTCAAGGTCAACCCACCCCCCTCAACCAAACTCCCCTACCTCAAACCATGGATGATAAAACACTAATAGGCTGAGGCTAACGCTTGCTATTGCAAGCAGTTTATTTCCTTACTATGGAGGTAGAAACTGAGCCTTAACAGGTGGATTTTACCAACTGTTTCTGATTAAACGTCATCTTAACAAAGTGCAGGTAAAGCACTAACATCAGCACGGCAACCGCTTTTTAAAATTTATTTTGCAGGGTTTTGGGGTTATGAAAAGGCTTCAGCATGTTGGACGTCAACTTGACGCTTGTGGTTTGACCTGCAGGCTGTAGAATACAGTTTCCACAACCAGTGGTTTAACCTCTTCCACTAATGGTAGCGTTTCTCCTGCGTTCTCTCATACCAGACATGCTGACATGGTCCCGGCTAGAGTTACAAACCGTCCTGCATAAAACAACACAGTCGGCCGATAATTAAAGGGGGGAAAAAAGAGTTTTGTTACTTAATAGATTAATACAGAATGTGGTTTGTTTTGCCAAGGTGATCAAAACGAGGAAAAAGGACGGTTTAATTAATGACTTGAGTTTCTTGAGCAGATCACAACAGAAAAGACTAAATAACAGAGTGAAAGAGAGGGATGAAAAACTCCTGTGTGTGCAAAGACTGAACGTCTCTGAAGCTATTTCAGTGACTGTTTCTAAATTTACTTAAGTGAGAATCTCTGACTGGTTAATCAGTTAAAGAAAAAGCCTCATGAAAAACTCCCTTACATGTTGAATAATGTCATTATGATGTACTGCAGTGCACATCAACATTTACCGGACAGGCAGTAGCTGCTGCTTTAAAATGACTGTGTGTATTCTACTGTTCATCATCAGCAAGTTTATTGGACTTTTGAAATATTCACTTTACTACACTTGTGGTTGATTCACATTATAAGTAAGTTATCTGGCTGATCATTCTGCCATTTGGTAGCTCATTATTGTGTAACAAATGTGTTGAATATTGATGGCTTAGTATGAAATATTCAATTAGGTGGTTTACAGTTGCAACATCCACTATTACTAATTATTTCTGTTCATTTCTCCTGTTTTCATCCAATTTAACTTGATAAGTGGACTTATTGTTCCCAGAAATGACTTGTCTGACAAACAATATGGCCACTGATGTAGTTTTCTTCCTTGAATTTTCTGTTAATGAAACTTTCTGTAGATGACACTCTTTTCTCTGTATGTTTGGCTATGGCTAGACAAGCTACTTATGGAGTTCTTCCTCTGTTTATTCAAAATAAAGCTCTGTTGCTGCTGCCAAATATATAGAATAAATCACATCCTAGCAGAGGAGTAACTAACTATACCCTGTCCCACTGGCAGTACCCTGTGGCAAATATCAGGCTTGTAGATTATTAATAGATCAACAGAAATATAATCGCTAGATTCATTGTTAAAGTAGTTTTCAAGCAAAAAAATGTTTGGTAGGTTTTCAGCCTCTCAGATACAGAGATTTCCTGCTTTTCTCTGTTTTATATCATATTAAACTGAATGTTTGGGTTCATCATATTGGACTAGACATCATATTGGACTTTGAGCCTAGATGGACTTTTTTTTTTTATGATTGTCTGACATTTTCTAGACTAAACAATCAATCAACGAATCTAGAAAATAATCAGCAGATTAATTGATAATGAAAAGTGTGTGTGTGTGTGTGTGTGTGTGTGTGCGCCGCCAAAAGTTTCAGCAAGTAGATCAGCAGCTGAACATATCATCATTCAAACATGACAGAAACAAAATAAAACTCACCAGAGCTGTCATGCATTGTCTTTCCACTGTTCAAACAATATGACTGAAATAAACTCTTAATCCACAGCATTAGATGGGAAAATGTGCAGACGCTACATGTCGTTTTTCTCCCTACGGGCAGTGGGGGTTTGCAGGTCATGTGGCAATTTTCTAATAATAATCAAATAACTACCAGTGATTTTCGAATAGTATTTTTGCTTGGAATGCCCATCCCTACTATAAAGGCTCCCACCCTGGCCCTGTACTCAAGTATTATATATTTAATTATATTGCAGTTAACTCTTGCTGTCCATCTTGGTTCTCTCTCTCTCTGTGAGTTGATTTACAGACAACAATGGTGTTGGCGAAGGTCTGCAACAACAACTGCGACCATTCCTCCAAAATACCCCCACTCTAGTGTACACTAACAGACTACTAGACAAATACGTGTCTTTACTGCTGTGTGCAAACTATGGCAAATACATTTCACACAACAGAGAATAGCTGTACTGCTAGGTGGGATGTCTCAACTGTGTTAAGGACAACACCTGATACATATTTCCAAGCAGGTTTTGCGTATAATCTGATAAAGAAGTCTTTGATATGTGCCTTTTGGCAAGTTCAGATGGACACCATGGATGTAAACAGAGTGATTGAGTGCTCAACTGACTGCACAATTACTGCTGCAATTAAACTTTTCAAACAAATTGAATTAATCCACGCAGTTTTGGAATAAAATACAATATCAGCAGCATGTTCCATACGCAAAAAAAAATTGGGGGAAGGAGGGGGGCAATTGCGGGAGCCACGGTATTCCCTAAAAACACTGGAGGCCAAGAGAAATTGAGCCTAATTCCCTGGAATGCCGCTTCCGTCTGGACATGTCGATAAAAATAAAGCTTATTGTGATAGTGGGGGTTCAGCCCCCAGGTAGAGTAATGAAAAGAAAACTGGCAGAACTCCCACTGGGAAAAGCTCACCTTCCACCCTGCTGGCCATGAGCTCGATACTTGTATGGATGCATACCTACAGGAGAGAAGCGTGTGTTTCTCTGTGGGGAAATTGTGCGTTTGTATGCATGTTTATGCGAACATCAGAATGTTAAGCTGCACACAAACATGCACTTATCCAGTGTCGGTGGAAGGAAAAGCAGTGGAGGGAAAGTGAATGAGGGGTTTGGAACCACAACAGGTATTTAAGTGGCTGTGCAGGTGTGTGGTGGTGAAAGGTGACAGTCAGGGGCTGAATCACAGATAAGAAACTGTGAAATGAATGTACACTGGAAGCTGAGTCATCATGTTCCTTCACACACACACACACACACACACACATATATACATAGATATATATATATATATATATATATGAAACACAGTGATCAGGTTGAGTCTGTATGACCAGGTGCTAAGTTAGCTGTGGAAGTTGGGGATGGGTAACAGGCAGCTAACAGCAACAAAGCCAGAGAGAGAAAACAGGCAGACAGCTGCACAGGTCGCTGAGGCTCGAGGCTTTACGAGCCAGCTCAGGTGTGTCTCTCTGAACGGCCTTTACAAGCCAGAGAATGCATTTAATGAGACTGGCCAGGTCTGCACACTTAAGCATATGTATACATAGACATACAAAAAAAAAACAATATTTTCTACTAGAGCTGTCAAACAATAGATATTATGTCACAACTAATCATAAATTTCAGTCACAATTAGGGGTCTCACGATTTCGATTCTAGATCAGTAACCGATTGAATTCGGCCTCCGGTGTCATCATCAAAAATCAAAAGCGATGATTCTCCGGCCATTTGTGTGAATATGAAAGGAAATAGTTGTACTCGAGAAATGTAACAGCCACTTCACTCATGGTTTGAACTATAAACCAGCACAAAATTCACAATTTACCAACATAAGCCACCAAGATCTGAAATTGAAACACTTACTTTTAGCACATTGTGGTGCTCTCTAAAAGAGGTTTAAGATATAGAAAATATACCAGTGTTCTTGTGGCAGGAAACCTGCTGTTAATCTGATCCAGACACTGCAAAACATGCAAACTATGCAAGATAACTATACAGCTTGGCTTAAAACGTTTATTTCCATATGCATGAAAATACAAACTATTTTAACTAAAACAAAATATAGTACTTAATTAACTGTTACTGTGGGTGTTCAAGTCTGACACTCCTAATACTCAGGGCTGAAACTAGGTGAGTGAGCACTGTATAAAAGACAAATGCAGTTATGTTTCAAACAAATTCATCAAGATTATAATATAAAAAATGTTTTTGTTTTATTTATCAACATGAACAGTGTTTCCATGACAAGTCTTTCCTATTTCATCTGGATAAAATCCACCCCTGATGCTTTCAGTTTAAGCAAAAGATGAATACCGTGTAGAGCGTTGTTTGTTCAACAGCTCCAACGTTCACTAATTGCTTAATTGAATGAACTTTGGTTTACAGGTTGAGTCAGAATAAGGTCTAATTTGTGGTCAGCCCAATGCATCAGCGTTCACTGCATCGTGGCAGAAGAGTTAACTGACTCTGGGCTGCAGCAGCTGTGTTCTCTTCGCTTTCGGTATCATCTAACGTTACGCTAACATTGCCACAACATTATTCAACAGCCAGTGGCTGATGCTAAGCAGACGGGTAGGCCCAGGGTGTATAGGAATGCAGGCTTTCTGTATGTTTGTACTGCTGCAGCTGGGCTTGGCCGCAGGTATGTATGAGGCTGTGAGGTGGAATACTCAGAGTGGGCGGAGGTCCATGCCATCTGCAGCCTGACTGTGCTCTCTACCGTGGGAGAAAAGCTGAAGGATAGATGCAGCAGCTAGCACGGTGGTAAAAGATGTCAAGACAAATAGACAGAGAGAGAGAGAGACAGAGTGACAGAGAGAGAGAGGGGAATACCTGTGCTACACCAAGGCTGAGGAGATGGAGGTGGGGAGGCAGCTGTTAGGGGTGTAGGCTAGCTTTAAGGGTTGGCGGTCAACATTAATGACATCATCACAAAATTGCTGAACCTTAATCTTACTTGAAGGGGCTAAATTTGAAATTCAGAGCAAATCAATTGCCTCCCCAGGGCTCTCATCATGGCAACGACTTGCGGATAACGGTGCTAATATTGCTAACAGCACTCACAACAGCAACGCTGACAAGGCTAACAGTGTGAACCTGAGGGGCACTACGCTTCCGTGAAGGCGTCCTCAGTCAGGGAGGCGTTATCAGCTGTAGCGGCCATGAGCTAGCTAGTGGGGTTCACATGTACTAACGCCCTAAAAGGCAGGTTCGGCTGGCTTACCAAGGTCACATGCTTCTGTGAAGGATAAAATCTGATGGCGACTTTAACAACAGTAGCCTGGATATCACTTTCTAAATATTCTTCTTCATTTTGATCAGTGCTTCACTGTCTCACCACCACTCTTCTTGAAAAGAGCTCACCTCTCAGGTATAAAAGTGAGCAGTACACACATGCAACTTTCCATCTTTTGGGGGGTGGAGCGTTTGCAGTGGGGGTATCCAGATGGCCTCTTAATTGAAACCAGAAGGTGGCAGTTAAAAAAAAAAAAGAATTGGAAAAATGAAAGGATGCATGTATTACGCTGAGAAATATAAAGACAGTTGCCTAGGCAATGGCATGTGATTATAGAGCTCATCTTTTGTTCGTGGGGAATCACAAGTGAGCGGCAATAAAAGACATAAAGTTTAACATATTAAAGCAGGGAGTGGTTTGGGTGCTCATTAGTAATAGCAGAAGTTAAGTCATAAGTATAAATAATACATGTAATTAAAGGATTTCAGATGGAATCACACCATGAAATATATTTTGCCTTGAAACAGTGATGAAAGTAAGATTGTCAAATCCTCAGACACATAATTTTCCGCTTTCTCTAAACTTTCTTAACTCTTGTTTTGGCTAAAACTCACAGCAAAACAAACATGCCTGTCAAGAGAGAATTTTTCAGATGACACGTCACAAATCTGCTTTAAATTATCCACCCACAAATAACAATTCAGGTCCATATATTTCTGAGGTAAAACACTAATGGCTACAAGTCAACATTAATTCACTCCACAGCGCCTGAGTCGATCAAACTCCACAGTAGGCCGCGCTAACCGCCGCTGAAAAGTCATAACCACAGTGGTTATTGTAGGGCTGGTGTTAGCCATATTGTAGCTCAACACCTCCTAATGACCGGCAGCCTATTGCAGCTCACTTTAGATGTGTAATCTGATACCGCTGTTCACACCACAAACCAACAGGTCTTCGGGGACTTTTCAAAAGGTGTGTTGTAATTGACTCCCACTGAAATGTCGCCTTTAACTTACTGACTGAGTAGTTAGATTTGTTGAAAGATAAATAAGGAATGAGGAGGATTTCTGGTTGGAGAGTAAGGTCTCTGTCAGAGACCTATGGTGTTTCTGGCATAAAACAAACACATTTTGTAGTATGAAATCAAGTTTGGCTTGTGCCGTCTGCACTTAACTCTATTATGATTACAAGCTTGGCAATTTGTGAAGGTCAAGTATGGTGTTTTTGACAAGGAGGACATAAACAAAATCCTTCTCTCTCTTGTTTTTTCATTCCTATTCTCACTGATTTTTAATCCTTGTTTTTTATTTTTGCAATCAGAGCTTCAGGAGTCTTTTTGCATTCCAGCGAGCTTACGAAGCCCTCTCACCTGGTTGTTATTATGCATGATTTTTGTGTGGTACAGCTGCCCGTCTCCCTTTCTCCCCCCTTTCAATAACCCTGTCCTCACCTCAGCCTTGAAATAATAATCATAACTTTGTCACAGCACCGTGGCACACAAAGCCAACTACCCCTGACCCCAAAGATAATGGTCATTTGTAGGGTTCCTGTGCTGCAGCAGAGGGGATCTAGCCGGATTCAGGAGTTAAGTGCTTCTTCATGATGCTGCGTTCAGGGCTGCTGTGTTTTTGATTATGCACAAAGCTGCTTCATCTCTCTGCAAAATGGCCTGCTTGTGTCAGTGGGCTATGTAAACACCCGAGCACTTCATATAAGAATATCAATGTTGACTTTTCAAAGCACGAGAGAAATTATATATAGAAGTTAAAGGTCACGTGAGAGTGCACATGGGTTCAAGGAGAAAGGAGGATCATCAAGCATTAAAAGAAGCATTTGGGAAACACTGTCCTATTTCTTATAAGATGGATTCCATCAGCAGACTTAAACCATACTTAAGTCTTAAAGGGGAACACCTCCTAAATTAAGGGCATTTTCATATTAGGTAAGATTGTTTTGTACGGTGCCCAAGTACAATTGTCCCCCCCCTCACCACTCCGCCACTGCATTAGTAAAGTTGATTCGTACCCAAGTACACTTGTGTCATCATCCATGTGTATGTGCATCATCCATGCTGTTCTAGTGGAGCATCATGAAACAGTTTTCAAAATTCAAACTCAACAGAAACACAATGTCGTCCTTAGTCTTTCCAACGATCACTAACGCTGGTTTGGTCGAAATAAACTCTTATTTCACAGAGTTTGATGTGAAAATATGTCCATATTGCCCCCATCTGTCTCTCTATGTCCATGGAGCAGCTGACTGGCTCTTGTTCCAAACACTGCCGACCCCATCGCCTACTATTGTTTATACCTTAAGGAACGTCTTGGCTGCCCTCCTGCTTCATCACCATGGCTGTGGATGAGACTGGCACACGCAAGTATATAGATATTTCGGAGGAGACCTGTGGCATTTAAAAAAAGCCTGCCCTTTCATAACTACTGGCTTACTGCTAATGTTAAATAGCAGTACACTTCCATGTTTCGGTACGCTTGGCTTTCACACCTGATGCGAATCGTACCCGAGAACACATGAATCGTACTCCAGATCGCCTTTTCAAGTGGTCAATCAATATTTGGGAACATGAGCTCCTCTGTCTCTAAGCCAGAAACCAGAGAAGTAGGTCTCAAACTTGCGATGTCATGGGGTATAATATCTGGAGCTGCTCCATAGACAACGAATGGGAGACTGATTTTGTGGTCCACAGAATGTTTCTTTTCTTTTTTATACCCAGATGAGCTTTATCCTATTGTAGTGTTGTTAGTTGTGAAACAGAAGATATACTCATATACTGAGAACATCCTCCTGGGTGCTCTCAGTGTTATCTATAACATCCCAGTTCATTGTCTATGGAGCAGCTTCACACTATGACATCACAAATTTGAGTTTTAACACTCTAGTTTTGGGATTTGAGAGAGGGTTGTTCACATTTATTAACATTTTTTGGACTGTCTTAGACCATAGGAATAACAGGTAGGAATTTTGAAAATGGGCGTAATTCACCTTTTAAAAAACACCAGTAACACATCTGGCTCTGCCACGATCTCTTCTTCGATGGGGTTTTCCCTGCCCCCATCTCTATCTCGGGTTTCTGGGATCGCTAGGACAGGTGCACATTCAGGTGGAGCGTTACAGATCCTCTCTATTGCTCCTTACTGACAGTCCCATATCTCAGAATATCACTGCTCTTGTATTGTGCGGTAAGGTTTGGACACCTGCATTTCATCTTTTTTTTTTCTGTAACTTCAAAGCATCTTCATCCCATCTTCACATCCCTTATAAACTGCTTTTGTGAGACCGAATACTGACTACAAGTTGAACTTTATCGAGACAAATTCATGAGCAGTGCCATATGGTAAAATGATCCAAATATGACACACAGTAGAAACCATGAGGTAAATACAACCATTAAACATACTCAGTGTAACAAGTGATTTAAACAGGTTTACTGAACTTTATGATGGGAATAATTTCTGTAATGCATTGCAGTCAGGCTTCCCGGATGCAAGGCTTAAGTCTCCCGTATTGAAAAGAGGGGAAGTTTACGGTCTGGTTATGCAGCCAGTGGTTAGGAGTTTCTGGCCTATGGTGCTGGTATGGATTGTTTTTCCAGTCACTCGTGTTTGCACAATGAGGTACCTTTTCTTCCCCTGCAACGAGGCGCCCGAAAGTAACAATTTACCAACACGGCGCGCCACTCCAAAGCTCGCCAACATCCTGCCAAGCATGACTCTTTCATTATGTCCGTCGGGAGGAAAAGGAAACATGCCAGGATGGTTCTCGCCTGTGCCTGGATGCTCGGTTAGCATGTCACGTGTGTTTCCGAGCGCTTGCCGGTCTCAGTCGGTACTAGTAATGCTGGCCTTGAGGTCATGGTGCCAAAGTAAATTGTGACGGCGTTCTTATTTTGTGGCCTGGTTCTACTACAAGCAGCCCGCTGCTTGTGTTTGCCGTGGCCGTAGCTTGGCTTCAGCCGTTACCGCTCGAGAAACAGGAGTAGAGGACAGGAAGTGTGGTTTCCTCTGGTTTTACAGCACCGTGTCAAGCCTTGGGTTCTGCACAGCCCGGCTAGCCACTGAATTGTGACACACACTCACAGGAATTTGACTTTATTAAAAATGACTGATTGCAGCCTCGATCACTCATTATATGTGCATTTTGGTGTTTTGCAACTGCTGTGGTTGTTATTTCTGTAGCCATGTCATAGGTGGCAGTCGGTCTCTATATGCTTTGTTTTTGCAGTCCAGAACCCTCCATTTGGCATCCATTTGTGCTTCAACCAGAATCTGAATGCAGACACTGTTACACAAATGAAACTTCTCTATGCCATGAAAACCAGATCTAGTCCATAGCTCTACCATCACGCTAGTGAGGTGTTTTACTGACCTGTGGGCGTGGCTGCCGAGTGGCATCTGTCATCAGAGCGTGCCCTCGCTCCACGCCAAGGTGAGTTTATTTGGTTTGATACGTGGTGCGCTGCCCATATTTTCACAGGTGCCTGTGTTGTTGAACCGAGAGCCTGATTCCTGCTTTCCCTGGCAGACACAAGGCCCTGGTTGTCCAGAACTTCCTCTCTGGTGGACAGGGGGAGGAAGGGTGCCCCCTCTGCTCCCTTAGGAAGCATTCCCCTTCAAATATGTCCTCTCTCAAAATCTCACCCTACTATCTCCCTTAATCGCTCATTTGGGAGTGAAAGTGGTTTGTGTTAATGAGAAGACTTATTTGGGATGGATTAATATCGCTTCTGTGATGCTGCTCTGGAGCCGCTCATGTTGTCAGATACAGAAGCACAGTGTGACGTGGGATTTTAATAGTTACCAAGTCTGCAAATGACAAGACTTTATTGGGCCAGTGAGTGACTGAATGTCAAAAAGCAACAGGGAAAGCACCATGGATCAAGTAATTTGCTCTCTTGCTATTTTTTATACTATATCAACATATTTAAGTGCAAATATCCATGGCCGATTCAGACATGGTGTGAGAGTAATGGTCCAGGAGCCGTCATTAGCTGCGATGAGTCTCTGGCCTGGAGTCGTCCTGGCAGAACCACGTCCTGGTGAGCAGCTGCAGTCAAGTCACGCAACAGCTGGGCTGAGGTTTTGTGGGCAGGTCGCTGCTATGTGGGGAGCTTTGCTGGCCCTTTTAACAACCCTGTGACTCTGGTGATAGTGGAGGAAAGTCTGTCATATGCCTGTTAATGTCGATCTGGGGTCAGGTGTAAGTGATTTGCTGACGATGTAACACAGCGAGAAGATGTTGCTCTGATGCACCATCATCTCGTCAACACTTTGTCCAACACTTTAATTGATCAAATACTTGTAAAACTAATGGCATTCCCTTCAGCCTCAGCTGTTCTGTATCAAATGTTAGCATGCTAACATCCCAAATTAAGATGGTGAACATGGTAAACATTGGGGGTGTACGAAAATATCAACAATATCAAATGATGATAATTTGTTTTGTGATAGTGTATTAATTCTCAAAAACACTGTATCGACTTTTAACCAACTAAGTTTACATGCAAAGATTAACTCAGTCAATACTTTCATTTGCAAAGAAATGCGCCTTCTTAGTGTATGCACCCTCTCAACATAGTGCTATGATGCTAGATGTTACAGTGACTGTGATAAATGCAAAGCCCACTGTTCTGATTGAAAAAAAATAATAATTTAAATAAATTAAAATAATAAAAAGTAAACGAACGTAAAAATTGATTTTTTGCTTATGGTGGTGTATTCTTTTTACTATGAGAGCTTTCCTAAAATTAGATTTAAAAAATGTTACAATATATTGCCTTGTTTACAGTATTGTACTACATTGCAATATACTGAATCGTAACCCCGGCATTTTATTATGTATTGCATCGTCAGATTCTTGCCAGTCCACAGCCTTAGTGAGTAAACATCAGTACGTCAGCATTGTCACTGACAGCAAATTGGACTCAAAGCACCAGTGTGCTTATGTAGGCTTAGGCTACAGCCTCACAGAGCTGCTAGCGTGGCTTTAAAGCAGAGGTGAAAAGAGTACTATGTAAGGGATAATGTACAGCGAGCCGGTCACTGTTGTGAAAGAAACCCCCACAGGGCGATGCTGCAGGAGGGGTCTCTGGTCACTCTGGAGTTGTTTCTTTCACAACAATGATCCGCTAGCTGTACATTATCCCGCTTATTACTTACTTAAATGAATAATTTGACACAAAAGCGGTCTGCCAGAGTCGGACATCAGAACTGCGCCCAAAGCAACAGTCTGCTATAAAGAAATAACACCATAGAATGCCACGATTGACCAATCAGAAGTGGGTACTCAACACAGCCATGTCATAAACTCAAGTAATAGTACTATTACTTTAATATTTAGTCATGTAAAAGCACTTGTGTAAAAATGTTATTAAAAAAAAAACGTAAAAAGTAGGTCAAAGTGGAAGTGGAACAGCAACAACACCCCTTCTGTACAAACCAACAGATGCACATCTGTTGATAATAATAAAACTGCTAATCAATTATAAATCTACAACTGCCTTCCTCAGTGTAGCCTCACATACATTAACCTGAAAACTCAGACAACTAACCAAAAATGAAATCAACAACAAATAAAACGAGCTAAAACACCACAGTGCCTGAAACTTTGACAGTAGGATAAATCACAATCAAAGCAGACGACAAATGTGGGCATGAAAGTTAAATAATAAATCCACAGCTGCAGCCACTAACACAGATATATTACAGCAAAGGTGAGACAGCACAGTTATTATCACACACAGCATAGTGCATGGTTGTTGATGCTTTCATCAGCAGAGTTCAGTGTGTTGTTGTACTCACCAGTCTGACCAGCACCCAGCAAGTCCTCCACAAACTGCTCCAGGTTCTCCTCCACTCCTTCACTCTCAAAGCAGACTAAAACCAGTCCACTCGGCCTCTCTAGTCCCACTGCACTCCCCACATTCAAAACGATTTGAGCATCAGAAATTACCAGTCTCAAACAGGAGAAAGTCCTCACACCCACTGAAGGTAAAAGGTCCTCTGTGAAGCTGCACCTCTAGCATGTTAGCATTTAGCATATGAGCCAGACTCCCCATGCCTCTATCTTGGGTGTGCCACTTAGCATGCGCCAGGTGGCGTATTTAAATCATTAATTAAGATAGATGCAACAGTTTTATTTAACTATGCTGAGATACAATAATGCCAATTCTAACCACAACTCAGTTGTGCTAACTTGAGGCGCTAGCTCCGGTCTGCCCGTGAACTCAAACGTTGATAACGTAATGTCGTCATTTCCGGAGCGTCACCACTGTGGACCCGGCGCTCTGCTGCCCCCCCACGGCCGCAGACTTACCTGCAGCTTCTCTGCTGCAGCTGCGCATTAATCACTTTCAACTTATCAGGACTTTTTCATGTAACTTTTTCATGTATTTATTCTGTAACAGACGCACCTTGAAAAGTGCAATACTAGTGATAAATATTACTTAATTAAAAGTAAAATTACAGATATGAATATAATTCTCAAAAAAGTAGGCCTACACAAAAAACAACTTTGTTGCATTAACAAGAGTAAATGTAATTCATTACTGTTACAGACTCTCTACATCTCGTTACACTTGTATTTTGAGTGAAATTAATTTGAAGAGACAAAAGAGATAATGCATTTAAATATGAATTTGACTGATAATCCTAGCATATATTTATTTCAAAATTACATAACCTTTTTTTTTTTTTTACCTTTATAGTCTTAGTAACGGTATGTGAGACATACCATTTCACTACACAAAAGTAGTGTAGTGAAAATCTGATACTGTGACGTGACATTTCGAGTCTATGCCAACCTTATGTGAACCCAAATGGAGGACAGTATAAGCTGAGGCTCTTCTCAGCACCAGTCACTTGTCAGACTGCCTCAAACTTAAAGACCACAATTCCCACTGGCGTGGAAAAACCTTCAGGACCTTTTCTTGATAAGTGGACACAGAGGAAAAGAGTAGAAACTTCTAAGAGGAAAAAGCTGGGGACATGTTTTTCACTGGGGAGTTGTGTTAGCCTGCAGACCCTGAAGCGTGACTGCTCAAGTCCTGGTGGACTGTGGAGCTGATGACATCTCAGTCTGGACTCCTCACTGTCGTCTCTGGAGGGATAGACCCCTGTCTTCACAAAACCATCAAAACCACACAGATCAATTTTTGCACATTTCTAAACCACTGTCCATTCTTCCCACGTCGTCCTCATCCTGTCATGTTGTCTCTATTCTTCGCGTCATCCTCTCATCACTTTCCTTTCCTCTTTCTCCTCATAACCCTGCTTTCCTTCTCTCGTTCTGAGCCCTCCCCCTGCTCCGTCTCTCTGTCCATCTTCACAGATAAGTAGGCATCCCTCACCTTTCACATAACATCACATGGTAACAATCAGAGTGGGCTTTGGCAGACAAATTAGGGCAGTTAATGTAGACCGGAGATCAGCGCAGAGGCGGGGAAGCTGGTGCTAAATGCCAACAGATGGGGCCTGAAGTGGATCGACCCAGCCTATAACACAGTACGGTACAGTATAGCCTTGGGTGTGGAGCTGAGAGAGGGCCTAAGTCCAGAGGAAAGAGCATTCTTACTAAATCTACTTCTTTTATTAGTGAGAAGTAGAAGCATGGAAAGATCACACATTTAAAGCTAATTTCAGTCTAAAGGGGAGTGCTTTTCGAGTGGAAAACTTTTCAAATTGGGTCTTATCTGAGATTAAATTCTGTCCAGAACTATAGTCTTTTGGAAAATACTTAAAGACATACTGTCAGCACCATTACCACTGGTTCTGTATGACTTTGCGACAGCAAAACATGTCTCTCTGTCCATTTATAAAGAAACTGTGTGTATGTAGTCCAAAAAATGAGTCAGATTTATTTTAAACACAGCTTGCCCCCTAGTTCACCACTGAATTATGCATATTTAATCAAGTGTTTGGCCCGAGACGGCCGACGGGACCCAGAGCCAGTTCAGCGCGAATACTCCTCAAATGGCACATTTTCACCAATCAGTCTGTCATCACTTGTAAAAATAAGAATGAATAATGCTCTCTGAAATCTATTAATTCAGAATACATTTCTCCTATAAAATGTGGGACTCATCATGTGCTGCCCTATGAGGACTTTCTTCATTTTTTACATTCAACTTAATCTGGTTTGAGGATGCATATACATGAAATATAGATGATTAATTGACCCTTTACACCGGATCTAACCAGTGAGTCCGTCCATCTGTCATGCAGTCCAACTTTTAAAGGGGGTGAGCTTTTTGACATTCCTCTCTTCTCTGAAGCAAAATTGAAGCCAAGACACTCTCTGATTTCTGAATCTTTATCCCAGACCCAAATGCCTGCTTGATCCTGAAGTAGCCCACCATGCACAACACATATTGAAGTTTTTTTTTTTTTTTTTTAATACATCATTAAAAGTGCTCACATTGAGGTGCATATTTAATAATTACTCAGCCCTGAAGCCAGGATTGTAATTCTTGAAGCAAAGCTATTAAAATGTGGCTTACGCAAAAAGTATCAGTGTAATTTCTATTTGTCCATCTGCACACAATCCGCTTTTTGTGATCACCTTAATACACGGGCAGCACACACACATTCCTCTTATGTTACAGGCTTTGAAGAGGCAGACTCATCCCCATTTTCAACAGTCCCCAATCAAACACAAAGCTGAGGGGCGGATTAGGAGCAGGCTTGTGCTACACAATGCTCCTATCAGGGACCACACTGGTTTTAAATTACCCCCTATTCCTCACTCATTCTCAATCACTCACTGGCCCAATAAAGTTTGTTTCTCCAATAAAAAGGACCAACAAAGGAACACTGAATCCCAGTTTTGTGCGACAGCAGTCCCACACAATCCTTGACACTGTGTGTTTGTGTCTGGAAAATTGAGTATCATGGATGTGATTGGCTCATTTAAGATTGGATGGGTTTGACAGTCAGGAGATGTTTCCTCTTGGATACATGAAATGTTTAGTTTAAGTGGAAAAAAAAGTGGAAAGATGGAGAGATTGAAGGATGACAGATGTGCGACTGGAGGTGTGGTCATTGTCACGCATGTTGTCAGATCCAGAGGGAGTGGTGTCTCCTCAGTCGACAGCTGGTTTCACTCAGAGAAAAGACATGCAGCAGAGAGAGAGGATCAGACCTTCACCACTGAATATTTATGATCTTGGTCCACACAGATTTCTCGCCACATTTTTTGCGGTTTTCAGTGGGGGTTAGCACTTGGTGACCCACGCAGACACACAGACTCACAGACAAGCATATGAGTGTTCACAGATCTGCATTCAGATATTCACACATGCATTGGCTGTCTCCGAAGGGAAAGAGATGAGGGGGGAAAAAGAAATAAAAAGGGGAAATAAGTCATAGAGATCATTTGAATGAATGTGGCGAAAAGTAAAATATCAGGAAAAAGAGAAGATTTAGGAAACAGACAGAGACCCCATGCTGGAAGATGGCGTTGGTGAGCTTTTGAAGCACAGTGGTAATGAGGATCCATTTAAAGCCAATGAAGCCGCTTTGGCAGCTTATGAAAGCTCGATTGGTAAGCCCCCCTCGTCTGCTGCTGGGAGGTGGTGGTGTGTGGATGTGTGTGTGTGTTAGTGTCAGGGAGGGGGGAAGAACGGACAGTATTTGGCCGGGTCCACTTTGCTCTTTTCCAGCAGCTCTCTCCCAAACCGGTCGCTGTCTGAGCTCCAGTTTTCTCTGCAAACACAGAAGTGGTTCCCCAAACACACTTGAAGGTCTCATCAGTGAGTTGTCATTTTACACAGTTGTAAGAATGTGACAATAGACAATATAACACTCTCTGCATCCATTTCATTATAGCTATAATTATGACAATAACTGGCAATGAATGCAAGGCACTGGTGAACTCAGGGCTGGGCTGCCTTGGTGTCCCTATGTTCAAACAAACCACAGTAAAAGTGACCTCTTGGATGCCCCTATGGTAGATAAAACATGATAAAGTGTCATCATGCACTTTCAGTGGAGAAATGTGATAAAGTGCTCTCTAGTGTGCCTTTCCAGTGGAGAAAGCTCCAGGTTGGCTTAAAAACTGAGATAACATGATGCAGTTAGATATAGGCTACCCCACATGCTTGAAACATGCATGCAATACATGCATGACATTCACAAGGAGTTCATCAACTCTTCACACAGCATGCAAATACACATTTATCAAGGTGAGGAGAGACACATCTATGTTGGCAGGGACAGAAAGAGAAACAACAAAGGATGCACATTTCACAAGCAGATCAATAAATGAGAAACTGGGTGCTGGTGTACAAAAAAAAAAAAAAAAAGTTTAAAATCCAAATTTGATATACTGGTGCAGAGGCATACTCCCAACTGAAACTATAAGCTGTCTTATAAATCCTTTAATACATACAGTGTGGAAAAGGCCTGGGCTTGACAGACTTTGAGGATGGAAAGACCAGCCCAGGTTCAAAAGTTCACAAAAAGGTCGCCATTTATAAAAAACAAGGCTACATATACACAACTATGTTAAAGAGAGGCACATTGTTTGTTTTGTTGCATCTCCATCGTATAAACTCAAGGGACAGGTAGGCATGTTTACAGTTATCGTGTTAATTTATACCAAGATGAGCCAGATGATGCAGAAGAGCTCTAGCAGGAGTTTAGTTAACACAAACTAATCATTTTGTAGGGACGGTGCCTTAAATTGTGTCATCTGCGACTTGACTTTGTACAATATCTCAGTCCTGTTACAAGCTATAAGAAAAAGAAAGACAAAGGGAGACAGAGTTGATGGGAGGCCAGGATGGATGTGCTGGATGCAGAGATATACTGTATGTCATGGTGTATGTGTGTGTGTGTGTAGCAGCCTCTATTCTCAAAGCCTTGATGGCCATGCCTGGGGAGAGTGATGATAAATGGTCGCTTTCCTGTAATTTACCTTCAGGAGGATGGATGGAGCTGGCCTGTTTGGTTAGAGGGTGGGGAGACGAGGAGAGAGGAGAGGAGACTAGGTGAGGGGTGGGGGGGTGGGGGAGGAAAAGAGTAAGGGGTTTCCTGCTTTGGACCTAATTCAAGAGTTGGGTTTCCTCAGAGGTGAGGTGCACATTCAAGACTGTGTGTCTCGCTGTTTATTTACAGAGCTCTAGCTGCGTTCATAGAGGAGGGGAGACCAGTACGCTCCTCCTTCAGACCCCAGTGTGAGTGGAAACACACCAGTGCCCACTGTATGCGAGCATACTTTCCAATAGGAAACACACACGCATCAATTTATCATTATTTGCACAGCTCAGGCTAATGACCACGATTAAAGACACAGATGATGATCACAACACACAGCTCATTAACTAATAATTTATTTTTTTTATCATTTAGATTAAAAAGTCAGTGGTTCATTGCCTCAGAGGAAAAATGTACAAGGAAGACTTTGATATACCAGGAAGTGAAGAGCAGGACGGGAAGAATCCCTTTGTTCCCCAAGAGCAGTTGGTGAACAATAAGTGTGTGAACCTTTATTCCCAAGATATAAATGTAACAGAAAGTGGTGGGTTGTTGTGTCTGTGCCTCTGTGGGAAAAGTCCAATCAACCCGCCCCACTTACAATTGGGGCAGTAATTGTTGTCTGGAAACAACGTAAAACCAAAAAAGGAATACATTCTGTGTAATATCTGAACCACATCTTCTGGTCGTGATCACAAAAGCATATGTTTCTGGTTTCCACATCCATATAACATCATCTGGTTTGTACATCCATACACGTGAGTCATCCCAGGCCAAGTGACGCTTCACAAAAGACAACATGAATGGCAGCAGAGGCAGTTCAGTACATATTTACAACATTTAAAAAACGTGTTGAGACTTATTAAACAAGGCGAGATGGAAGTGAACCAGAGAGGAACGGGAATCAGGCCAAGGGAAATGTAAAATGATAATTCTTCATCATATATGCTGTTCAGCCTCGTCAATGCTAACGTTAAACAGTGGCCCCAAAAGGTCAGCCTTCAAATGAAAGCTCTTTCACTATTTTCTACACCTTCAGCTCATGTGCGTATCACTTGTTTACTCGGGTAAGGTTAATTAGACACACTCTCACACATACACACACCTGTGAATGCTATAAAGGGGGGAAACAAAGCAAAGACGTTATGGCCTCAGTACCACTGCCAAGCTGCTGTGCTTTCTAACGTAAAACAACAGGACGGCTCGCCCTATGAGGCTCACTAAATAGCTTTCACAAGACTACGCTTCTACCCCACGAACAACATCTGGCTCGCTCTTATCTTTATTCCGACACCCAGGGTGGGCACTTAAGAAAAGGAGAATGGAGGATTGTGTGTGTGTTCCATGTGAAAGAAAGTCCAGATTCAAGGACAACGTGTGTCGGGCGCTTAAGGAGTTGAGCTCCAGTGAGGCCTCACTAGCATGTAATCTGACCATCAATCATAATGTGTCACGCCGTACTCGCATACCGGGGAGAGGAGACGGGTGCTACTGTAACACCACCTGTCTGACGGGGCCGCTGCACACAGCCAACACACTAATAACTGACTGGATCTGCATTTTTATGTAATTCCAACGGGGGGAATTGTGCCCTGGCAAAAATGTTTTGTTCTTCTTTCTTTTGTCACACACCAGAAATCACAGTGGGTGATAAACACAGACTGTATATAAAGATGGATGACGCATCTCTACCAGACACGTGTCTAGATGGTAACCCACAAATAGTGAAAACTTGCAAAGGCATGCAAGAAATCTTGCAAGACTCACTGCCAAGCTTCCTAACCTTAACCATTCAAGCTCAATGCCTAACCTTATGTTCAGATTAAACAATATCAGCCTGATTATAGCCTGACATGGCCATCGTAGGGTGTCGTGCACGACAATCTATCTCATGTAGGGTGTCATAGTAGACAACAACCAATGTGGCGTCTGGGACGCCTCACATCCTGACACAAAGTCTAGCATAATTGATTTTGTTTTGCCCTCCATGACATGTTCAGCTGTAAACAACGTCGATACAATGTCATTTGGACGTCATGTGGAGCCAGAGTCTGCGCTGTAGTGATCCCGGGCTGGAGCCGCGGTATCGTGGTCCCGCCCACACACCCGACCGAGCTAATCGCGAGCTGTGCTCGGCCGCAGCTTGCTAACGTGAGCCATCTAGCTGCTACGTTAGCACCACGATAAGCAGTTGGTCTACAGAGACACAACAACTAAGCCCTATTGAAAGAGGCTGGGTCACAGTTTTGAGCTCTGGGCTATGATACAAGCACAGCGTAATTGGAACTGCGGTTGCGCGTTGCTATTGGCTCAATTTTGGCGAGAGCAGATCAGATTTTATTCCACGTTATACCCCAAAGATATGACGCGTTGATGACGCATAACATCAATCATGATCAAATTGTCAATCACAGCTGTCAATCATGATGTCCCACCCCCTTTTATAGCATCAAATAAATGATTAAAATCAAACTTATCAGAAAAACACTTGAACATACAGTACATCAGCATGATAGGAACTACCTAAAATGACAGAAACTGTCTGACGATCGAGATGTTTTAGCTTCACTTTTGGGGAGCTGTCATGTCGTCCATCTTTATACACAGTTTATGGTGGTAACTCATTTTGGTTACAGGTTTGGTTTTTGGATTAGATCATCAAAAATGTCGTTATGAGACAGACAGATAAGCATGAACAGCATCCTTCAGAGGTTACACTTACAACAGAAGAGCATCAACTGCCATGGCGTCCACATTCTTAAGCTTGGTGACGTTACATTTCATAAACACTTACAATCAGACCGTACACCTGTGTGAGTGTGTTCTTCACAGTTTGACATACATTCTCGGAAACGACGTGGAAACAAGAGCTACAGTAGTGCAGTACAGTGCGCCACTGAGGAGTTTTGGCAGCCTCGTCCTGTGCTGTCACTTATCTAAGACACTGAATACACAACATGCAAAAGTGGGGTAAAAAAAAAAAAAAGAGGGAGTTTGGGGAGGGGTGGTGGCTGACACAGAGACGAGAGCAGAGGAGAGACACTTTTGGAAGAATGACAAACCAAACATGCTGCCGCAGCCAGAGGAGCGTAACCACTCGCTAGCATGACATGCCTGTCCACACACTCGCTGCTACGCTGGCTTGATGTGCCCTCAGAACTGTGTGTTTATCTTGTACTCTATTTAAATAAATCCTAATGTGCTTTACAAAATGAAATAACAGCAAAAGGCAGATAAAAAGCTTGAGAGCAACTAGACGGGTCTCTCTGTGGTTTTCGGCGGTCCTTACTTCCATAGTTTCTTAATTGAATTTAAAAACCAACTATGCTTATTTGGCAAAGGATGACAGGGACCGTGTTATAGGGTAGGCAAGTGGGGGGAAGATGACTTGAGAAATTTTCCTTTGGATCTCGATGCTCATTTTAGTTTAGCTCTTCACTGCTCACTGCAAGGTTTTGATGGACCAGCAAAAACCACAAACATGCAAACATAACAAAGCACATGAGGAATGAAATATGATCTTCTCATGTCATAATACAATCAGTGAGCACTAAAATCTTTCCAGCCTCATTCATTTTGTCGAAATACACTAGAGAAATACACGATTATGTTGTTTATCTGACTTTTTTTCTCTTTTTTTTTTTTACTGCATGAAAAGGAACGCTTGTTTCAAATCTCTTATTTTGGCAAACAAAAGCCTGCCGGTCGCTGGACACATCAGGAAAATGTTCAGACATTTAAATACAAACAAATGACATTGGCCACACGGCAACATCTGGAAGGCCAGCGGAAGACATTATCCATAAAGCAAAAGTCTCCTTGGAAATATTGGTATTGTTGTGAAATTCCAGCCATTTTGTCCACACTGCTTAATCTTTCTTCCAGAAAAAAGTGACAAGCAATGAGTCATGATGGTGATGCATGACTTTATAAACCGCTCATGAGCGGGACTAGTGGTGAAGAGGCGCAGCCCCGGAGGCCTGGAATGTGACTCACACATGCTAACAGGGTTCGTTCTGCTTAAAATGAAACAAAAGGATATATCGCAAATAAGGATATGCACGGATGGATGAGATAAAAGTAGCCACACTGAGAATATAAACTCTACTATGAGCAGTGGCATCAAATACTTGCAGATATAAGAGCAGTTTGTTGTGTGAGGGCTGTCTGGTTGCAGCAGCAGTGGTGGTGAGACTGAGGTTTGCTGTGGAAAACGTCCCTGCAAAGGGAGCCCTTGGTTCCTCACGGACAAGAGTTTCAGTCTGTAGAAGTTACTGTAGAGACCTAAAGCAAGTAGGCCCATTTTTTTATGAACATTTTAACAGCAAATGTTGAAAAGTTGTCAGCTGATCCAAGTTGTTTCGACAATGAAACGTGAGGAAGCCAAGCTGAGGATGTGCAGCTTGTCTGGTTGCTGAAATCAGTCAGTGACAAACACTGTTGGATAAAATCCTCAGAGGAGTGTGTGAAGTGTGGTACATGTCAAACAAAGTGGCAGAAGACAGTCAGTGTTGACAGGAAGAGCAGGCTGCGGGGTCATAGTTGGGGGACAAGTGGACGTTTCCGCTGTCGTCGTCAAGGGAGGGAATGGCGTCTGCTTTTGTCCACACTTCATACCCTTTTTAATGGTCCCTTTTTAAGGCAAACCAATTGGACAAAAAAAAGACAATAACAAAGACAAACCTTGAAAAATAAAAAGGAAAATAATTATACAATATACACAAAACGTGGTCCTTAAAACAGGTAGGGTACATGCAGTCTTTCTAATGTGCAGTGTTCCCGTGATGGGGGGAGGACAGAGGGGAGGAGGAGGGGGGAGGTTGTTGGGTAAGGGTTCATGAAGGTGGACGATGAGGGGGAGAGGTAGGGCTGCTTTCCCATCACGCTTTGCTGCACTTCCCCTTCTTCTCTTTGCGCTGGAACTTCCTCAGGCGTCTTGTCCAAACGTCCCTCCACTGGATCACCAGGCTGTTCTTATCGGCCATTAGGCCCACGCGCTCCGCCCCGGGACTGGTGGCTCCGCCCCCCGGCCCGACCCCTGGACCCGTCCCCGTGCTCGTCCCGCCATCACTGCCGCCCATCACCAAGAATCGCTTGCTCATCTGGATTTTGGGACATTTGCAGGCCAGGTCCTTCATGTGCACCCACAGGATGTTGTCGCCTCGCTTCAGGGGTTCACCACGGCTCTTGTACACGGATACCAGATTAACAGAGAACTTGGCCCAGTCGCCCACCGTCTCCATGTCCAGCACGTTCACTTGCACCGCTGAGGACATAAAAAACACACTCAGGTCAATACGCAGTATATTTGTTGATTATTGTTGATAATTAAACTGTGGGTCCATTTTTGTTCTGTTTGTTTTTCTCAAATGGAAACGCCCACTTGGCCATTGCAAAAAGCAGTGACATAGTTTACCAAAAATAGCTGAGGTTATGAACAATATGAATGCTAGCACTATCTGAGTCAAAGTTAGCTGTTGTAACTTTGGAAATAACTGAAGGTTTTTTTTTCCAAGTGGAGTTGTATGTATACTCCTGCGTTCTGTGAGGTAAAATTACTACTTTTGTGAATGGAGTCTGGTGGCTTTGAAGATATATATAACAGCTTCAGTTCCCCCATTAGAAAGGACTGTCTGAAAATGAGGTGAAGTGGCCATGGACAGGTGCAGCAGAAAAATGTATTCCCCCCTGAGTCTACTGCTGTCAGACAGTCGGTTCATTTGTCTGCTAATGTGTGACTTTCCGATCCCAACTAACGTGGTGTCGACAGCAGTACGCTGCATAGCTTCCACACCTTCACTCCTGTCTGCATCTCCAAACTGGGAGCATGCCGACCGTCATCTAAGTTACTGTATGTAACGTTATTATACAGACTGTAAGGATGTATATACACCGTGTGTAGCAGCGTCATCATGCAGAAACCTACGTCAGGTAGTGTGGGAACAAGTTTTTAGAAGGGCTTGGGAAAACAGCATTTTGATGTTAAAACATAGACACTTTCACCAAAATTTGAATGTTTGGATTTGAATACATAAGGAACACCACTGTGAAGCTACGGATTGATATAAAAACCTCAAATTAACAACAATACTGGATCCTTTAATTCTACTCTCTTACCATAATCCTTCTTGCAATATTTCTTCATGTTGATCTTCAGGTTGCCCTTCACTGGTTTACAATAGGACTCACAATCTGAAAAAAAAAAAAACAGGGACAACTGTCATTCACTCCTTTAACACAAGCTACAACTTAATACTTACTGACATTCAAATTACACACATAATGGGACACTTACACACTTGAAATCTGAATTGCTGTCATAAAGGTTGCATTTTAGGACATGCCATTTCATAGTGCATTATGTGGTGCTTTTGTAGCAGCATCGGCACATTTGTAATGCTTAGTGTGACAAAACATTGTAAACTGTTATGTGCTGTGAAACCACCAATAAAAACACCAAAAGGCATTTAAATAAATCACTGTGTGCTTGTTTCTGTGGATGCATGCAGGCCAAGCTTGTTACAACTCAGGAACATGTCAAGCTATAACTACTTTTTTGGATTATATTTGTACTTTTTATAACCTTGTGGCGAGTATGCTTATTTTCACACCTCACAACAATATATATTCACTGATGGGGCTAAAGGCTCTGAGAGAAACTGGAGCAGGTTGGATAACACTGGGTTTGGTTTCTGTGTGTTAAAATACAACTTCTGACAAATCACACATCAAACCGCTGCAGCAGCCGGAGCCGAGATGCAAGCTGAAACATACCAGAGTAGTAAAAGTGTTCAGTCTGACATGTTTTTGGGGGTCTTGAGGAAAGACAGAGCACAGTGGAAGTGGGTCATGGTTGGATGGATGTGAATAGACCTTAGCTGCTAGCGTGACGACTGAGACCACACATTGGACAGATGACCTCCACTGACCATTCATATAGGTGGAGCAGCCAGTGATGAGGTGTTATAATTACAATCGTGACAGTTAAAATGGACCTCTTGGCTGAGTGACCAATCTCAGATCTCTTATTTACTGACTCTAAAACCAGCCATGGTTTGGTTTAGTTGTCATATATCTATCTCCAGTTACATAAATATGGAAATTCCACTGGAAACAATTCTGCCCTGAATTTCTCAGTCGAGGACGTGAAGCAGCTACTGTGCTTCTCTGGGCAACCCTGTCTCCTGCAAAATTACCTTCCCATACAACTAAACTGCACTCTTGATTACAGTTCAAGGGAAACATATTTGCTCCCAGATGTAGTTGCAGTTTTAAACATGTGTATAATGTTGTAAATTGACACAAAATAAAACAAAAACGCAACAAAACTATATGTTTAGGTTTAGGCAACTATTTGGTGTGAATTAGAAGAACCCATCATGGTTTGGCTTGAAATGATGACACTGAAACAAAACAAAATAAAACAGCAACAAAAATACTTAGGTTTAGCAAAACATCAGGGTTTGTCTTAAAATAATTATGTTTGTTACACTATATAAGTTACAGATATAGTTTCAAATAAGTCAATGTTGACAGGAAAAAAGATCTCCTGGGGAAAAGTCCTGTGTTTGTTTGACCCATCCACCATCCCACCCTCATCCCTACGTGGACTTCTGTGGACTGTCAGTAGAAATATCAAAAACAAGCGACACCATCCACAACAAACGCTGTTTACCTCGAAATGTAATTCATGATGCAGTTTTGTTGTATGCGAATGTAAATTTTGGCTGGACCACAGAAGGCCAGCCCTACAAACGCAAAAATCTGTCACAGAGTAACTAAGAGAGTAGCTATAGAGTTACACCACTGGTCAGCCTAGTACTGGATTTTCCTCAGTGGAATGCAAATATGCCCTTCTAGTACGACGTGTCCCGCTCATGAAACTTGGACCAAGTTGTCAAACTACTGTGGTTCTAAAATGAAATGACATTCAGCAGTGGCATAGCCTAGTTCTCGCTTAAAATGTTATCAGAAGTAGATTTTGGTGGATTGTTGTCGTCATGATGTTTCCTGTTTGAAACAGTGATCAGAAAACCAGGGACCAATCAGGTGCCTTCCAGGAAGGTTACGTGACAGCTTGAACGGCCAGTTGAGTGGATTAACGCATACCCTAGTGTCCCCAACTACCGACCTGGTGGACATGTACCGCTGGATTTAGGACTATAGACATGACCACTGATTACTTGTGTAAGAATTTAGCCACAAGTCTTGTTAGGAGAAAGAGCTGCTCTGGTTGCAGCCTCACATCTCTTTTCTCCACCAGTATAATAATTTACAATAATAATTACATTTATTTGGAAACTGATGTTGAAAAATGAATGTGTACAACACATTCTATGACCCAAGAAAGTTGGAGATAAGTTAAGTCAGATAAAGCACATGCATGTAATTATTTCCTTTCCTTTCTTGTGATCCTGAAATATTTATTTTGTCTTCTCAACATTAAAAGCTTTGCTTCTCTATGATCACAAAATAAGTTTTCCATGAGCAGAGGGAAAGGAGAACGCAGAGGACAAGCTAAATTAAATGAATGCTCAAAAAACAGATGAAAATGCTCATGTTAGGAATCAATATGAAGAATCCTTGATAAGATTTATAGCACTGCAATGTGTTTTTGATTGTGCTCATGGTAACTACTGCTACTGGAGCTGCGACAAGACAGAAGTACACACTGTTGATCGTTACTGAGGCTCTACTGTACTTGACTGGATGCCACTGGATTTTATGAACCTTGGAATTTTGGATCCACTTATTTCAATTACAAAACTATGAGGAGGACACAAGCTCAGAGAAAAATGATGGAGTGAAAATGTGTAGAACGCCAAGAGGGTTGTATTTTTAGTTTTAGTGAGCGGACACAAAAAGCTGACCATGCTTCGCTTGTCAGGGCATAAAACTGAAAAACCACATGTTGGTGGTGACTGGACTGGTATCTGCGGTCAGGCCTCTCATTGCCTTCAACAGGAAAACCATTCGGTCATGTTGCTTCCCAAAGCAAACCAAATTAAAATAGCTGGACGTGAAATGCCCCAATTAGAAAACGTCCGTGACAGAGAGAAATTACGCTTTCTGGGGTTGCATGAGAGTAGGGGTGTTGCGTTGTTCATTTTTTGAGGAAAGGATGGATGGAGCAATGGAAGAAGGAGAAAGAAACAGGGGACCGAGGAGCCCATAAAAACGTCCAGGAGGCTTGGCTGTATATCAGAGCGCTGGAGATTTTATTAGCCAGCGAGAGGAGAGACAAGGAAGGAAAGGGAGAAAGAGAGAGCAGATGGCAACTTCCAATAACCTCCAGACAGGGCGACTTTAAAAAAACCAGTGTGTAACAAGTGGAGGTGTAGATGTGGACTGGTGAGGAGGTGTACGTGTGGATGGATTTGTGTGTAAGCGTATGTACACACACTTTAAAAAAAAACTGATGTTAAATATCATAGCTTGCTTAAGGTCTTTTTCATTATAAGAGAGCGTGTGGTTTCATGTGCAGATCATTATCATGGAAGTGTGCATGCAACTGTGACAGGCATGCATTTGTAGATGTGCATGGATTTCATTAGTGGCATTGTGTGTATGTGTATGCGGTATACAGTGGCTGGCCTAAAGGTATCAGTGGTGAAACGCTGGCCGGGAGACAGTATGTGTTTTCCCATGAAGGGTCTGTTCACCTGGAAAAGCTCTTGGTGAATCGCCCGCTGACCCAGAAGGCCAGCCCACTGAAAACACTCACAATTGGCTCTGGGGCTCTCGATGCCCTTGTTCCCTCGAGTCCCTCTCACTGTGCCATGACAAGGACAAATTGCACCTACCGCCCCCTTATACAAAAACGTTTTGGGGGCCTTGAGTTTCTGATGTTGAAGCTGGCTCTATGGTAGTTTAGGAGGAGTGAAATGTCCTGGTGTGTTCGGTAGAGACTGAGGTGAATTGGCGATCAGTGACTCTTGTGTTCTGAGACCCTGTAACATTTTCCCAGGGAAGTAGTAAACAGAAAGGGCTGTTGCATTTTTTTTTGTTGTTGTTGTTTTTCAAAAAGGCTCAAAACCCGAGTAATGAGAGGAAACAAAATGAGAGAAGTCACAAATGAAAAAAGAAGCTGCAAATGTGAGAAAAGTATTATTATTATTGGATATATGTTGATCTTAAGAGGAATGTTTACACAGATTCCTTCAGAGTTGGAGGAGATGATGACCACGGCTTTCATGTCTGCCGGTAAATATGCAGCCCGGCTGTGTCCAAACAAAATCTGTTACAGCGTCGCGTGTATGATAATTATCGTATTTTTATGATAACTATTATTATGATCAATGATGCCGAAAGTGCCATAATGTACAATAATTTGAGATGCTTACAATTAGTATTAGGATAACAAAATATGGATCCTACATCTGTGCTTATGCATCTCTTCTAACGTGACCTCTTTCCAGACAGTCATGCTTGGTGTAGGCTATGACGTTGATGGATGTGACTCACAAGCATGGCTGTTGCTCTCTCTCCCTCCTGTCTTTTAATATAATTTTGTAATATTACAAAAATTGTCAGACTGATGAGACACACCTTCCATGCATCATAGCTACATCAGCTTGCTTTAAAAACAAACTGTGGATAGACTCGTAGGCATGTCAAAAAGTTGTTTAATTAAATACATACAATTTGTAAAATTACAAATTTACACAAGAACTATTTTTTCTTGTTATGACTGTGTATGATTTTCCTCAAAATATGATAAATTTTAAGCCTCTGGTATGAAAGTTTAACATTTCCGATATGCTCTGTGATCTGTTATATCGCTTTTGTACCAATCTGGGTTTATGTGATGGACAATCTTTTGGATTATTTCATGTTTCCAGTCTTTGTACTAAGCAAACCTAAAATAATCTAGATTAGCCAATTTATGGTTGTGTCTAGAAGGTAACTCCAAGTTGGGAAAATGTGCGAAAACTGTCGCAAGACTCGCTGTCCTACGACCTGTCCTAACTTAAACCACTCAAAATCAATACCTCACCTCAAACATCAAGAGTTTCACAAGTTGGGTGTTACTTCTACAACATTTATTTCAAATTAAGAGTGGTATAAATCTTCTCATCTAACTATTGGAAAGAAAGCAAATAAGCATATTTCCCCAAAATGTCAAGCTATTCCTTTAATATAAACTAATGTATTCATTCTATACCATTTGATTTAACAGGAGTTTTTCTGTAGTTACTGTATGTAATGTTCATTGAGCATGTTTGGCCTTCAGCTTCAACATTTTCCTGAAGTCAGTTTCCATCATATACATTAAATACACCTTTAACCCTATAACTCATGCTCTCAGACTGTTTTTGAAATGTAAGATGTCCATAAGTCAAAAGTGTAATTAGCAGAGAGCTTTCTGACAACATATAGAGTTTTTAGAAGAAAAACAATAAATTGATATGCTCTGAATAGCGAAGGAAAGTATCAGTGGCAAAGTGGGGGGTGCGATCTGCAGCCTGAGTGATGATATATGTTATAAACCCACTAATGAATCAACATTTCCAAATCAACACCACCGTTCAAATCAAACAGCTGCAGAATGAAAAATAAGGGCATGGAAATTGACCGCAGCGTAAATTGGACAGTTAGAGGGAGAGACTGAACAAATTTCCCCCCAGCCGCTTGCCAACACTCTTTTCACGCCTCAAAACTCTCCCTGTCGCTATATCTCCCAGCTAAACTTTAACTAATCACCTCTGCTGCCTATCTGCTGGCCTTGGCTTCAAGTTGCAGCTATATATCGAGCACAGTGAGGCTCCACTAACTTGAGGTTAGCGGTTGGGGGGAAACTGTGCCAAGGACACAGGTTTTTAAGACAATGGAAAAATTCTGCAGGTCCCAGAGCGCTCGTTCTCTTTGCTGAACTTCAAAAGAGGGGTCCCACCCTTCATTAATATTTATTCCACACCTTAAAAACTCAAGTCCAGAAATATTAAAAAATATGTTTTTGTTCCTCTCGTAAAGCGGTGGTACTTATGGGCGAGGTGCGGAGAGCGAACACTAACCTGCTGGTTCCTCTGTGCTGCTCACCACAGCTGTGGGGTTGACCACTGGGATTTCTGAAACAAGAAATACAAAGTTATTTCGCTGGTTGAATGTAAATCCATGCCTCTAATGTATGGTCTAAGTGATATGGCTGTGTGCCTACCTAGAGTGTATGTGTGGTCAAAGCAGTCTGGATTCGTTATGCCAAAGAGTTGGATGAATTTATTAATAAACCCACAACAAAATCAAGAGGTTAAGCTCAGTAATGAAGAGAAAGTGTATTTGCTCACCAAGGCCAATAAGAGAAAAAAACAGGGCGTGGATTGTGACATATGTCAACTATACACATGAAAACACATGGGGCAGTGCGGACAGACATGCTAGATAAACACTGACAGACTGACAGGGATACTTATTGGTGGTGAGAGGGAAGACAGGCTCAAATAAACCACGCATTCCTCGGCCTAATGTGGTGGTTTCCCTGTTGTTTTTAAGGAATACGTTGGAAAGATCCTGAGACAGTATAAATGGATGAAATAATGGAGGACCAAATTTAAGTTGAGCCAAACTCCATATGCACCACAAATTCACCCAGTAATCCAGTTTGGAGAAGTCGATCCCTTCAAAGTCGGCACACTCGATACATCTGAGAGAAAAGTTGATTCTTTGAAGCATTAAAATGGAAAGGTAGATTAGTCTCGTCCTCCCCTAACAGATGCTGGGTTAACACTGCTGTGTAATCCCCATGCAGGCATATATAGACAGACGGACAGATGGCAAGGGGGCAATTTTTTGTTGGATCGTCTTGAGACAGATGCAGCCCTCCCTTGCCGTGCCTGCTGGCTACTCTAAAAAGTGCCTCATGGAATTCCTCCAGGACTTCTCCTCTAATCGTATGCAACTTTCCAATACAAATGCTAATGCTAACAACGGGCCCTCCGCCTTTTACCGTAAACAGAGTTACTGGAACGCCGGCTTAGCATCCACCCAGAGGATCTGCTTTTGATTGGATTTGGAGGTTGAGGGTTTTGAACCGAGCGAGTGGGAGTGTGTTGGTGGGAGGTAGAGGGGGAGTTTGTTGGAAAGCTGTTTTGAGGCAAAAGCAGCAGTTGTCTCTCTGAAATTATGGACACCCCGCCAACATAAACAAACAAGGGCACGGAGCTTTGTGAAGGCAGGCGCAGCTGCTAGAAGCCACTTTGGGTCTGTGTGCCCTCATGGCCACATCTTTGTGAAGACAGACAGATGATGAAAGGATCATTCAGATGAGGGTTACTGCCATCATACTAATTGGCTGCTTAATGGGCTTGTCTTCTGTCTTGGGGTCTCAATAGGAGGTGCAATGCCCACCATGAGGCCATATTGACACACACAGTTGCTGCTATGGATCCAAATGCGCGCATGTACTTAAACGCACATACACTATTCGTCGTGTTCTCACTGGGACGGTTCAGCGGTGGGGTCTGCCATCCGTGACCACAGTTGTTTTCTCCTTCTCGCCCATCCGCCATCTGCTACTGGAGCTGCATGTGAGAGAAACAAACGCGGCACCATGTGGCACAGTGTGGCGGAGCTCGGTACGGCACTGGGCGGCACGGTTTGCTTTGGTGGAGGTTGTCTTGTGAGTGTGTGTGCAGTGTGTGCCCGTACAGCCTGGCACACAGTGGCGGTGGAAGGTTGCCCTCTATTACGCATGCCTGCATGTGTCAGGGCCGCTTGCAAATTTCATAACCCGCACGCACACATACACGTTTGTCACAGGAAATTAAAAAAGCTGATGTAGTCGACATGCAAACTACAGCAACTAGAGAACACACAACACACACACATACACAATACATCACTGACAGCAAGAATAACCAAGTCTTGAGTTCCCACACCAGCTCTCCACTAAGATCGCGTTTCAGTTTAGCCTGACTTTACATCTGGGCCCTTGTTTACACACATGTTTTGGGCTGTTCCCTATGAAATGAGCATTGCATTTTCAGTGGCCATGCAAACCCACAGAACACATGTACTGCATATATGCAGTGCAGCAGAGACCCGGTTGGGTGTGCCTGTCACAAGGACAGAATGACTTTAGGCTACAGGGACGTGTGCTTTCAATTATGCTCTGTAATCTCATTGGTTGTGCTGCTTTTGGTGTACTTCTCTACCTTACTGGAACAATGTATTGAGCCTTTTCTTATATTACGTTGTTCGCCATGGAGCTGTTTTATGCAGTGACTTACTACCAAGATGAGTAACCCTTTGAAGTCGGCAATAGAAATGATGCCTACATTGGTATTTTTGCTTATTGTGATGTCATTTCTTAAAGTTATCTTCAAATTATTCATATCCCTAAAATCTGTACAACCTAAGTTTCTGTAGTCAGTAAACTATAATAATTGACAACAGAATTGATATTGTGTCGTAAATATAAAAAAAATCCATTTTTATTTCATAAAATGTGGATAAATAAACACACAACACAAGACAGAAGCTTTAGCTTTCTGCTGCAAAAAGAGAGAATGCTCTAGCTATTATGGTTTTTATTTGAGATTGATTCAAACAGGATGCCTGCATCATCAAATCTGGTGCCATCGCACGTTGACTCCACGTTTTGTCCCGCACGTAACATAACGTGACATAACGAAAGCTGACATAACGCAACATCATCGCGTTACAACAAATACATTGAAACACCTTTATGCTTGTTCTGCTCATTAAAATGAGCATATCTCAAAAACTAACTTTTGGAACGCTAAGAAATATTTTGCTCATATTTCTACATTGAGAAATCTTATGGATCAATATGCTTTGTGTGGTATTTAGCAACATTTTATAAAAAAAAACAAAACAGATAGATCTTTCTAAATTTTTTTAAATTTCTGACACACTTTCAATACTTTTACGTCAATTATTATGGTTTATTGACTTATGTGAAAAGACAGAAGCCCTGGCTTTCCACAGCAAAAAGAATGACTGCGCTACCTGTTATGCTTTTTATTTTAAACTGATTTAAAGAGACAGGATCATACAAACAGTGATCTCCTGTGGGAAAATCTAAAATTACGTAGCAACGTAAGGATGTCACCACCTTGGTTTTCTGCTGCAGAAAGAATGAATACTCTAGCTATTGTGGTTTTGATCTTAGATCGAGGGTCATGCAAATATTGTTTTTAAAGGGTTAAATTACCAAACTGAAGACAGTGTCCTGCAGTGACAGTAGTTGTTTGTGCATGTGAGTCACTCACTGATGCAGGGGGCCACGGGGGAGCGGCTCTGCTGGTAGCCTTTAGCGCAGCGGTTGCAGGTGATGCCGGTGACGCCGTCCTTGCAGGGGCACTGGCCTGTGGTCTGGTTGCACGTCTTGCCGGCTGCGCCCACGGGGTGGCAGTCACAGGCTGGGGGTGGCAGTGGGAGGTTGGGGACAGGTGTGAAAGGGGGATAGAAAATGTTGATTCATAAAACAAGTTTCCAAAATGACACACACAAGACACTGGCTTATTCCTGGGATACCGCAGAGCCTCTGCAGGGTTCTGGGTTAAATCTTGTAATCTTCTGTTGTTTGCCAGCAGACAACAGATATGCATTAGGGCTGAATGTTTGGCTCAGGACTTTAAGATGTGATGCAGCCTTTTCCTGTCTGCTTCTGCACTTGGGCTTCCCTGAAGACTGCAGTCGGGAGAAGCAGAAAGACACACTGTGCCGGCCTGGTGACACATGCTCTGCTGCTTCATCACTTCCCGAAAGTTCACTCGATGCCCAGCAAACGCCAACAGCAATAAGCAATGCTCCGGTCACCTCGCTTTGGCGAGGCTTTTATGACTTTTGCTAGTTCTAGGCAATTTATCCAAGCTCCCTTAAGCAATGTGAGGCTTCTTTTTTTTTTTTGGTTTAAAGAGCTGTTAAATACAAGAGCTGGCGTGTTGGTCCGAGGCCTTCTGAGAGAGCTTTACAAGATGTTAGAGATGATGACAGTGAGAGGTGAAGTGGAGGGTTTGAGAGAAATAGGGAGAGAGTGAGAGATACAGCGTAGTCCAAACAGAGCGTCTGGTGTGCTCAACAGCATAAACAGCAGTGAATCTAACCAAACTGTGGCTACTCCGACTCCACTAAATAAACAGACATTTGTTCGTTGAGCAATAAACGCATACTTAACATTTCACAGCAATCGGGCCAGACAAACAAATCGGTGACATATCAAAACAAATGTAAGACTTTTACATCTTCTTGAGCAGTCTTCAGGGGTGTGAATGATTAGTTTCACTTCCAATTTGACATTCTCTGCCCCGAACAAAAGAAAGTTATCCTTTCCTGTCTTATCTACTGACATGCTGCCAAAACTACAACAAACCTTGAAATGCAAGGTGAACATTTCTCCTTATTTTCAAGGTCTTTGGAAAACAGGCACAGGCTGGTGCAAAATGACTAAGGCAAACTGAGAGTGACTCGACTGTAACGCGATAGCTGTAATTGTCCAAGCTTATCAAGAAAAGACAAGAAAGGCCAAAATTACACTTTGGGGAAAAACCCTGTAACCTAACAGTTTGTCACAGGGTTTGCCAGAGGAAGGCAGCTGCTAACATGTCACAGTTTCTTCCCACCACTTGACGAAACTGTGAATGTGTTTATTTGCGCCGGACGTTTTTTGAGCTGCTACAACAGAGCAGAGCCTGAGGACCCCTGCCACCTGTTGACTGGGCAAAAGGGAGGGTTTTTAATGGCTGAAACTGACCCAAGAGTGATCGCGTGTGTCTGGCGGCCGGGGCGGGGAGGGATTAACTGTGGCTCAGATCTTCAGAAACACGTTTGCCTTTTTTCCTGCAAGGCCAACCGGTCCACAGGTGTCAAAGTGGCTGCGTTTGAAGCTGAGACGTAAATCTGATGCTTCAGCGTCCATGCAAAATCCCCACCATTTGAGTCACGCAGGCCCGACCGGGGAACTCAAGCTTTGATGGCACTTGGTACAAAGTTTCTGACTGAACTGAAGGGAACACACATCTATATATGGCAGGATGTCAGAGGTCAAGTCAACAAGGGTTTCCCCACTGTGTGTCTGGTAGCTTGTGCCAACCAGGTAACTTATATCCTCACCCTCATCAGCCAGAGCTCCTGTCACTGTCACCAGCTACTTCGGTGTCCACGGACCATTTGAGAATTTCTGTCATTCCTGTAGTTTGTGCCCCCCCCTTCTTTCCTGTTAAATGATTTGTCCAAAGCACATGAGGGATAAACCCCCTGTTATTTGAGCTGTCTGATGCAAGTCTGGAATCGGTCTGTCATGCCTGCAGAGACATGTGGCCATTGTTTCCCGGCTGATCGCCGAACAGCACAAGCTATCAACTCAATTCAGTCACTACGAACAAGATGGGAGTCATGCTAGATGTTCTGACTTCCCTTCTGAACAATCACAGGCTGTTAAGACATCGGAGTTCAGTAAACAAGCAACAACTGCCAGATCTGAGCGGGCTGGAAGAGGCAGGATGGGGATGGGGGTGGTGGTGGTGGTGTCAATCTCCACCCCCGGCTTTCCTCCTTGAACTGCTTTTCTGAAGTTTTATGTGCAGGGGCTTGGGCCAGTTAAGAAGCAGTAAAAACGTCCTCAGAGGTTGATGACTTTTCAAGCCTTTGTGGCTGCAGACGTGACAGGCACTGCATTGGGATTTGTAGTCCTCTGACAGGCTCAGTTTAACTGATTCGTGTTGCTCTGTGCATGTGTGCGAGCATATGGGCATAAAGTACTTGCAAGGACTGCTCTTTGTCTGCAGTTATTGGCAGTTGCCACATTTGGAGAGGGTGGTGTTATTTGCTAACTTGACCCGCCAGATGGTTTGTTACACAGAACCATATGAGAAGCTCTCATTGGAAACAGTTTGGAAAAGGGCAGGCACTTTCAAGAAATACTTGGCAGGTGATTGGATGACCCATCTGTCATTCAAACTCTTGCCAAAGGCAGTCGGGAGAAGAGTGAAAACATCGCCTTCAGTGCCATTCTTCCAATGAAGAAATACCCTCCAGTTCTGACAGAACTGATGCTATCGCAGCATCTATGCTAACCTCTTCAGCAGCCGCCATTGTTGTATAAAACCAATTTTCGCCTCTCCTTGTCGCCTCACACGCCTAAGCCACGCCGACGCTGATTGGTCTTTGCTCTGACTCGCTGAACACAAACGCATTACTTGAAGCCTGACAAGATGGATTTTTGTGTGATGTGTGATCCTGTGATTGTCAGGTGACTTTGTGACATTGAAATAATCCAGCGAAGTTATTTGTGCGCTTGTCTGGAAGTATCTTATTTATCAGTAAGTTATGTTCAGCTGGCTATTTAATTGTGAATATTGGTAAAAGTGTCGTATTAATTTCTTTGTCATTACATCAAGAGATTTTAATAAGCAACTTGTATGCATAAATTATTCAATCACAAATAACTACAAATAAAAGATTTTAAAGCTATGTTAACATTATTTCAGCATTTAAAATGATTACGTTATGTAGAAGGACTGATAAACGGAAGATTTCAGATTAAAATTTTGAGGTCACAGGTACTGGCTAAACGTAATGCTTATGTTTAATGTTTCACATTTTTATGCTGCTATATGCCAGGTACTATATTAATCTAAAGTTACCTTTAGAATAAGGTTGCGTAACACTGTGTTTTCTGACAGCAAAGATCCTCATGTCCTGCTTCAGAGGGATATTTGAGACACACGGCCGATGTGGTTTATGTTGGCCGGCGTTGCTTCACGTTGACCGTGGCCTCATTTTTAATGCCTTTTATCAATGTTCCTTGTGGTCAACGGATACCAGCTGTACAGCTTGGATTCACATAAAAACCTTGTATTTTGAAGAGCTCATATATTGCAGCCGGGCCATGTGGTGATTGCAGTGTTTCTTTCATTTCACTGACTGTTTTAATGCCTTTGATACTGAAATGAGCTTGTGGAGAGGCTGGTGCATTTGCAGGGTCCTGCAGCTTTGTGTATTTGGGAGGTAGGTGATGGTGGCGATGGAGGTAAGAGGGAGAGGTGGTTACTCCTCCTTCAGTACTCCACAGATTGTGTATAGACACCCATCCAGAGCAGGTCTCATTAGAAACAGACAGAGCCCTCCCCGCTCCTGTCTCGACTTTAGAAAACACCTGTATTTTATTGTTGTAACTCCATTTCAGGCGTGCCCCCCCTTCAGCCAAACCGCACCTCTGACCTGTTTTGACCCTAACACATGGAGATAAAACATAGAGGAAAGAGCTGAAAAATAAAACCAGAGATGCCACGGTAAAAGAGAAAGACAAAAGGTTTTAAAGGCTTGTGGTGAGTCATGGGGAGAGAAATCAGAAGTTGGGGAGGAAGAGGAGATGGTGGTTATAAACAATCGTGGGAGATGGAGAAGACGGAGATGAAAACCAGTGAGCAAGGGCTGAGGCGAAAGAAAATGACGGCTCCTAGAAGGCTGCGGAATTGCTCTGATCAATCATGGAGCCAGACGCTCAGCAGAGGCTTTTTCAGACGTTAACTTTCATTTCCGTCACATCTGGGGCCTTTGTGAGGGAGGGAGATAAACTGTTTACCACCTGATCATGAAGCTTTGATAAGAACAAATTGCTGTGTTGGGGGGAGGAGTGTGCGAGAGCATCACACTCCCAGGTATGACAGGAAATGGAAGATGAGGGAACAATTTGTACACAGAGAGCACATCTCAGGACTGAGGCAGATCTCTTTCTGTCAGTGTTCTGGTGCAGCAACAGGTCAAATTACTTCAGTTTTAAGGTATGTGACCAAGTCACTGTGAAGTTTTTGCCATCATATGATGAATGGCTCGACGTCTCACCGCAACCAACATGGGCAAGCGCGGCCTGATGCCATTTCTAACCTCCCGGTGTTCGGTTACAGCTTGGGTCGACTGCAGAAGGAAAACTGAGCGGAAGCCAGCGGGAGATTTTCAACCAAAAGATCTTCACGGCTATGAGCGTTGGCAGCTCTCGCTGATGCTGTTTCTTATTTTCTGGAAGTGATTCTTTACCTTCATCGGGATCAACAGGATATAAAACACTCTCTCTGCTATTGATTTGAATATTCTCCTGAGCAACAAGTACAGGAAACTCGTGTTATTTTTGCAATGAGTCCATTGGGAGGAGAGAAATGCTTCCAGCATAATATCAGGCTGAAAAATATTCATTGCAAATGTGAAATAATAAAAAAGGGGTAAAACACATTTTTCCATGAGAAATGCCTTGGTCAAGTGATAATATTATGTGGTGTGTGGTACGAGGGAAACATTTGGTGGGGCGGCCAGAAAAGCTTTGGGCATAGTATCAATTCATTTCTGTCTGCTATGGTATGGCAAGTTAGACACACTGATATTTTTTATTAAAAGTTACCATGACTATGTGTGTTTCTAATCAGAACCTGATTACACAAGTATTAGCAGGGTTAGAGTGTCTCAATCAGCTTTTGTTTGAACATTTTGTAAACATTTAGCGCAGCATGTTGCCAAATGAAAAGTCAAACTGAGCTTAAAGTAATAACCCGTGACATTCTCATATAAATAAATATTCATTTTCGCTACTATTACTGATTGATGTAACACAAAAGTGATCCTTGTTCATGAACACTGTTCCATTAGTTGTTTTAAACATAAGAGTGGCTGGTAATTCTTTCCCAGAAAAATGCTGGTGTTTTATGTTTTCTGACAGCAGGAGTGCAGCATGAATGCTCCGTGTATGAATTAAGACTGTTCTTTTTTCTTAGTCGACTAACACTTGTACGATTTCGTCAACTAATTGATTAGTTGATTTAATCAACAGATCTGTAAGAGCGCTTTCACAAGCCAAACTCTGGTGCGGTTCGCTTGGGCAGTTGTGAAGGTAGTAATCATTCTCTGATGCAGACCAAATCATCCGGTCCAAGACCGCTTGTGAGCGGGGATCTCGGACAACTTCCAAGTGAACCAAAGTACAAGCTACCTGTGTGGGCAATTGTTGAGATGGACACAGGTAAATGAGTGGGACAGGACTGACTTGATGTTTGCTTGATGTCTGGACTGAAGTGAACATACATAAAACACTAAATAAAGTCCACAAAAATAGTTTTAAAAGTCATTGGAGATAAACTGGAGGAGAAGGGATTCGTGTGCACAGTATATCAGTGCTGAGTCAAAGTGAAAACACTTCAACAGCAATATATCAAAGACTAAATAAACCAAACCAAAACAGTATTAATTTCACTCTGATTCAGACTAGCCAAAAGGACAATAGCTTGTGAAACGCCCTAAATCACACAAAAGCATCAATTTAAATTTTGTGTGTACCAGAGATTTACTCATAAGTTTCTTAGAAATACGCTATCCTGCATGAAAAAAAGCATAAAACCTGTTTAATAGAGAAATGTTAGTGGAAAAAACAAAAACAAAAATGGCTGATTAGTCGACTAATCTACTAAAAGGGGGTAGCTCTGGTATGAATAGACCAAAAAATGAGTGCCATTTGGAGATGCTCAAACCTTATCAACAGAAAATACAAGAAAAATGGATCAGAGTTGCTGCCTGGTATAAGCAGTACAGCAATTAGTACCATAGAAAATCTCATGAATACCACATTGAGAAAAAACTTTTACAGACAAATTAACTTAACACTTAACAGCGTTATTTTTTGTTGGACTTTTACCTTTGCAGGCTCGTCGGTGTGTGATGGGTCTGGCCATGTCTCTGTAAAAGCCCTCCTTGCAGTAGTGGCAGTGGCGGCCGGCGGTGTTGTGGCGGCAGTTCATGCAGACTCCTCCGCTCTTCCTCCCCGACAGCTTATACAGCTCCATGTTGAATCGACAGCGGCGGGCGTGGAGGTTGCAGTTGCACGCTGCAGAGGGAAGAGGAGAGCTGTTAAAAGAATCTTCACAATATTTATCCTTATAGAGTCTAAGATGAAATGTTCACATGGATTGTGCAATGCAGTAAAACATATGTATATCACAAGAGAGCTGGCAGAGGTTTTCCAGTAAGGCAGCATTAATAGCAAGTGGTTTATAATCTACACTGCCGCTGTGTGCTTGGCTGCTATTTCAGAACTCATCAATCAAAAGTGATATTTGCAGAGCTCATTTTCTCCATTTCATAATTAATGAATTTGGCTTCTCTCAGCCCATTAGTTATTAATCACTGGAAAGAGAGACATTAATTTCATGAATCACTGATGAGTAAAGACTCCTAAGATCTATTAAAAGGGAGAGTGAATCAGATAAAGGAATGGGGCTCAAGCTGGCTGTCTTCTAAATGAGGCGAGGCGCAATATATGGGACGTGTGAAGTGAGGTTATATCTCTTCGCAGGCCCTCCCAGTTCCACTTGAATGTCTCCTTGCTTCACCAGTCTTTGCCATTGATCCCTCCATATTAGACTGCATTCAATGTAATTCATAAACTCCGTGCACTACTCTATATGTGGGGTTTACATTTGAGAAGCCTAATGAGAAACCTGCCCTTGTTGTTTGTGTAACAGAGTTTGATCCAGACCCTCTCCTGGTTAAATCAGAGTCAGACCTGGGACCTGAAGACTTGGCTGTGGCTTCAAAGATGCCTGCTGCAGAGCTTAGCTCCAGTTCAAAGTTATCCCCAGATGAATTAGAGAGGGGTAAACAACAGTGGAGCAGTTTGACCAAAAATGCAAACAGTTATGGCAAAGACAGGATTCTTAGGGTATCACAACAGAAGGTAATATTAATTATTCTGGTGGGAGTGAAAACATGCAGTAATAATGTATGTTTAGAGTAGAATAAGACACAGATAAGTAAAGACAGACTGGTTGAGAGACCTTTTATGAGTGTGGCTTTGTGTGCAATACAGTGGCAGCTGAAAAATATAATAGAAGCACTTTCATGAGTCAGAAAAGGTAAAGTTTTAAAGTCCTCATCAACACTAGCGGACACAAGCACTGCTGCTGCAGCCAAGGTCAGCTCTGCAGTTCCACTGAGCTCAATGATCTGTACAATGTTAGATGAGCTCCTTGCAGTTGATCAAAAATGATTGTTAATGACACTCTCTTGCAGGAGGAGAACGGCTTGTCAAGTAATATATGCGTGCAGTGAACGATATGTAACCTCCATGCACGCTGAAGGGGGAAGCCGCTGGCACCAGGTTGGGAAAGAGGCCCAGTTTTCCCTGAGTTGCAGACCCTGGAAAAAAAAGGGGGGAGCAGCACATTCCCAGACTGTTTCCCAATTCCATCTGGTTATTAAGCCGAACCAATTTGTATGGAATTTTGCAGTTAATGAAATACTGTTTCATGTACGGATCCATATTGTTTGTGTAGAGACACTGCTGGACGGTTTGGCGTGCTGTCATGAAGTGGTAAGGCCAAGATGAAGGCTGACCTTTGACCCTGGAGAAAAATACAGATGTGTAGGATGCTGAGGGAAGCTTGCACATTGCACAAAACTTTTTCAGCGATATGGTCCGTGTTTTAACTGAAAAAATGCACAAAATCGATACCAATTTGTGTGCATCTAGTGTCTGTGCATGTGAACTACTAAACAGCCTGTCCGACTTCTCCTGAAGGGAGTGTGACAAAGAACACACCAGCTCGGGTGAGTGGCTGGGACTGCTGGGGGAACGAGGTGGGGGACTGTGATTATGATCAAGCGTCTCAAACACACACACAGCTGTGAGCACTTGTGTCCATTAACACCTTGTAGCAGAACATGAAAGCGATGGATCACATTTTCTACCCTGGCTGAAGTACCGACAGCATACGTCTTATGGCATCTCCTCCTTGCAACAAGATCGGCCAACAAAGTCCGAAGCAGGAGAGGGTAAGTTCAAGTGTGGAGAATGTAAAGACAGCTCCAGAATCAAACTTTAAATGATTTAGCATGTGTTAGCAGCAGTGATGGCTTTCACAACAGCCAGAGAAGGAGGGCATTAGTGACAGAAATAGTAGTTTATTTGACTGGGAAAAAAAAAAAACATGAATGAAAATGTTATCCAAGGTTAATGACGAAGAAAAATAAATAAGCGAAAAGCACCTAAGTAGGTGTTTGTATGTACCTGTGTGTGTTTTCTACATGCTGTGTGCAGTTAACTTCAGCTCGGAGCTGCAGCTGCCCAAAGATCCTGGAATGTTTATGGGTTTGTTTTGAAGTGCTTGTGAACACACACACGGACACCCCACCTTCACAGCCCACCACCACCACCACAGCATACCCCCTCACCCAAATTAGGCTCAGCGGGGATAAATGAACACTGTTGAAGCCCATTTTTCAATTCATTAACACATCAAAGCCTCACTAGTGCGCCGCAAAAAAAAAAAACCCTCACTAATTCTTATCTGTTGGAGGAGAAAACAGACACTTCTGTGTTGTTCTGTGGGTGGTGGAGAAACTGAGATCCTCCAGCAGTGAGCGCGGCTCCTTTATGGGTCAGCGTCCAATTCAGGGATGCGTTAATCTGGTTCGTCGTGTTGTCGTGGAAATCAAACAACAAACACGAGCTAGGGGCTTGGCGAACAGAGGGATGCTGCTACAAAAATAAAAGGAGGGGATGGCAAGAAACCCCGAGGAAAATATTAGAGTAGAGAATAGTTGCACCACGTTGTCATCAAAGTGAGGAATGCCAAATGCAAATGTCGGTAGAATAACTCCTCCACACAGTTTGCACACATCTCAGTTTGTGATCTGGGTGGTGCTTCCTTCTTTAAAGAGGACCTATTATGCTTTTGTGCTTATTTTCCCTTTCCTTTATATACTTTTTTGAGCATGTAAAAGCTCCACGCTAAAGAGAGTTACTCTCCCCCACAGAAACACCCTCATGAACTGCCTAAAATGCCTTGCTTGAAGTCCCGCCTTTTCTTGTAACTTGGTGATGTCACCACGTAACACATTTGCATATAGCGGCTAGTTTGGCACGCCCTCAAACAAAGCTAGTTAGAGCGGAGTCCAGAGTAATGCCTTTAAGTTATGGTCTGTAACAACCCAGTACCTAGTTAGTTAGTATCAAAACTTCTCCATTAAAAAAAATTGACCCTTTTCGTGCTGTTTCGATTGCAGCCAATCTCTGCAAGTGGTCTTAACTTTATAACAACATTTGATTGGCTCACTATTGCAGTAGCCAGGATTGCCTGCCTGCACACGCTCTGGACACGGAGATGTCTGAGCGGCCGGCTAGCAGCTAATGGTGCTTATAGCACATAGGGTTAACAACGGCAACAAGTGTTGACAGAGCTAGCACTTCACTTATCCTGGGGGGAACTGGAGGCCTGGAACTGGAGACCTGTTGTGCTGTCGTGACAATGCGGTCCCGCCACTGTGGGTCCATGGCCCACTGCATGAGCACTGTGAAATACAGCAGTGATTAGCTAGCCAGAAGGATACACAGCTTCTGGTCACATGATGGGTATCTAACGAAGTACGAGGGGAGGAGAAGGGCAGGAGCTAAACAGGGCATTTCAGACAGAGGGTGAAAAGAAGTGCTGCAACACAGCCGGTACTCAAAAAATAAAGCGTTTTTTGAACATTAAAGCAAGTAAACATGTTCAAGTAGAAACCCTAAATACAAGTATGCACCTGAAAATGAGCATAATAGGTCATCTTTAAGTACAGGTAAAAATAGGAAGTATTTCAGGTAAGGTATTGTAGACTGACAGAAGAACACACCACTGTTGTATTTCAGCTTTAATAACAGGTGCCTCAACAAGTAACTGTGCTCTGAACAAGCTCTCAGAACGGTCTGTCATGTGTGCTATGACAAATTGGCTCGTAAAGACTGCGCTCAACAAATAAAATGCAAGTGTGTTTGTGGGAGTGCACTGCCGCCTCTCTGTTCCCCGTCCATATGTCAGGGATAAATCGAACCTCATTTTTCCTTCAGCTCCACCAAAGCCAAGCCGGTAAGCACAGCCAATTGATTTTGGATGCCTGTGCAAAACCCAAATCCCATGGCTAAAATTGGTCCTTGAAAATCAGAGGGGCTGCTCTCCCACCACCACTACCACCACCTCTCCCCTCTTGGAACCAGGCCATGGTCCAGACCTGCTGCAGCCCCCCTCCTTGGGTGCCCTCTCCGCTCTGCAGGGTCTGCTATACGGGCTCCTGCCATCATGTATAAATGTGTATGTGTGCCGGTGTTTCTGTGTGTTTGGGCTGAGTTCCGCCTGGCTGCTCCAGCCACCTGCTCAGGGCACCGGGGGGAACACCCGGTTAATTAGCTCCTCATTAGAGCCAAGGCGGTGTACAGTGTGGACAAACACACACACCAGAGACACGGCTTCAAGCGGTAGTAACTGCTCACAAAATGACATGGATCAAGTAACAAAGAGATGCAAAAGAAAAAAGTCAAACAGAAGTGAGACTTAAACAGCGCCGGGTCTGTGGACTCTAATGAGCTGTGGACAACAAGCTGAGACAAAGATTTAAGAACTCCAAGCTGACGACTAACAGGAAACTACAACTCCTGTAGTCCTGCTGTGTGCAGGACGTGGACCATGCTTCTACCTCTTTGTAACAACGCCGCTTACTTTTCTTCCACACAGACATATCTTTCACTCCTAGCTTTGACACCACCGCCCCTCCCTTACTGCACTGATTTCTGCGGTTAGCCTCACGCCGTGGGCTTAAGAGCCAGCTCTTGGGAGCCCTTTTGAATCGAGAGTCCTCTTAATTCCTCTCCCACCCCTCCCCTCTCTCCTCTTACTTTCATGAGACTCCATTTCGAATACTCTCACTGGTTGCCTCTCCCTCCTTTTGCTTCTCTCATCCATCCTCTCCTCCATCTCCCCTCTCTCTGGATGGCATCAGGCAGGGGAAGATTTTAACCAGATTAGGCTGGAGGGTTGCCATGTTGAGGGGGCCTGGTGTCAGAGGAGAGCTGAGACCTTAGCTCTGTTCCCTCTCTCTGGTCCACTTCACTTCCCCACATCTAAACATTGTTATCTGTATCCTTTGCCTTCATTCTGTCCGTCTTGGTTGCTCAGAGGCAACATCTTTCAGGCCTGAGCACAGGGGCAGAAGCAGACGACTGTTGTGCAATCAAATTATCATGGTGAATCAGTAGAAACCGAGGTAAAACAGATGTACTTTTACCGTGACTCTTGGCATACACAACCATGAGGGCCAGACTGGGGGATGCATGCAATGCTTGGGCTGGTTTAGAAATAGAAAGTGACAGATGGAACCTACTGTGTAAATTCATCACTGTGGCCAGAGATGACAGTAGAAACCTTAATGTTTTCCTCTGATCAGGTTGTGACGCAGGCTGATATGTGACAGCAAAAGAGTCCTGGGCTGATGATGAGCGAGCAGTAAAATCGAAGATCAAATGTTAAGGTGAGAAGGAAAACATTAAGCTGGGCTCTACAGCAACAACCACAATGTAGTTTTCAATCTGAAACACAATTACTTTCAGTTTTAAGGGGATGTTTTAGCTGACAAGTTTTCATCCAGCTGAATGGTTCTGATGAGAGTGAATATTATGCGAGTCACATGCTAGTTACTAACACCTAAGGGAGATTTTGACCCGGCATATTAGACAGCACTCTCCACTGCCATCATCAAAACACCAGATGAGGGAATATCCTTTCAAAAGATAGAGTTTCATGGACTTGGAGCACTGAAACTGTTCTGGCAGCATGTTGGGGTTTTTATTATTTTTATGAGCTTTATGTTAAAAAAAATGATGTTGCAGGAGTTGAGATATCCTGACTTTTAGTCCTTAGTGCGGGTTGATCAATCCTACAGTTCCCACAATGCAACTCAGTAGTGTGTTTTGTTAGACCATCCCTGTCTGTTAAATTCCCTTGTGTTTCAATCTTCAGTTCCTGAGCTTTCTGTTGACATTTAAGTCTTTGAGCCCAACTTGAGATTACCCTGATGACATTATCAGGGTCTTTTTCACAGAGCCACAGAGCGCAACTTATACAACTGTTTTAACTGGCTGAGGGCTACTCTTCTTGTTGAGTAAACTGATCTTCATCTGTAAAAACCGGTGGAGTGCATGCCCTTTAATCTAGGGGGGTTACGAGAACCGATATTTTGGTACCAAGTCAATGCCAAAATTCTTAAAATGTGACGGTACTCGTTTTTCGATAGTACTGCAGGTACCGTCCATGTCAGGGCTGGAGGCTAATGGCATCACGTCATCCTGGAGATGATAGAAAATGTGTTTGGAAAGCAGTAAACTCACAATGGGCACATCCAGAGCACGCAGCCTATTTTTCTCTGATAATGCTACATTGCAAACAACAGATCTGTGTTGAAATCAGCAGGATGAGAGCTATTTAATGTTAGCTGTTAGCTCTGTGAAGGACTGTGCTGATTACTGGCTATTGACAGCTAACATTAATTAGCTCTCGTCCTGCCTATTTCAACATGGGAGGTGATATTCATTGAGGTTATGATGCTTTCAGTCTCTATTCAGTAACAATTAGTATTAGGTGAAAGTAAATTCTAACATTATCATGATGTATTCAAATATAATCTTGTAAAGTGCAGTTTTTGGCGAGAAACTTGAATAAATATAGTTGTCTGAACAAGTTGGAACACATTGGATTTATTTTTTTTTTGGATTTTCACTGTTTTTTGTATTGACTATTAAATTTCTGGTATCATGACATCCTTACACCCATCTGTAAGACTATCAGGGATTCATTTTGCTCTTATTCATACTATTTTGCCTCATACTGCCACTGAAGACACATACAGTAACAGACAACATCTATCTCCTGTGCATGGATGTATGCAGAGACACATGCAGTATATACATTCAACATGGTGACAGCGACTGTCAGCCACAGTCACACAAAACCACATAAAGGAAGCCGAGCAATTATCATCGTCGTCATTGTTAAACAACCAACACATATTTTATCTTAATAGCCTCTGAATCTTGCTGCCACCAGCAACACCGGCCAACAGCCAAAAAACACATATTTTCTCAGGCCAAGAGCTCAGAGGCCTGCAACAGCATAAAAAAACTGTTTCCAAAAACAGAGAATTCAATCAGAGAAGAAAAAAAAGGCTGATTTCAGCAAAAATAGAAATATATATGTGAAATAAAAGAAGAGGTAGCAGCAGGAAACGTCCAGGCAGAGAGTTAATCTTTGACAAGAGTCGGTTACACAAGGATAGGAGAGGAAGAGCACGCCGGCGGTGACGGGCACCTCGGGAGGTGATTGCTACCATCTGTGGGAGAGAGTCGATGGGGGCCTGCAGGGAGAGCCGGGTGGGCATGCTGCAGCTCCACCAGTTTGCTTTGGCATGGGGATGAAACGCTACGTCGCACTACTAGGTTACATGTGGCTCTCACACATGAACAAATGCAAGGAGATGCACACACACACACACACACACACACACTTGGCCTCGGGCAGCCACAAAGCATTTCCGAGGGATCCAGCGCTTTAACCCGGCTGACATTAACGCTGTTACTTGACACTTTGCTGTCCTTAACATTTGTTTCACCATGTTCCCTGCTTGCCAGAGAGCCTTTACGGGTGGCTTCATAGAAAAGCATCAATCCCTTGTGGGCTGGCCGAGGACCAAAGTTGCAATACTGACAAAGGGAATAAAAGCAAAGAGCAAAGCTACAGTACAAACCAATCAAATGGACCAAACCCTGTTGTCTCAGCCAGATAAAGGAGGTTACTCTTGCTTCAGACACACACACACACACACACACACACACCACACACACCACCACCAAAACAAAGCTCACACACCTCACTGTGCCATAGCCCCTTATGTCTCACACTAACTGGCCCGGAGGCATCATTTCATAGGGCTGTTGATTTTAGAACAACATTCCTCAGCTGTGTAATTATTTGAAAGCACAGGAGGTTTTTCAAAATCACTTACTTTCGCACAACCCCCCCATTAAAACACACGCACACACAAACATCTGCTCATTTGTGTGTCGCGCTGTAAGTAATTGAAGTGTTGGTTCCTCGTTAGCCTCCAGCGACAGGCTTCGGAGGTGGGAGGGCCTTTTCGTCAATTAGCAAAAACAGGAAAATGGCACATAAATGCAGTAATATCAAGGCATGCTCTGGCTTTTTTCATCTTTACATTCGGCATTTCACTGAGCTTCATGTCATGTTGCCCTGGTGGACGGCAACATTTCAGCTGGACACGGAGGACAGTTTCAGGCGGTGGCTGTGTGCTGGATTCAGTGTGGAAATTCAAAGCAACCCAGTGAGGTTAACTTTTGTTCAAACGACACTGTGTCGCAAGAACAAAAGCACACAAATCCAGCTCCTCTCCATTCCACGATTGAGAAACTATAAAACGTGGGGTTGCTCATGTTATCCAAAATCAAGTCTACTCAGAATCTGTGCCATACTTTCATGTGCGGTGCATTGAAGAATGAGGTAATTTGTCGATCACCGAGCCTAAAAAGTGTCTGGACGAATCTGTCCTCCACTTGAACATGGGCTTGACCTCTGCTTACCCTCGCTAGGAGATGTGGAGGGGGGGAATGGTGTGAAAGGACTATTTTGAAATTCTAATCAGCATCAAAAAACCATCTGCCTCTTGTCGGCAAAGAGAGAGAGATATAAAAAAAGCGAGAGTTTGTGCTTCTGTGGTCTTCAGAGTTTTCCACAGCTCTGTACAGATCTGAGAGTTTATTCCGAGCCTTGTTCCTGAGCATGTGTTCCTGGCTGGCCTCTTCCTCCTGACACACGCATTCACACACACACACCTCTGCTGGATTTCTCCCTAAGAAACCCATCTGTCAAATTCCCCCTAATTCCAACTAATAGTTTCCAAAAAAGGGAGGCCAAGTCCACAAAAAACCACGAGCCCCCACGGAAGGCTTGAGCAGGCTCGTGACGTGGCTTTAAGATCTCCTTTCTCCTCTGCTCACATTTTAATGCATTAATTAGCATGCCAGACGTGATCTAATAACATCTATTATGTAACAGGTAATAACTTTTTTAGAGGTAATGACTAATTTGTGGGAATTTCCTTCAGGTGATGACATTTTGTAGAATGAGAGTCCTGATTGATTTAATTTGAAAGGGAACTCCTCTTCTTGTGCGAAAACAAAATACCATATCACTCATTCCCCACTGGATTCAATATGTCAAAACCACCTATTATTAAAAAATATTCAACACCACACCCAGACGCTGCAGCAGAGCGGGAACACCCAGCTCTGCCGACCGCAGCTCACCTGCATTTCTGGCAGTTCAAACGGCCTTCACATGACCTCTGTTTTTAAACGCTATGAATGCATACCAGTGTGGGAGCAGACCCGGCTTGACTGGTCCATTAGGGATGGATGGTGTCTGGCATCCCAGAACAGTACTATGGACTTCCTGCAGTCCAAACGGGGGAGAGGAAGGGTTGGAGAATAGAACGGCTTGCTGCCAAACAGGGCCAAGATGGCAGCCAAGAGGAGAGAGCTCGTACACCGCCGTAAATTTTCATCTACTTAGGATGTCGCATTGTTGTTGACTCCACAAGAGGCCTCTTCATCTTATACGGTGACTGTGGCAGTCTCTATTACAGCATGATACAGCGTCTCACATTTAGAAGACAACATAAAGTATTTACATCAGGGCATCGGCTGTGCCAGCAGAAAAAAAGCCAATATCCATTACAACCAGGAACCAAATAGCTCTTATGCATCTGTTTCCTCATTCTGTCCTGTGGGCAGATAAATCACAGCTTTTTCCATCATGTCTCCCTCAATACAAACAGACACGCTCCTTTACGAGGCTTGCCCTCTCTGACTACCAGAGCGGGGATTTGTAAACCGATGTCTCGAGGCAGGATTCATGGCGAGGAAAGGCAGCAGATGGGGCGTGTGCGTGTGTGTGCATGGCTTGTGTCTGGAGATGGTATACGCAAGCTTGCCAAAAGCACAGTAATCTTGATGCGGTGCATGTCATACATTTAGTGAGACCGGAGAAACAATCAAACCAGCCTGTTAGAGACAATGTTCTTGTTGTGCGGGGTGAAGATTTATGTCAAGACAGCTATGAGTGAGAGCAACATCTTTGAAACCATCTTAACAGTAGAGTTTAAAGCACAGTTGTCAAAGTTAATGCAATAACGCGTTTACGTAAATTTGTTTGAGCGCCACTAACTTCTTTAAGGCAACTTGTGATTTTTGATTGTAGTGGAGTCAGTTTTAGCTAGAATGAATACTGGTATCATATGAAACTAGAGTACCAAACATGTTATACTAGCTTGTCAAGAAGGAGGCTAAAGACGCTCCAAAATTACACTAAATTTTGGCGAAGAAAAACTGGCATGGCCATTTTCAAAGGGGTCCCTTGACCTCTGACCTCTAGATATGTCAATGAAAATGGTTCTCTGGGTACCCACGAGTCTCCCCTTTACAGACATGCCCACTTTATGATAATCACATGCAGTTTGAGGCAAGTCATAGTCATGTCAGCACACGCTGTTGTTGCCTGTTGGGGGCGGCAGTAGCTCAGTCTGTAGGGAGTTGGCTTGGGAACCGGAGGGTCACCGGTTCAAGTCCCGCCATGGACCAAGAACTGAGTGTGAACTGGTAGCTGGAGAGGTGCCAGTTTACCTCTTGGGCACTGCCGAGGTGCCCCTGAGCAAGGCACCAAACCCCCAACTGCTCGGGGCGCTTGTCAGGAGCAGCCCCCTCACTCTGACATCTCTCCATTGTTGCATGTATATGGACCTGTATATGGACTATGGAAAAAATTGAATTTCCCCTAGCGGGACTAATAAAGGACTATCTTCTTCTTCTTCTTCTTCAGTTTGCCATGCAATGATTTGAGCATATTTTTTATGCTAAATGCAGAACCTGTGAGGTTTTCTGGACACTATTTCTTATTGTTTTTTTCTTATTGTTAATTGAGTTCCAACAATATATACAGTATATACATTAGCATGAAGCTGTATATTTGCTCCTATGTTGATAAATATATTAAATACTTGACAAATCTCTCTTTAAGGTACATTTTGAACTGATAACTATGGCCAATCTTGCAAATAATTGTGATTAAATAGTTTAAGCAATTGACAGCCCTAGTTTAAAGTGGTGAAATCAGCCACCGGGCGCATGATTCCTCAAGGAACAACTATTGATTTGGCTCACTGAATTCCTCATTACCCACAAACCATCTCCCTGTCAGCTTAACCTTGTCACCACCCCGCAAAGGATCATGACCTCAGCCTGGCCCCTTCAGACCCTACCTCCAACCCAAACACCCACAGGGCCTCGTGAAGGCTCCGGTGACACCTAAGGGACTCCTTGCCACTCTTACACACTAAATACTCACACCTCGCTGCCACGGTGGCTCGCACCGCAGCCCTGCCTTTCGCGAAAGAAAAGCAAGCGCAGAAATCAACAAGGGGCGGATGCATTTTAAGAATGGGCTTTAATGCACACTGGAGAGGCTTTTTTAAAGGCTCTCCTGCTACTTTGAGGATATGTTGGACCTAGTTCTACCGGAATAAACTGTAAAAGAGGCTTTTGGAATAAGAAATTGGTGACATCTGGGACTGACTTTCTTGGCGCGTCCGGATGTGTGATCAGGTATAGCGTGCAGTTTGCAATGAGCTTTAACTGCCCTGTATCAACACTGGGATTAGGTCATCGGAGTTGGCCAGTGCAGCCGGGCTTGTTTAGTCCAGAAATTGTGGATGGAAGTGACATATCAACCCTGCTGAGAAGAGCTCTACGGGAAGCGGGGGTAACGTTTCAGAAACAAGCGACGGGACATTTGAAAGAGGGCGTGTGCGAAAGAATGAGCAAGAAAACACTGAGGGATTCACAGGATATTGTTGTAGGAGGGGCTAGATGTGTGAGTGTAGTAGGTGAGGGTGTCGAGGATAGATGGGAAAGCAAAGTGTTGGCATGAGAGGTTTCAGAGCACAGAGTGAGGGAACGCTGGCCGGTCGAATGCTCCTCTGGCTCTGTCACTCTCTGTCCCCTTTAAACAGATCTGGCACTGTTCAACGCTAAATATGATCTCAGGCCAGCTCACCGGGCAATTATAACATGTTAGAAAAATATATACTGTTTTTTCAATGTTCTGCTCCTGTTTTTTTTTCTCTCTCCGGCTGTAATTTTATTTCATTATGGGGGAAAGGTTAAAATGGGGACAGTGGTTGGTAATATGGTTTTATTTTCCTACGCTAACAAATTTTTATGACAAGCGAAATTGACCTGAATTAAGTTCCACCTATGTCTATTTATACTAACAGAGAAATGTTGTTAAAAAATGACCACCAAAGAAACATCCAGATATTAGAGAGCTCACTCCTGCTGAGACCATGGCCAACATGGCATGTGTCTAAAACCTTTTGTACAGCCATGAAATTAATATATGCGCTAAATATCACATAAAAGCCTAATCCAGTACAAGTGTAATCCGTTTACATTAACAAAAATTGCCACAGAAATTGCTGTAATTTTACTTGGCCAGCTTTCAGAGCAACGTCTGGATGACTTTTACAGAGCATGTCTTGAGGTGAAGGCAAACACTGCCAAATAACATTCTTGGATGACATAGCTGTAGCCGTGTGCCAATGACTCGTGCTGTTGTCATCCGCTGTTTAGACTTGCTTGTGAAAAAGGAGTTTTCATAGACGAGTCCAGAAAACATGATTTTGTTAAGAGTGCGGCTGTTTCCCTGTAGAGGGATGGTAAATAGAAAGGGGCTGATGGGAAATGCGAGGAAAAGGATGGGCCTCATGTTTTGAGAGACGCTGCCAAAGTTGCAACCGCCGTGTGCTACCAGAACTGTTCACCTGAACAAACACAAACCCATCCGGTGTGTTCTGGCAACACTCTTAATTACCACTGTGACAGTCAAACACAGGTCATCGTGGTTAAAACTCTCCCTCTCTCTTTCCCTGTGTGTATGTGTATAAACTCAATTTGCTGGCCGGATTTTTACATTGCTGTCCTCATATCCTGACAGCGGTCATGAAAAGGTCATGACTAGCCAACAAAGAACAGTAATGAACAACCTTTATTTTCAAATGTTTCCTAATTTTCATGCACTCCTTGAACAAGTAATTATGCAGTTAAAGAAAAAGCAGTTTTCAAGACATAAATTTACATGCTCCTTTTATAATGGACACTGAACTGATGCAAAAACAGCTAAAGAATATTTCTCTAATGACTGTGTTTCGATCTACAAGTCATCTTCTTTTTTAAAGTATTGATTTGGGTGAGTTTTTTCCTTTCATTGACAGCAACAGAGTAATGATAGGCTGAGACACAGGGGACGACATGCAGCAAAGGGCCCCAGGCCACATTCGAACCCGGGGCTGCAGCAAGGACTCAGCCTTGGTACATGGAGCACCCGCTCTACTAAGTAAGCTACAACAGCACCCTAACAAGTAATCTTCTCACATCTAGGATTTTTTTTTTTACAACCAACTGAAAGATAACCCAAACCAGTGTTATCAACTCTGTTCCAATGAAAGTAGTTAGCAGCTCTAGCTCCAACTGTTGTTAAATCTAGTGAGAAAGTTGCCAAGTTGTCAGTATTGACAGCTCGTCTGTTCAAACTTCCCTCCAAAACCACTCCCCAAAAATTCTCATTATGAATGTTATTTTCCACGTCTGACCGTCCGATGTACTTGTCTGTTTAAGCATGGTGCAGTACTTCATTTAGTCAGTTAAGCCTGACCAACACGTCACTCGCTTGTCTGGAGGGATTCCCACCTGGGCCCTGCACCCAGGCTTCCCTGACCTCCACTGGCCCCTCCCCTTTCTCGCCTTTGGTCCTGGCCGCCGATCAGCAGCCTGCATGATCCGCCGCCTCACCTGATAAAATCCTTTTTGTGAAAGTGTCAGTGATTTAACCTAAGCAGTCCTCCTCTGTGTCTCTCTGTAATTTTAACCTGTGTGATAGTTAGTTGGCAGAAACTTTAATAACGCATCTGTGTAAAGGTTAACGTGTATATGAGGCACTGGTTCAGTGGATTTTTATTGTCTATTTCCACAATAGCTTTTTGGGGGGCTGCCTAAATGTATTTTGAATTTCCCACAGGTAAGATATAGCGCAGTCAGGTCTTTCTTTTGGTTGTTGTTGGCTGTCGTTGTTGTCCTAAACTTCTGTCTGTGTTGTATTTTGGAGCGACAGAAGATCACAGTTCTGTACTTTTGTATTAAACACAGTGCACTAAACAATAAGCGGCAGTGTTTGCCTGACTACATCGGCAATCTTGTTGCTTCCCTTATCCATAGTTGTAACAATGAACATAAACAACTTTGATTTGGACTGAATGTAATGATTGGACAGGCTTATTATAGTCCTGTGAGAGCTATAGCTACCTGATTTTTTTTTTTCTTCTTTTGTCAGGGAATTTGATTTAGTGATTGTTGCTGGGATGTATGAAATGAAAAAAAGATGTATAAACATATTACCATTAACCGTATTACCAACCGTATTACCAACCAAGTTTTAACACAAAGTTATACTGTAGAGCCATTGTTTTAGGTTTCCTGTTGGTCTCAGAAATGGTCTGTATTGTTTGCAGGCAAATCTATGGTATTTTTCACAGCAGCAGACTGACTGGAATGTGTTAAAAGAATGACAGATAGAAGCAAAGACTTACGCAGACACTCGTTGGCCTCGCGGGCGTTGGCCCTCTGCCACGGCCGGTCATAGTGAAAAGGCTTGCAGCGGTCACACTCAGGTCCCTCTGTGTTGTGCTTGCAGTCACACACCAGTTTGCCTTCCTTGTCTTTCAGACAGCGTGAGCCGTGTCCATTGCATTTGCACCTCCCGCCCACCTGGAAGTCTCCCACTGCGTAAAAATAAGTTGGCAGCGTCGACATAACGGCCACAGGGTCGTCGTCCCTCCCCCCGCTGTTGCTCCCGGCGCCCAGTCCCAGCTCTCGGGGCAGCTGGGGCCGGCTGAAGACCACGCGGATGTCGGTGACGGTCACCCAGTCCTGGAGGACGGGGCTGTTGTCAAAGTCTTTGCCGGAGGGCCGTCCATCTAGAGTGCTGAAAGCAATGAGTCCTCCAGACAGCGGGTAGAGGTCGGTGTGGCCATCTGTGCACAGAGCCTCCTGCTCATTCTGCTTGGTGATGGTTGCTTTGTTGGGGCGGTTGTACATACGCCGGCACTGTGAGGAGTAAAACTGGTAGGGCATCCAGGTCTTGCCATAGTCCATGCTCTTGTATATGGCCAGGGACTCAGGTCGGGGTGAGCAGAACTGCAGGCTGACATAGGTGATCTCAAACTTCTTACCCAGTGAGAGGGTGAGAGTCACATTGTGAGGCGAAGTGTTCAGATTCTCCGACTGCCAGCAGGTGAGGTTGTGGGCCGAGTTGAGGTCGGTGAGGTAGGAGGCAGGGTGGGCACGGCGAGGGTCGGCTGCGTCGCAGATTTGACATGTGCGCACAGAGGGACGGTCGTCGCTCCGCTCCACCACGCTGCAGGAACGCGACGGAGGCCGGCCACAGACGCTTGACACCGCCACCTCCTTGCCAAAGGCGGCGTTGATAAACTCTGGGATGCAGCGGCGAGCTGCGCCTGTGTCATCATAGCAAGGGTCCAGAGGGGTCTGCTGCCCGGCGAAGGGGTTGGCGGCGCTGTGGGTGGAGGCTGAGCATGCCAGGAGGCACAGGCCCAGCAGGCACCTCCAGGGTTCCCTCATCCTGCTCAGAGGGCCTGAGTATGTGTGAATGGATGTCTCTATACAGATGGGTCTGTGTGTGTGTTCACCCAAGAGTGTGTCAATGTGAAGGTGTGTGTCGTCGTGGAGATGTTTCTGTGTGTGACTTTCCTCTATGTGTGTATAACTGTGAGTCAGTGGAAGGAGAGTGGCTGAGCTCAGTGACCCTTCACTTCAGGCCAACCAGAGCCCTTCCTGTAAGAGACAGAAACAAACACAAAGGTCAATGTCAGAGACATATTTTACCATAATAGGATATGAAATAGAAAGTGACGCTGATCTAATTCTACTGTATAACAACACAAATTATATTTGCCCTTAGAAAGGAAATTAAATTGTATCTCTGTACTGCCGTACCGCACTGTACAATTACAAGTGAATGTTTTCATTGACTAAAAGCCTGTCAAAGGATAAGACAGTTAGGTGGTGGGGGCCCCAAGAAAAAGGATGTGACCATTTAAAGAGAGACATTAGTGGCTGCAAGTGACTGCATCCTGAATTTTAATGCCGGCCTCTCATTCAGTACTTCCATTCAGGTCAAAACTGGCCAAGCCTTCTGGTCATGCTTGAACAGTGTGGCAGAAGTCACCCTATAATCCCCGGTGATGCTGGGGAGCAGTGGACCGTGTGTGACCCCAGTCAAAACCTCTGATTTCTGGGAACTATTTTTATATATGAAGACATGGCTCTACTTTTGAACTCTTACGGATATTTTTTTGCGGGAATTTGACAGCCGTTGCAACACTATTGTTACGCAGTGCTGACCCTTGAGAAGGCAGCATTATGTGCATTCACTGAGCCAGAAAATTCTCCAAAAGTGATAGCTATTTGAGGATTATACTCTGCATTAGAAGAGGCTATGAGACTCCATTCAAGCCTTTCTAAATCTCCGGGTCAAGACAGGTACCTGGATGACATCATTCATGCGCTCACAGCTAGACGAGGGGCCTCTCAGTCCCAAAGAGAGAAAGATTGAGGGTAGGGGGGTAGAGAAAGCCTTGAGGCGAAGAAAACGACAGAGAAAGAGATGTATATAGCCTGAAGCTTTTCCTTCTCTAATCCCCTTTTTACTTCCCTGGGTGTCAAATCCAGAAGAGCCCCGTTTCAAAACAGACAGCTGAGGGGTTGAGAAGGCACCCCAACCCTTTTTTGCGAGGTATTTATTAAATTACAATGAATCCCACCCACCTCCTCTTACCCTCACTCTCCCCTCTTCTACCACAGCATCCCTCTTCATCTTGGTAGAACAAAAGGCCGCCTCTGTATCCACTTCAGTCAAGCGGGGAAGGCAGACAGACGGATTTAAGGGGAGTCGGAAAAACAAAAGTTTCGTTCTTTTCTTATGTGAGGGGGTCCAAAGCTAAGCAACCCTCGAAAAAAGGGCCCAGTGGCCTGGTAAATAGGAGCACTCTTCTGTGCTCAAGTGCTTAAACCGAGCCATTTGGCCTGTTCTCAAGCAGCAGATTGGGTGTTAAAGGGAAATAGTGTGAGGGAATTATACAGACAGAGAGGAAGGAAGTGGAAGTACAACTGCTTCTCATGTTAATCCTAGAAATTGGTACGTAACTACATATAATTTAAAACTTCTTTTCTGATTCATTTTGAACTTTGGGATAAATTGAGCTCTGAAGCAGTGACTCAGAGACCTGAGCATAAAATCATTATTAAAAAAATCCCCTGCTATTACGATATTCAACATATGAAAAATGACTAGCAGGGAATGGGCCAGCTCATAAATGATTGGAGTAAAAGTGGGCCTTTGCCAGGACAGATGAGGACATTGATCAATGACATGTGTCTGAGGACGAGGAGGTTAAAGTGGGCACGCCGGCGGGAGTTCATCAGCCGAGGCACTCCATCAAAAGGGCCGGCCGTGGCAAAGCTGGCGGGCCCCGGCACCCACTGGGGAGGGCATGGAGAGAGGCGGCTGATAGAATTAGCAACTCATTAGCATCCAGGCCCAGCTTCCATCAGCAGCATGTTGATCCGAGAAAAGAGACAGTGGGGAGGCTCTGAGAGGGAAGGAAGGGGGGTAAAAATTATGACAGGTGAGGGGAAAATAATAAATGATGGAGAGAGGGAATTATTCAGACCTTGATGGGCATGTTGTTGAGGGAGTGAGAGGAAGTTACAGACAAGAACAGGAAAATACTTGTCGGTTACGAGACTGAAAAAGAGGACTAACAGGCATAAGGAAAAAGTAGATAAGAAGGACACACGAGGGGGAGAGAAACAGCAAGGGGCGCGACAGTGATAAAGCAGAAATGACTCGGGGGAGGGTGAGCGAGGACAGATATGAATGGAAGCAGTAGGAGAGAGAGAGAAAGTGACAGAGATGGAGGGAGGGAGTGGAGGGAAGGACATAAAAAATGAGTGAGGGAGAAATGGAGAGAGAAACAGATTAAGGTGCAGGACAGCATTGGTCTGTGTCTGGACTTCGGATGACTAAATATGGAGCGGTCCGCGTTGCTGCCGGGCCTGCTGGGAGATTCTTCCAGGGTCTGGTGCTGTCAGGCGCGTCTGGCAGATGAGCGTTGTAGGTTAAACAGAAAGAGAGCAGTGACAAGGCTGTTTAATTCCACTCTGAAATAGATGCCATCCTCGCAGCAAGTGTTAACGCTGCTCTGAGACAGTCCAGCAACACTAGAAGCTGGTCTTTATTGAAAACTTATTCTACATCTCTATAAAACACTGCAAAACGTGAGCCGGGTCCAAAAAATCTTTCTGGATCCGTAAAGCTCTGCCAGGATGTCAGCACAGCGGTGTAGCTGGCTGACCTTTGAAATACTAAGAATCTGCTTCAGCAAGAAAATTCTTTGCTTTCAGCATTGACAGTGTGTTTAACAAGCCACAATTTCCCCTCAGTGGGGGCAGACATTGTCTTTCATTAAATGTGGTTGAAGTAGCAACAGCTGCAGGGCCCATGTCTCTGCCTCTCTGAAGAAGACAATGAATACCACACAGAAGTGCTGCTGGCTTCATGTGTTGCGTACAAACATGAGAGTGGTATCGATCTTCTCATCCAACTCCTGGCATGACAGAGAATGACCATATTCCTCTAATAGACTTAGTTTTAATCCAAGTATTAAAGCCAGTGGGCAACCTCTGGGTCTGAAAAGTGAAGCCAATGCGTGAATTAAAACTTCCATTTTTTATAACCAAGATGGTGAGAAAACCAAGATGGTGACTACCAAAAACCAAGACGGTGACAGTCAAACAAAATGGTGAAGGTCAAAAAACCACGGTGATGACGTCCAAAAACTAAGATGGTAAAGGTCAAAAAACCAAGATGGTGATGTCCAAAAACTAAGATGGTAAAGGTCAAAAAACCAAGATGGTGACGTCCAAAAACTAAGATGGTAAAGGCCAAAAAACCAAGATGTCACAGCCAAAATGCCAAGCTCAAGGGTTCAAAACAGCAGACCACAAACCAATAAGTGATGTCATGGTGACTATATCCTCTTCTTACATACAATCTATGATTAAAACACATGTCAGAGTAATATCAGCCTCCAGTCTGAGTTTTGATTTCGGTATTGGCCACCCTTGTTTCTATATTTAGATCACAGATTGTGTCTTTAAAGAAGCACGCAAACCTACCTCCATACGGGGCGTTAGAAGACAAACTGTTCCTGTAGCAGCTAAGCCATTTCTGAGTGAATGGCTGCTGTGCAGTGCAGTGACAAATACAAACAGTACAGCCAATTCATAACTGCAACATTCTTCTGTGGATTAATGGCAAGGAAAATGTACTTGTGCCGACATCCACAGCAGCTAAGCTACTGCAGTGTTAAATAATTTGCTCATTAGTATTACGGGCACAGTATGTGAATGGATGTAAAATATGAGGCTTTTAGAGTGGGAGCCCTCTGCATCACCACAAAGACTACTCAGGCCATTTAGCTATTGGAACATACTCAATGATCTTAATCAAACAGTGACAGCCCAATTAGAGAAGGTATATGATAGAGGGCATATTAGATTAAATGCCCCTTCCTTTAGAGGTGTGTGAGGAAAAGAGGAATCAAAAAAGAGATGTGGAAAGACAGGAAGAGGAAGATGACAGGGTGGTCCGGTGGTTCCACCAACGTTTTTTCAGCTTCTCCGCTGTCACCGGGAGATCATCCCATGTTGAGTTGTCTCTCTTTCAAGCGTGGGCGCCTCTGTCAGAGTTCACAGATTAGGAAAACAGAAGTCGCTGAGAGGCTTTATTTGGCTTGGGTGTAGAGGCGGGGGGCGCCGTGGGAGGTGAGGAGAGGAGAGGGACAGCTGAGCCACTTTGTATCCCAAGTGGGAGCCTTTCACGCTGCTCCAGAGAGTTGGCGTGGTGGCCCCACTAAGACTGTGAGTGAATGGAGGTCTACCGGGTTTGCCTCTCTGGGATGACAGCAAGCTGGGGCCCGAACTGGTGCCCTGCTGTCCCTCCATCCTGCCGTACAGTAATCCCTGGTGGGGTTATTAGTGGCTGCCCAGAACCATGGAGGACGTTTTAACAGGCTAACAACGGGACCACCTCCGTACTCATTATCATTATGGAAAGATGCATTGTATGAATATAAAAGAACAGTGAGTGCAGCAACAAAGTCAGAAATCCTCCTGTTCACTGACTGCACGGTTTGAGGTTGTTGAGATCATGTCCAGGATTACTTTCATTACTAATTATTCAGTTGAATTTTTAGAAGTCTTCTACTGCAGGAAGTTCTCATACATCATTTGTAGCTATACCAATGAAAAGCAAAGCACCGTAATTCGTATATATCCCACAAAATCAATGTGCATGTAATCCATGTAATCGCGAACCAGGAAATATAAAAGCAACAAACACCACGTTTGTTATGTAATATGTAACTTAAGTTACGCCACTATTGGAGTTATTTTAACCCAAACCGCAATCTTTTCCTAAACCTGAGTAATTTTGTTGCCTAAGCCAAACCAAGTTATTTCCTGTGAAGACGGAGGTTTATTTTGAAAAGACCGTATACATGTAACAAGCATAAATTGGCGTGTGTTGCTGGACATTCGAGGACTGACAAACCGTTGTATGAGGATACCTTGATAAGTTACACTGACACTCGATTATCATAAGTTTGGGGATTCATTTTCTGTCAATGTGCTCATCGATTAACTGAATAATTCCTTCTGCACCAGTCACATCCTGACCATCTGTATCTTTATACACACACACTAATTTAATAAGTAAACAAACCTGTCCAGATGAATCAACATGACTGACAGGCCTCAGGTAACACGGGTCAGATATTAGTGGCCTGGATTCCACTTGATGACGGCCGTTTCCGCGGCGGTGACGACGATCCTGCTGTTTGTGTAAGTGTGCATGTGTGTGTGTGTGTGTGTGTGTGTGTGGGTGTAGGGTGTTCACAATTCCTTGCTGGCATTCATTAGGGATTGAGGAGGAGGGGAGTAGGAGCAGGGAGGGCCGAGGGCAGGAGGGGGTCAACTCTCACAGCTGAGAGCGTCATTAGCCGGGGGATCACTGACAAATTTTTAAAGTCTGCTCAGAGGCTCCATGTGAGTGTCTCAGGGAGGTTTATTCCAACCTTCAAAACTGTTCACTATCACCTCAAAAAGCTGTACCTGAACTAGCATCCACATCAGAACTAGCAGCTGTCTGTCACCGGGGTAATAATCCGATAATACATCTCACGCTCTCAAGTGCTTGTGAGGCTAATCACACAGCAGGAGGATCCACAAAGCACCATAAAACATATAAGTGAAATAATCTCTGCATCTGGCAGAAAGAGACACTGCAGGGAGAAAAGGCAGAACGCCCAGCGGAGGAATGCAGCAGCTTCTGTGGCCCAACCCACAGGACTGGCCCAGAGTCCGACAGCGACTCTTTAAATCAACAGAACCTGATCCAGAACCGAACAGGAGGAGAGAAGACAGAGGTGGGAGGTGAGGTCAGGCTAATTCTCACAGATTCACAGACAGGAAGTTGTGCTGAGCTACCTACCGCTCTCCATATTTATGCTCGTATACACTTTAGTACAAAAGCAGGAGAAAAAAAATGCTGATAGGACAAGTTGTGTATTTTTCTGTTTTAATGAGGAGTTCTGTGATGTCAGTGTTTTTGGTGAGAAAATGGGAGGCGAGGAAAGGACATGAGCCGGCAGAAAGTTCTGGGCAACAGTGAAACAAGAAATACAGATATCTACAATAAGTAAGGCTCTTTGTTTCATCTTCACATTGATTTTATATCCCAACACATCCAAACATTGTTTTGTTTTATGCAACAAAAAGAGTTTGGAGTAACGTGTTTGTTTTCGGTAATAAATAGTGAGGAGAAAAATGGAGAGAAAGTGCAAATGTGAAGCTGAATATGAGCCAGATTTTCTCTAAAGTAAATGAAAAACAATCAACAGTTCAACTATGCGGTGACTGAACTGCAAAATGGCATTTCAAAAAAATGATTGTCAAATTTCTATGCATGTTTTTATCTAGTTTTAACACACAAAAATCGTCTTGGATTTTTCACTAACAGACCGATGGACTTGGGAGCGAAAGGACAAGAGTTCACAGATTTACAGTCTCCTATGTCTGTGATCTGTTTTCACATACAAGAAATATTTCCTCTACATGTGCTGTCAAGATGCGCAGAGAAAGGGATGACACTCTCCGCCCTGTGATGGCGGGCAGACACACAGATTCCTTCCCACTGTTTGTCCCTGGATGGAGGCCATGCAGCAGGGTTACAGGGATGATAAAGGTTAAAATGTTCTGTTTTCAGAGTGTGTGGGTGGACTGAGGGCTCCCTGATTGAACATTTCCCATGGACCTGAGCATAACCCTGACCGCAGCTCTGCAGCAGTGTGGTTGGATGGGGAGAGGCAGGTGAGGTGTTCCTCCGTACGAGAGGAAGTAGCTCGTTTAGAGGGATGGAAGGATTTAAGGAGAGGAGAGGTGAGCACTCCTTCAAAGCCCTTTGAAGGCTGGCTGCGGTAGGCAGAGCCGCGGTTTTCCCAAAAAGCCCCCCTGACAGGAAAACAGTCTCTTTTTTTTTCCATTGCACAAGAGCAACCTCTACCCCACAGCCGAAAGCAAGGACCCGCTTTGAACTCACAGGGGATAAAAACCACAAATCATTTTATTAAGTGCTTGGAAATACTCGCACGGTTGCGTATATTACACTTAAACACACACGTTGTTGACGGACAAACACATGCTCTCCGCTAGTTTTTATTCCCAATAAATAAGTGCCCTCGCTCACACAGGAAGCCTGTTTCTGAAGGATGCCAAAGCTTGTGACTCATCAGAAAACTTTCCCCTCTTCCCTGTTCCTCTCCTCCCTATCTACACCTCCGCTCATTCTTCCTCTTCCTTTGCCTAAAGGTCAGAGGTCAGCAGTCTCCCAGAGAAAAGGGGAAAGTACCTAAATGTCAGCACTGAATGCTATCAATATGGTTGTAGTAGCTGTGCTGTGACTGCTCTGAACCTATTAACAATAGCCAAGAAAGCATCATTAACCTGCAGTGCTTCTATCAGATATGACAGATGTGTTACCAAACACACCACAGCAATACAGTAGCTCAGCCAGTACAGCCATGTCGATTCACAGCACACACAACCCCTGTACGTAGCACCCATTATAAACTAACGGCATAGCCATGGCTGCTAACCACAATCACCAGCAACAGCCAAAGCTTTATCATCCAATGGCTATTGTCATAATTACAGCTGTAGTCTGTCAAAATCATTTGCAGCAGCAGTAACACAGTGTAGAAAGAAAGCTAGGCTAACTAGCTCCACTAGTTGTGGTGATACAGAAGTGAGACCTGAGCCAGCCACAGGTGCACCCACTCCCACTGTGGTCACAACCAGTGGGGTCTACTAATACATAATACTATAACCTGATATCACATCAAAGCTTGTCATAGACTCACTTGTTTATCACAGGATAGTGTGTCACTGTCATGTTTTGTGAATATTACATGTGTATGAAGGTGCAATACCAGCAGGGGGCAACAAATACTCTCACATAGGTTTAGGCAATGACACCACTTAGTTTAAGCACTTATTTCAGGCCAATCATGACGTTTTTCCTAAACCTAACTCTGTAAAATATTCACAGAAGAGCTCACAAGCGTAACTTGCAAAAACAAAATGCCGGTCTCAATTCCTGTGTTGGTTGGACCCATCCAACTCTCCACCCCTCTGCCATAAACAGTCTTTCTACCTTTTTATTCCACTCACTAGCGATCAGCGTAGCGTATTCAGACGGATAAGATTTACATTACAGTCAGTACTACAGGACTACATGGCGTGAAAATCACATCCATAAAGCAAGACAGACATGTTTTTTTACATGCATTTGCCTGGGGGCTCCCTAATTGAACATCTCCCAGGAACAATTGTGGTCATGCTAAGAAAAAAACAACTGTTGACTGTAGGTTTGAAAGAGGAAACGAACAGCGGTCTTCCATGTAGGATGTTTTGCTGACCCATCTATTCCATCCCTAATCTCCTGCCTATGCAGACTTTGTCTCTCTATAACAACCTGTGGGAAACCTCCAGGTCTGAGAAGTGAAACCAAAGGCAGAAGTGTCTTAAATGTGCCTTAAACTTTCTAACAGCCAGCAGGGGGAGACTCCTCTAGTTGCAAATGGAGGTCTGATTGTATAGAAGTCTATGAGAAAATGAGCCTTCTTCTCACTTGATTGATTACCTCAGTAAACATTGTAAACATGAATGTAAGGTCTCAATCATTAGTTTCAAGTCTTCTTCAATACAGCATGATGTTCATTTAGTAAATTATGGTCATATTTACGGTCAAATAGACCATAAAACAAGGGATGCTTTGGGGTGTGGCTACCTTATGATTGACAGGTCGCTACCTCTATCTATAACAACGTCACCTCTGTTTCTCCTTCGCTCATTTGATATTTACTAATGCTGCTAGATGTTTTTGTCACCCGATCGTGAACATCTGCCATTTTGGGGCACTTGCTGAAATGACTGATTGCTGTCATTCTTCTCGGGAGGACAAAACACTTTCCGTTAACAGGTTGGCATGCTACCAAAGAGCTGGTCCAACTTTATGGCAGCAGCATGCTATTTCAACAATGTGTTGCTTTGCCTCTGCACTCATATGCTGAATGACTGCCGAGATGAGCAGATCTGAGCCAGCAGCTAGCCTAAATGATTGCCATAGCACTGGGAGAGCCAAAAATGCAACCACTAAGAACTGACCACAAACGAAGAGTAAGTGGAGTTCCTTCTGAGAAATCAGCTGTCAGCTCATCATGTCTGACAACTCAGAGTTTGTCATCACTTTAGTAGATATCACTGTGTGTCCAAGTTGGATAAGGACGCTGATAGAAACTAAGTGGGCACAGACACACTCATGGACCTCACACACACACATCCCTCTGCATCTGGAGGAAATGTGTGGCTGACGCATGCAGGCCTAGCAGGGTGCAGGCAGGGAGTGGCAGGATGAAGCATGGGAATCTTTGCCCCTGGATCCTCTTCACACAGTGGGAGACATCTTGGGTGTCACGCTGACGAATGACAGGTATTTTAACAGGAAACTTAAAGCGGACAAACACCCAATTTGTCATTCAAAGAGAAAACACACCACCACTTAAGTCAGTAAGTTGACATTCTCACCTCTTTAGAGGAGACAATGAATGTGTGAGCGTGTAATGTGGGTACTTTATCGCCACATCCATCTCCAGGTCTGAATGCAAATTCCTAACGGGGATGGAAACGATCCAGGAAGGAAAGAACAGAACATTTCTACATGTGAAATTCCACGTGGAGTCAAATAACAATATATTGGATGTGTTGACTTTACTCGCTCAGGTAGACGGAGCCAAGAGCTCTAAGGAATCCTGCTCTTTTCCAAGCAAGAGAAAACGATCTACTTATGTTACTGCAGCTTTCTCCATCTCCATCTTGATCCACCGGCTTTTCTCTGGGGTTTATAAATACCACATACAGCGCACACACACACACACACACACACACACACACACACAAGTGAATAAAATCTGCACTATGTTGCCTTGGATTAGCCTCCACATCATGTGCCCTCAGCTGCTCCGGGCTCTACCTCCCTCACTCTGTTATTGATGGAAGCATGGTGTGATGCAATTAAATAATGATGATTCATTTGCAAAAACAGGGAAGTGATGGATGAACGGCACCTCGCTTCACCACACACATTCAGCTCAAACATGTCGCCTGGTTTACACTTGAACATTCTCTCTGACCTCAGTGAACAGAGAGGATTCAGAGGTTTTTCTTCGTGGATTGATTCCAGTCATTTGGGTGAGAAGTAGGTCAAGTGGCTGACACTGTTTCAGTGTGCAATAGGGGCATACTTTAAGTCTATTGGAGCAGTTAAGATAAGCAATCTGTATGGGACTCTCGCTTTCACTTCCAGGCTTGTTGCTGCTTGTGAGCAGGAGCTTAGAGACCTCATCATTATTGTGCTGCTTCCTGTCACACCTTGACCACAGTACTGTCAAATCAAGCTCATCATCACTTTGGTCTTAAATGAACCAGAGAAAACACTTAAACCTGACTCGTTCTTGTACTTTTCTCTTTAAAGTTGCTATGAAAAATCATGTTTTTCCTCACACAAATGTTTTTCAAAATGCAGGTGGTGTGGCGTTAAAGCGAAAAGGGAAAATATTAGAAGTGACAAACGCATTTGGAGACTTGGCCGGAGCAGTGTCGAGGAAGACGGGAACCGAGGAGCGCGCTGCTTGCTTTGGCATCCGCACTTGGCTCCGATTCCAAGTCGCTATTAAAGCTCGCTGGCTCCGTATAGTCCACCTCTTGTACCTCGTATTAAATCCTCAGCGCGGACTGTTTTTCTCCCCTTTTTTGCTGCGACCCACCAGGGATAACGTTAGTTGTAAAACGAGGAGGCTGACACCTGTCTGCGGTGTCCGCCGCTCTGATCCAGCGCGCCCCCGCTGATCCAGCAACCCGAACACCTACTTATACAGTCGCACGACCTCATAGCCTTTAATAATAAAGTAATGACAGTCACTGTCTTCATTTAAAACAAATGGCAGGTAAATGGACAGCGTGAGTTTGAGTCACAGGCTTCCTTTTCTAAGAGAAGTGGTGCGTAAAATTGAAATCCGCTCCCAACAAAAATACGTTGGATGTGAAATAAACCGACACAACACATGATAAACTTACCCCTTGAATGTTGCTGTATTTAAATTTTAAAGGACGTCCCCCTGAGATCCACACCAATTAGTCTTTCTTCCGCCAGAAATTGTCCTCTCCAAACGCAAAAGTGTCTCGTGTTTCTCACACTCGCTTCGTTAAAATATTAAGGACAAGAGAAACGCTTGCAACACAGTCAAAAGAGAGGTGGATGTGGACCACTGCATCTGCGACCGAAGCTCAAACCAAACTGAAAAGCGTCCAGTACATCCATAGGTTGTAAAGCAAGCCCGGGGTAGGCTACTCCCCATTAAAATCAAACCCAGATTTCCCTAACCATGTATGTGCAAGAGAGAGAGAGCAAGAGAGAGAGAGACAGAGAGAGGAGAGAGAGAGAGAGAGAGAGAGAGAGAGAGAGAGAGAGAGGGAGAGGTCTAAATATTCCGCTGTGTGTTCTGTGTTTTGTTAACTCAAGTTTCATTTTACCTGCAATTTGGTGATGCGTGTAATTTACTTGCGTAGCCAAAATAACGCGCAAAAACGAACATAAACACTTGACCAACTCGCTTCAAGCTTCCCTTTCCCTTAAACAACACAACTGGTCTCACTTTTTACAACAAATACCTCCGCCGCTTTACGGACTGCTTCTCGCTGCGCTGCCTGCCTCTAAATGCCCCGTGGCTCGCTGCGTTCACAGGCAGCCATATGGAGGTCGTAATGAGAACACAACGTTGAACCTGTTGGAGAAAGAGTGGGCCTAGCGGGGCTCCGGGGCCCGCAGAAACAAGAGGCAGATGCAGAATGTTAGAACTTATTAATCCTAATAATAGTCCGACACATGTTGGATTTATTAGCCTGTGCGTCAAGGCAGCAAAAATCTTTGACGTTTTAATGGTTTTATTAATGCGCAATAATAAAAGTGGCATCAAATTAAATATATTACGGTATTGGCGCGCGGTTGCATCATGAGGACGGTCTGTTGTGTGTGTGCGCGTAGAGAGACAGCTTCGTTTTGGCACAGAAAATGTGGCCGTGCGCCCTCGGCCATAGCAGCAGCACATTAACTCAATAAGTGCATTCATATGGCGTTATGCCCCTCTCTCAGTGTGTATAGGTGAAAGAGCAACAGCTAAGTGTGGTTTGTCATGATGAGTGTTTGCAATTTTTAATAGCCTATCAGTGGAGGGTATGCGTAAAAGTGCACTGGAGAGGTCAGATTTACGGTGACTTAAAACAGCCTTTTAATTATAGTAGGGTATGAAATTATATTATGAATAATTACATACGGTATATCTACACAATCTTTTGTTTTAGGCATATTTTTTTAAATTCGCAATTTACAAATTACCTCAGCCAATCACATTTGAGAATCTACCCATTAGACATGTTACATGCGTAAAAGCGGTCCAGTAGAGGCGGGAGGACCCGTAAGCTCCCGTTAATTTATAGGCGACAGCCCGCGTGTTGCTCTCCGTGTTATTGCAGGTGCAGCCTTCCTACCGAGCATCACGGCCGATCGAGTCCCGAGCACCTCGCGGCTCCGCTATAAGCTGATCAACATTCCTGCTGTATTTACTGTACCATCCTCTGGGGGGAACAGCCCGACCCGGCTCGGCTCGGCTCGGCCTGGACTGGGACCGAGCTGCGCTTTGGTGCCTTTATTCCGGTAATTCACTTCAACAAAAGGCCGTTTAAATATGTCTTCAGACCCGCGTATAATTCAAGCATTAACTCCAATCGTGTGTGTGTGTGTGTGTGTGTCGGCTTCATCTAAACACACCTGCAGCGGATAGGCCTAATTAACGGTGCCAGTGACGCAATGGGACAGAAATCAAATGAAAAAGACGCTGTGCCAATTAATGGGTTTAACACAAAAGGGAAAAGTGGTGCCAGCTTCATCAAAAATAGGCCAAAAATCAAATCTACTAATCAAACTCGAGCCAACGACACATGAGCACTGGGCGATGTTAAAGAATTAAAGAACACATACATTTAAAAAAGCACTTTGCACTGCATTTCTTGTAGGCTATGAAAGGTGATATAAAAATAAGTTTTTATTATTATTATTATTATTATTATTATTATTATTATTACCCTACTTTATTCTGTTATTTTCTAAGTCTTCATTTGAAATCCTCTCCTTTTCACTTAAATCAGACCCTAAGATATCTTTTCAGTGCTTCAGGAGTCTAAACTAGTTTAATTTATCATTAATCATTATTTTTTTTCTAATTGCATTTTCCCCCTGGTCTTTATTTTTATTCTCATTTACTGTGAAATCTCTGGAATCCCTCTTAGTGTGGGAAATGGTGCTGCAGACACACTTATCATTTGCCATACTGTGCTTTAAAGTTTAAACTGAGACATTTGAGAGAAAGTGGGCCAGTAAATAGAGAAGTTGGAACAATCACAGCCAGCAGGGTTTCAGTCATTTAGCCCAACACGGTTTCTTGGAATTGAAAAAAATGCTGCAAATCTTTAGTAAGAATACAACAAACTGCTGTCAGCTAAACCTTCACTCAGCTCATCTGTCATGTACACACTGACAGTAGATTTCTCCATACAGGGCCAATTTTGACGCATTGCCGTGAAATAAAGGAGCCTGGCACTAATCTAGTTAGATTATCTCTCCAATTACAACTGGGAGAGATTAGACTGCATTAGAGACAGAATGAAAGAAAGAAAGAAAGCGGGACTCACAACAGGCAACACACTCACTTGCTGTCAGATGGGATTCAAGCGGGGAGCTCTCCTGGGTCCTTTAGAGTTGCTGCACTTGGATCAGTCTGCTGATTTTTGTCTGCGAAACAAGCCTCAAGTGCTGTGTGTGTGTGTGTGTGTGTGTGTGTGTGCGTTCAGAGCCCGGGGCTCTCAGCCCTGCATGGGTTCCCTGCGGCGGACACCCTGCTGGACAAAATGTCAGGCTTCGGCGTTTTCCTCGCTTCATTTTTTGGCACCCCCGCTGTTGAGCGCCCCTGCTGTCGGGCACGAGGGGAGACGCTCACCTTGCGTCCAAGCGGGGAAACCCCGCACCTGGTTTTCAGTGGGGAGAGGGCACCCTCGTGTGGCTGAGCACGCGTAAAGCAGGTTTCTGAGCAGAGAGCTGCCCATACAGTTTAGTACACCTCGCATAATACAGTCTAAAGCAACATCTTTTAAAAGCCATGTCTAAGTAATGTAATAGGCCCCTTTTCACAGCAGCCACGTTGACAGGTAAACACAGGTGTAATTAATAACACTAACAAAGGCCCTGTTCCATTTAGGTGGGCCAGGGCTCTGCTAATGTGCATGCTGGTTCACTGGAATGGCCATGACTCTGAATAGAATGGACCCATAATTAATTTGATCAATTGAACCTGTGTTTACTCTGCTAGTGGTGCCTTCGAATGAAACTCTTGAGCTCCTGTTGACAACATGGGAAGGTGAGTACGCAATATGCTGGTGTTCAAGTGGTTAAGCTGCTGCTAAGCAACGACAATATTAACATTACTGTTTGCCTCTAGTTTAACAGTTTAGCAAGCCAGCAAGTGGGTAACATAATGAAGGAAATGCAAAGGCATAATGACAGAGGAGAAAGACGCTGTTAGGAATATCAATGTTCTCCTCAGAGATATTATAAAATTACAAAGAAAATCAATAAATAGCTAAAATTATAATATATTGATTATTATGCACCAGAAAATAACTTCCATGGCCTCGGCAATTTCTGACAATGTCAAACATTATGAAGTTGGAGCTTTCAGAATATTTCATTTGACATGTCATAAATACCACTGGTGGGCGTTCATGTACTCTTCTTGTGAAAATGGTAAACACGCCACCCCATTTGAGGGCACCTTAAGTAACATAGGCCTCATAGACACTTTTTACAGCAGCCATCCTAACATGTCGTATTCATGACGACCTGAGTGAAAAGTTTGAGAAAAGCTCAGAGTTTAGGACTTGTGACATGTTTGCTGACGTTGTGAGAAATGGTGTATGCCCATGGAAGTTTATTTATTGGTGCATTTTAAGTTAATATCGTACAGTATATTTTAATTTAAGTCATTTTGTAAAATATATCTAAGGAAAATGTTGATATTCTCAACAACCTCATTGTTCTCCTCTGTCATTAGGCCTTTGCATTTCCAGTATTATGTTCCCCACCTGGTAGCTTGCTAAACCTCTAGACTCGGACAGTAACGTTAATATTGTCGTTGCTTAGCGGCAGCGTTCTTCTCGACCTAATCACTTGAACACCACACATATTATGTACACAACTTCCAGTCTTGTAAACAGGGTAAACACGACCCCATTTGAAGGCACCATTAATAACATTAATGATGGCCCTGTTCCATTTAGGTGGGCCAGGGTCCTGCTATTGTGCATGCTGGCTGCACAGTGGTGCAGTGGTTAACCTCACAGCAAAAGAGTTGCAGATTTGAATCCGGCTTGGGGCTCTTCAGTGTGGAGTTTGCATGTTCTCCCCGTCTTAGCGTGGGTTTTCTCCAGGTTCTCCAGCTTCCTCCAACAGTCCAAAGACCTGCAGGTTAACTGATGTCTCTAAATTGCCGTAGATGTAAATGAGACGTCAGTGGCTGTCTGTCTCTGTGTCAGCCCTGCGATGGACTGACGACCTGTCCAGGGTGTACCCGGCCTTCGCCGGTACCGGTATTAGTACCAGTACCACATTCTAATAAAAGTTTTAAAATTGCCACAAATGGATTTATTAATGATTGTTATGAGCCATTTATGGGAGCAGTTTTTAGGGCTGACATTTATTTATGTTGTATGTTAAACTAGAGATAAACACTCAGAAACTAGAGATAAATACTCATGGATTCCTCACTTTACAATAAGCTTTCAATATCAGTAAGTCATCTGCAACATTAAGACATTAATAATGAGTTCATACAACAATCCATCAAATCTATAGTTGGTAATATTGTTAATATATGGATACAATCTGTCAGCCCAAAGTTGTTCTTAAATGATCTACAAAGCATGATTATTTAAATGTATCAATCATGAATATTGTCCATTTGTCAGTGATGGAAGAAGTACTGATGTTTTTCTCAAGTAAAAATAATAATACCACAGTGTAGGACTACTGTTACAAGTAAAGCTCCTGTATTGAATCCTTTATAAAGGTTACCTTATCGGTCTGTGGTGCTGTTATACTATGAACAAGTGCAAAAGTCAAGATCACACTGAAAGGACCAGTGTGTAGGATCTGGCGGTATTTAGCGGTGAGGTTGCAGATTTCAACTTGCTAGGGTGGCCACTGCAAAAATGTGAATGGCCCTCTCTAGAGCCAGTTGATTAAGGAGAAGAGTGCTTAGAGTGAGTATGTACATGGGAAGTGAGTGGTGAAGCAAGAGAGAGAGAGCAGCAGCGACAGAGTGAGTAACGTTATCGACCCAAGCAGGAAAAGTTATGTTTGGTTTGTCTGTTCTGGGCTACTGTAGAAACATGGCGGTGACTCTGTGAAGAGGACCCACTCCCTCTGTAGATATAAACGGCTCATTCTAAGATACTGAAAACACGATTCTTATTTTCAGGTGATTATACTCTAATAAAAACAAACATATTAATATTATAGTCCATTTCTGCCAACAGATCCCACTAAATGTTACACACTGGTCCTTTGCCGTTACACCTGCCTTCCACTGTGACGCTGCTGTTCTTCACTGTTCTGCAGCCTCCTGCTGATGATACTCTTCAGTTCAGCAACATCCAGAAACGTGAAGCACACTGCACATCCAACACACCTTTACAGTCAGTGGTGGAGAAGTTGGCCAAACAGGAACACGGTGGAACCAGACCGACTGATAATTAGTTGCTGCTGACGAGAACCCCAGAGAGGATGGGTGGGTGGTTATAGAGTTGGGGTTTAGGGGGGAAGGTTATGGCAGGGTTTTTGAGGGAAACTGGGAAGAGGAGGTCAAAAGAAAGAGAGTGAGCGCTAAGGGCATTTCAAACGACACTGAGGTCCCGTGTAAAAATAAACAGCTTGAGCCCCTCTCGGCACACCCCCTGTTTATAACGACAGCCGCTCGGGGAACCCCGCCTGTTTACTTTCCCTCTGCCGACTCATCTCAAGTCAGGACGGCGTGTTGGCGTTATTGTATACATCCTCTCACACACTCACTTGCTCAGGGCTCAGCTGCCACTCCACTTCAAAGACCCGGAGCCCGAGTGGGAACGGAAGAGATATTAATGGGTATAATACCAGCACGTCCTTGTGCAATGTGTGTGTGCAGGCCTAGAGCCTCTCCGCTCTGACACACACACACACACACACACACACACACACACACACACACACACACACACACACACACACACACACACACACACACACACACACACACACACACACACACACACACACACACACACACACACACACACTTCCCTGGCTTGGGGTGTGCGGTATCAACATGTCAACATTAAGGAAAGGGAGCTATCAATAGCTCTTCTGCCAGTATTATTGTCCCATCCATCATTTTGACATCACACCACTGAAGGTGGTCTCTTCCCAACTCCCACTGATGACTCAACCGCAAGAGAGTTTTTAAATGAGGATACCTTGAGGCCGCAGCTAGGAATCTGCAGTAACCCAATCTGCAGTCCCGAAGACTCGGAGGATGTGTGTTACTGTTGACTTGCTGTGGGATTATTTTTGGGTTAGCTGCTTACATTTGACAGCAGCGGCCGTCCAGGATGACGGTGGGAAATTGGCTTTCCCACTTGGTGTGTAGTGCATGTGTGATTAACCCACAGAGGGGAAAAAAAAAATCCTTGGAAGTATGTGTGTGTTTTACATACATGTATGCATGTCTGTGCATTGAGAGGAGGGGGTTCAGGTACCTCTCTGGTGGTATTTAGACCCTTCATTTGTGTGGAATCCAGCATCATTATCCCAAAGTGTTGCCAGCTGGAAGCGCTTGGGAGTTCCCATTTGAACTCGATGTGTGTTCTGAAGACGTAGAAAGAGTTAGACAGAGACGAAATGCTCTTAATGAACGCTCACGTTCTGGTTCTCATTCCGCCTCGATATTCATGAGCGGCACAATCTGGCACTGTCTTGTCGATTAGCTAATAAATTTGCTCGGCCACAACAATGCCACCCAAGGTTACAGAGACTCTTTATGAATTAGTTGTAATGCGTTGAGCTGGAAGTGGATGATGGTGGAGGTTCAAATCGAGCACACTGATGATTAATAAGAAATCTGCAAAATATTAAAAGAAAACTTTAAATGTTTCCATTTTTCCCTCTTGCCAAGTTCACCAACATCAAAAATGTTACTAAGCAGTTTTGTTTGGTGGGTGATCAGTTGATGCACTTGACAGTTGAAAGAGTGAACACACAAGACGCTGGTATTCCTAGATGTCCTAATCAGGTGTATGCTATTTTATGTCCTGTACTGTCAATTCAACCCTATAGGCTATTAGAGCACAAGTGGTCTTTGTATATCTCAACAATATTCATGATTTCTAGTGGATGAATCTCAATGATGTTGGTGATCCTCTCTCTGTTTTTCTTTTTCTGCACCAGCAAGTCAAAGTTTTCACCTATCCTGTAAAATATCTCTAAACTTCTATTGGATGGATCGGTACAGATTGGTACATTACATTTGGTACAGATATGCACTGACTTTGGTGGCTGACTTTTTCCTCAGAGCACCACCATGAGGTTGACATTGACAGGATTAAATGAAATGTCTCAGCTATATGGATTGCCATGAAGTTTGGTATAGACTGAATTGTAATCACTTTGATCCTCCAGCTCCTCAATCAGGTGAAAATTTCAATTTGTTCAATACTTTATCACAAAACACCTGCAAAACTGATCAGCCTAAACAGTACTTCGTCTTAAATGGTCATTTGTAAATGTTACCATGCCAACATGGTAAACTAAGATGTGACCAATTTAAGTCAATTTGAGCATGTTAGTATTTAGCTCAACACGCCTTTGCACTCAAGTAAAGCCCCAGTCTGCAGTGGTCAGGACCTACCAAAAGTGGTCCAAGGAAGGAAAACAGGTGAACCAGCAGCAACAGAGTAATGGCCAGACAAGGTTCACTGATGCATGTGGGGAGCGAAGGCTGGCCCGTGTTGTCCGATCCAATAGAAGAGCTACTGTAGTAGCTGTTAATGCTGGTGGCGATGTTGTCAGAACACACAGTGCGTCGCAGTTTGTTGCGTATGGGGCAGCAGACCGTTCAGGGTACCCATGCTGACCCGTGTCCACAGCCAAAAGCAACTGCAACAGGCCTGTGAGCATCAGCATCAATGGAAGGAGGTGGCCTGCTCTGGTCTGATCAATCACATTTTATTTACATCATGTTTATGGCTGGGTGCGCGTAGGACCTCACCATGGGTGCCTATCCTCAAAACAAAATAATACTCAACAACCCAGCTGCTTTGACGCTACGGTCGAAATAATTCTAACAAGCAAAACTGCAGTAGGTGAACCTACACAGGGAAAACAGGAATACACCATGCTGCATACTACATTTAGCTGTTGTGACTCTACTCACTCTCTCTGGTATGGGGGATGGTATCACTCCAAAAGGTAAGCAGGACAACAATGGGGCTCCAGCATATGAGATCACACCTAGAACAGAAGCCAGTCTATTAAGTGTGCAGTGTTAAATGGCTGACTTGTACATCAATTTAAATGCATACCTATAATGCCAAACACTTCCAGCTTCAACAGAGACAGAGGAGCAGGGCCAAAAGAGCGATCTTAGGCCAACAGGTGCTTTATATAATACGGTCCTAATTAGGGAATTGGCTGGGGGAGGAGTCCAGCCTGGGGCTGCATTCACCAACACCACACATGATACTGTTTAAGGTCCACTGGGCTTTCTATATAACAAATCTTTAAACTGGCTCAAAAGGTCAATAAAAGGTTAATAAAAGGTTAATAAAAGGTTAGCGTCTTACAGCTTGTCTGGGATCACAGATGCAGTGTACTCACAGCCTTGCAGCCAACATTCACATTCAGAGATTAAACAATATTTAACCACTAGATGGCAGTATTGATCTAGTTTGATGTCTTTTTCCACCTGTTTCAGGGTTTACCATGCATGTCAAAGTATGAGACCACTCTTCAAGACAGTCATAAATGGTCAGAACTGACACAAGGGTAGTAAATCTTGCAGACTGATCCCAGATAGTTCCTGTAACTGCTGGGATAAATGCTGTGATCTGGGGTCTGTCATCAATATAGCACTCTGCAGGTGTAAATCCTTAAAGATAAATAGGTGTTTCTTTGGATTGTGCATGTGTAAATGTGTATTTGTGTTACAGAATATGAAAAACTAATGCTGGGCTACAAGAACGACTGTAAGTTTTGGGCAGATTCCACAGTGAGTTTTTTTATCAAGCATCAGCAGGTATATTGATATTTTCTAAATCAATAACCTTAAGTCGTCTCTTTAGCCTATTTGCTGTTTTTCTGTAGGGTTTACGTCTCACATATCTATGGAGAAAAAGTATTCTTTGTCAGGCCCAGTGGTCAGCTTTCCGTAGTCATTTCCGTTCACAAAAGGGCTATTTACCTTCAATATGGTTTGCATAAGCTGCAAGGAGGCTTGGGGTGGGTCAGTAATTACAATGCAACTCAAAACCAGCCCTCCCATTACTAAAAAGGATGTTTTCTCTCACTAGTTTAATAATATTAAATGTGCATAATGGGTGGTATGACTCATGCTTTTTTCTGGGAACATTTTAAAGTCTCTGTTATAAGGTAACACAAACTGACTTTTAAGGTTTAGGCAGTGTTGTTGCTGTTTTATTTGAGGGATTAAAATCATAAATTAATGTCACTCCATTTCACTCAACACAGAGAGTATGACCCACATCTTAAGTGGCGCGTACAAAGTTTTGGGTAACACTATGGGAAATTCACTTGACAATTGTCCGGCCAATTACTGGAGTATTACATTGTGTTGTTCATTGTGGTCTCTTTCAGTGTAACATGAACCATTCCTAAATGAGACTAAATGCCCTCTGATTCAAACAAGTTCATAGCAGTGTTCCCATGGGGTCAACCCTTGTGCAATCTGAGCTGAAAAGCATCCCATTTGGCTCTCCCTTTACATTCAGATCCTATTGACAAGTGCACACAGGCAGGCATGCAACAACAACACACACACACACACACACACACACACACACACACACACACACACACACACACATGGACACACATACACACACACAAAAACCTGCCCCCCTTTGAGTCTAAACCTCTATAGTTGTATATGTCCATTCCCTAATTGGTGGTTCTTCTTTCAAAGGAGTGATTATGTGTGTATGTGTTTAGAGGCGTCCTCTCTGTGCAAGGCGTCTCGATTCAGTCCATCTCCAACGCCAGAGGGGACAAAAGAGGCACCCGTTCCTCCTCTCGGGGCGAGGGGCCGTTGACACCAATAAATCCCCCCCTTCCACTTCCTCCCCGGTGTGTTGGGGTTATGTCAGGAATGTCCTGGGTCCTATTGTCCCCCTAGTGCTCTGTTTTTGGTAACCCATCACCAAGCATTCTCTGCCGCCTCCTCCCTCCCCCTTACACACCAACACACATAGACGTCCACACCCCCTGGGCTGTGTGTCCCCTGGTCCCTCACTCTGAATAGACCACCTCGGCTGAATACGACAGACAGGCAGGCGTCAGGACATCAGGTTCAGCGGCCCGAGTCGTACACAGCGGCCCAGCGGGGAGAATACAGCCAGTTATGTTCACCTGTTTGGCTCTTTGTCTTACGGGAGAAAGAAAATAAAACAATGGCGCGAGTGTTTTAGACTCCACTCTTAATGCCTATTCTGTCCTTTCAGTGGGATCAAATGCGCTGCCCTCTTTACCCCTTCTATAGTGATCAGTGTTAAAGGACACATTCATCTGGTACTTTTACACCATTATACAGTATACTGTTAATTGGTCATGTATATGGTGTTCCAGAAGTTATTTTGTGATGGATTTCTATCATAAATAACCCGTCTCGTGCATTTCTACTGAATTTAGTGAATTCCAATGTGTGCCACAATGTATGTCGATAGAGAACAGAGCTGGAGCTTTGTCTTCAGCTGTGGGTTTGTGTGTAGATAAAGCAGTCTCTGTGATTATGTGTAAGATTCATAGACTGTATATAAATATGGATGACATGACAGCTCCCCAAAAGTGAAGCCAAAACATCTGGATTGCTTCCTGGTGGCTGGCTGCAGTACAGGTCATAAATCCTGCCTCCTCCATGTTAGTGGATGAGACATGGGTCAAGATAAGATGTCAAAGTACACGTCAAATCTTTCCCAAAGATGGTTTCTGTCATCACCCTCACAGCAAGAGGGTCACAGGTTCAAATCAGGCTTGGGGCTCTTCTGTGTGGAGTTTGCATGTTCTCCCTGTGTTAGCGTGGGTTTTCTCCGGGTGCTCCGGCTTCCTCCCACAGTCCAAAGACATGCAGGTTAGGTTAACTGATGACCCTAAATTGCCCGTAGGTGTGATTGTGAGCGTGAATGGTTGTCTGTCTCTATGTACCCTGCAATGGACTGGTGACCTGTCCAGGGTGAACCCCGCCTTTGCCCAATGCCAGCTGGGATCGGCTCCAGCCCCCCCGCGATCCCTAACGGGATAAGGGGTTGAAGATGGATGGATGGTTTCTGTCATTTTAGGTAGTTCATGCTGATGTGTGTTAAGATAAGATAAGATAAGATAAGATAAGATAAGATAAGATGAACTTTTATTAATCCCCAGGGAAATTATCTTTCAGTTACATCCCATCCAAGAAACATAAAAAAACAGTGGCACATAACAGGGGGAGGACAGGAGCGAGAGGACTGAGGGTCGCCACCCTTTTGGACGGCGCCTCATTTTTGAACAGTGGGAGGAAGTGGACACACGTCATCCATTTCTATATATACCGTCTCTGGTTGGGTCCAACACAGAGAGTTTAATGTGCTAAAAACAACACATAAACTGCACCCAGCTCCACTAGGATTGTCTCATTTTTACACAAAGTGACTTTAAAGGCACCAGATATTCAACACATAGCCAACGGGTCTTATCAACTGCCATAGATTCTGATCAATTGAGTTTTCCATTGAAGAAGAAGAAGAAGAAGATCAACCTTTATTGAGTCCCACAGTGGGGAAATTCAATTTACCCTTTCCATTGATAATGGCATATCTGCTTGTTCTATGATGTATTTCACCCTGTGTAATAATGGCTACAACACTGACTCCAGTGACCACAGGCTTTACTGGAAATGTCAACATGACAACACATTGTTTTCATCTAGTCATCAGCAGGGACACACATACGCTGAACAACAAAATGGAAAAGTACAGCACTATTTTGCAACTTTGTCTTTTCCCTCTGAGGATATATGTTCGTAGTACTCTGATGTACACCCCAGATTCATTTTCTATTCCCATGTAAACGTCACTTCTCTCTTGTGTAACTCATCTCACCGAGATCTTTGCAAACGAGGTCAAGCTAAACGTTAATTACCTCTAAATTTAGGTCGTACAGAAAAAGGATTAGAAAAAAGCACACAAAGACTTAAAAAGAATGAAAGTATACACACATACAAGCCAGGAAATTATTATAAAACTAGTTAAAATGTATTACACATAGTCCTTTGATAGCAGCCGCCTCATTCATTGTTCAAGCACTACCCTGTTCATTAAATAACCTAATTACTCAGGGGACAAAGGATTAATTGGAAGTACTTTTTAATTGTGGTGTCCTACTTTTTTTTTTTCTGACTGCTAACGTGGAACCGATTATGAAGAGAGTGAACTGAATTACTAAAGGTTGACTTTCTTAAGTTGAGGTCTTTACACGGCTCAGCAACTGACATGTAATCATGACCCATGACCCTGCTGTCTATCGCTATCATGCACTGCGGTTTGTTTGTGTATGGTCATGTTTTTGCACAGTTTGCAAGGAGAGAAAACCTACGAGACAGTCATCGAGTGTGTCCAAATTGGGCTCTATCATCTGCAACTTCGTCATCTCCCTCACGCTCTTCCTCCCTCACAAACCAAGCTCACACATAGTGTACACACATTCCCAAATCTCCTTGGTTGCCACATGTCACGCATAACCATTCAAGACATCATGTGTCCATTCATTGCGAGCCCTTCGTGCATTCATTCAGCCCCTCTAATAGCACACACACTCTCTCCTCTGGCCTTATTTTTGGCTTCAAGTGCCAGTCGCAGCAGAGGTAACATCACATTCTGCTGCTTCCTCATGTCACCTGGCTGCATTAGAGCATCGCGCCACTGCCAAACCCCAAATACCAGAGGTTTGATTTGTTGTTCAGTGGGGGCTATGTATGTGTTTTCTATTGTGTGTGTGTGTGTGTGTGTGTGTGTGTGTGTGTGTGTGTGTGTGTGTGTGTGTGTGTGTATGAGGGAGTAAGAGGGAGTAGGTGGGTTGTACACATGTTACGAAGCGAGGCGCCATTGCGGCCTAAAAAACTATTAGGCTCTGTAAATACACACTGTGGCGAAAGTAAACATTCTCAGCATGCCATCTAGGCGCACAGAGGGGTACTGGGAGACAGCCGCCGGACAGGCTGCGAGGGGGAGGGTGTGTGTGTGTGTGTGTGTGTGTGTGTGTGTGTGTGTGTGTGTGTGTGTGTGTGTGTGTGTGTGTGTGGAGTACAGAAGCAATCAGTGAGCTGAGAGGAGATGAATATGGAAAATACAGAAAACTTACGAGTGTGTATATAATCAAGGCAGCGCAATCACGATCAAGTTGAGTAGTCAGGTAAACAACTTAAGGATGGTTTACCTGTGTGTGTCGTTATGGCGACCAGAGACCAATTAGGTATCAGGAGCACTCTGGGAACACCTAGTGTTTGCGTGGGCTTGCGATGAGTGCTGTCCAACTCTAATGTCTATCCTCCGACGTGTGTGTGTGTGTTGTGAGTTTGTTCCTTGTTGTGCTCACTTTACCGGAGGCCGGTGGGGGTCGGGGGGGGTATCTGATTTTAGTTTGATGAGGTAAAGATGGTAAAGTTAGTAGTGGTTAATGGCGTATTTGTGTCCATACATTTTTAGCCCCGGGGCAATAACACTTTCACAATTCACAGTCTGTGACACTGGCGTGTACTGAACACGCTCCACAAACTTTTAACGCCTAACGTCTCCTGATTGGCGAGGAGGGAAAAAAACACGATAAAAAGTAAAATTAGGCTGTTCTTAAAGGGATAAAAACACAGCCATTGATGCAAAGGGACTATTTTTTGAATGCTGGCCATGGGAGAAAGCACAAGTAACCATGGAAACAGAGCTCAGGATATGCACTATTCCCAGCCCCGCGAGTGCCACGCCACCCACAGCTCTATTTTTAGGCCTCACTTTGGGCTTACAATATCTGTTACATCTAACAAGAGTTAAACTGAGTAATCAGCAAGCATGACTACAGAAATGTGACTCTGACACTATGCGTCTGATTAAAAGGGGAGCAGCATAAGAGCGTATAGGGCAACCAGGCTCTTACTGAAGGCTTCTGACTGCTGTGTGTGTTCAGTGGGAGCTCCAAGGACACAAGAAATACAAATAAAACAGACATAATTTATCTGATTATTACTCTTCAAATTGCTGGTATCAAGAGAGTAAGACTAGTAGTAGTAGTAGTGCACAATAGATTTATAAGATAAATTGGGCTCAAGAGGATTACAACAACAAGCATACAGTATAAAAACAAATAACTGTGCATGGGGAAATGCTTAAAGAGAGGCAGGAAAGAGCCTGGATATACTGTAGAAGGTCAGGTCAACTTTGGCCTTTTGCCTGTGCTTTAAGCCCCGCTTGGCATCACAAGTCACTCTTCACACTCTCCAGATTTGCAGCATACCGGAGACTTTTCAACAACCAGTGTTGAGAATTTAAGATTTAAGTAGTACAGTACCGTGAATGACGAATGTGCTCATGACTCTTTGTGGCATTGCATGCATTTCCAGTCTGCTTAATTGTCAGAAGCGCCGCTTGTTTGGCAATGACCAGGAGTTTGATTACAATCACCTGTTATTTGACTACAGTCACCTGTCGTTTGCCGGCAAAGATGGCCACCGTGTTGATGTAACGGCATGTTATGAATTCAGTGGCCTGCCGCTGCTGACTCCAGGTCAGGCTTGCAAGCTGTTGCAGCGATGGATCGTCGACATCAGGACGATGTGACTGGTCATAGATCAGTCTCGAAGCACTTAAAGCGGTCCCTGAACAAGGTCCCATCTTACAGACTCACACAGATAGAAACACACATTTCAGGCATAACTTGGTGAGAGAAGAGTGTAATTATTAGCCAATCAGGGCCTTGCGGTGGTTCAGAGAGTAACTAATCAACTGAGGACCACCAGAAATACTGTGAGGAATCTGTGGCAATATACATCCATGCACTAGTGCATCATCACTGCACACATACACACTCTCTTAGATACATCTCTTGCTTCTACAAATGCTTGACACACACACACACACACACACCTCCAGACACCACAAGCCGGGGGTTGGTGGTCTGAGGGAATGCCGGGTATCATCTGCGGTGACTCCATTTATGTCTGTGTATCTATGTGTGTGTGTGTGTGTGTGTGTGTGTGTGTGTGCGCCCTCCCTCCCCTCAGTGCTCCATCTAATACCCTGTCATCATCAATAACCTCAGCAGTGCTGACTCACTGGCTTTTACAACCATGGGGTTTGGGCCTTACTTACAGCCACAGACCCTTGTCTCCGTCTCTGTCTGTCAGCCCGCTGCACAAACAACACACACACACACACACACACACACACACACACACACACACACACACACACACACACACACACACACACACACACACACACACACACACACCAGGGATGTGCGTACATGTGTACTGATTGTGTGCAAGCTGGCAATCAGCATACATTGCTTCCTTATTCTTCATCATAGATCCACACAGGTATGGATGGATGTGTGCCGTTCACATGTTTGCTGGATTGAAAGTCACCGCAGACCCTTTACCACCCACCCACTGATGCACCCCAATCATTCCCACAATCCATCATAATAATTGAGTCTCATCAGGAGACAGAGCCTCATCATCTTCACCACAAAACTTGCCACCACCGCCCCCATCATCCCTATCCTAATTGTCTCCAGGCCTTTATCTAATCCTCCTTACAGGCTGTAAATATGTGCTTTATCTCATACCCACATGACAGTTTAAATACATTTTGTCAGAGATCTATGCTGATGAATGTGTCAGACTATAATGATGATGCTGAGTCTGACAGGGTGAAGGCCACCAGTGTCTTGACATTTTATAAGCTCTGACGTGTCAGCGCCTCACACGATGGTGTCGATGGGTAGACGCTCTTTCACGTTTCTCAGCGTAACGCGCCAATCAAATGTCTGTCTGCAGCCGTGAGGACTGTAAATTTACATCAAGTGACATTTTGTGATGACACTTGATGAATGAAAGTGGGGATTTTATGAATGGTGTGAAGTTGTGACAGTCATTTTGCATAAAGTGAAGACAGGAGTCTGACTGATTTGAGGATTGGCATTTTCCCTGCAAGGTGTAAGAAAAAAAAACACATTTAATATATAACTGTGTTAGATGCTTCTGTATTAAACGGTTTCTGTTTTTAGCATGGGATTAATTTAGTGGGTGTACAGTGGATTTGAGCAAATAGATCAGACAGCACTTTCATGGCACTTATGAGTTCTAAAATAATAACCTCCAGAACATGTGATTAACATGTGTGCTGATCATGAATATCTAACATTTTTGTTTAGTTTAAAACAGTGATAAAAGTAATAATGCGTGTAAAATTGGGGTATTTCTAGTGAATTAAGTACTTTGCTGACAATGAACGATTTATCATTTTGCTGAGGACCCCCTGGATTCCCCTCAAGGACCACCTGGAGGCCCCCGGACCCCACTTTGAGAACCGCCGATATGACTGGCTGGCAGGGGTCTGTTCCTAAAAGGTGCGCACCTAACTGGCTGGAGCCAGGGCGGCGTATTGCCTTTCACACGCTTCTAAAATACTCTCCGGGCAGAGCCTGAAAGGGTTACTGTTTCCCAAAGTGCCTCATTCTGCGCAGTCGAGAGGGGGCGGCTGAGTGGCGCCGTCGAGTCAGAGACGCAGTTTCTAAAAACCCCGAGACATCATCAAGAAAGAAGCTGACAGTAAGGAAAGCAGCCCCCCCTCCTCCTCCTCCTGCTCCTTCTCCTCTTCCTCCTCCTCCTCTGCTGGCATGTTGCCGTTCTCCTCCTCTGCTTACCAAATCCCCCTCAGTGGTTCTGTCACAATAACCGGGCGGCAAGTGTCAAAACTGCCCGCAAAAAAAATGAGTTTAACGCACACAAGATGCGCTCAGTGGAAACACTCCACAAGCTGCTTTTAGCTCTCAGACATTTAGTCATAGCTCTGTTGAAGTCGTTGATTTTGTTTAAAGAAGAATATAAACACCATAACCCCCCTTTCATTTCATAATTTCCCTGCGCCTTTAATTGGCCATATCTTTTTAACTCGCAGACAGCAGCTCTCCAATTAATAGTCTGCTAACGTCAAAAACAGTTGACCATTGTTTTATGGGCTTTGTGTTTTTCTCTCTCTCTCTCTCTCTCTCTCTCTCTCTCTCTCTCTCTAGGGCGGTCAGACTTGAATAGGCGCCGGTCTGCTCCAGTCCACCTCTATACAAATACCTCAGTGGAACTTGTGTGAAGCTTCCAGGGTAAAAAGCGCAGACCCCAGACGCCCCTGGCTCTCACAGCCTATAGACGCTCGCCGTTTCATCATCTGACTCTGTTTGAAATGTCTGAATAATATTTTACCCATTATGTTAACACCTCGGAGCCCTTAGAAGCGGGCAGTGTGCACAGACAGGACAAGCAGAGGTGACTGTCTCGCTGGCTGAGACAAATGAATGGCAGTTCTGTGGAGGCGCTCGAGCTAGTTGCGCATTACGCAGCAGCGTAGTAAATCAGCCCTTTCTGAAATCATTGTGACGGCGCGGAGCGTCAGGCAGCCGGTCCACACAGAGTCACTGGAGCTGTGGACTTACTGTGCAGTTAGTAACTCCACTCCACTCCGTGGCCCAGCCGTCTACACTGCAAAAAATATCAGGAAACAACATTTTTTGGCTCAATTTCACTTGATTCCAATTCAAGAAACCTTTTTTCCCCTCTTGAACCAAATGACTTTTTATATGACACTTGAAATGATCTCAGCCATTCTTGTAATGAAAGATTACAAGATCCAATAGGACAACATGTTCAGGTGATATTTTTTACAGTGTACATGCCCCCCCCCCACCCTCCCCCCTGGATATAGACACTCAACATGGCTCGACACTAATACACGTTGTAAAGATAGACTTTATTGCTAAAACGTGTAAACATAACATGTACACTGATATGTTTTACTTTTTATTTATTTTATTGATTTTTTATTATTTTTAGAAATATTCAAGTAGACATCTCCCATATTTTTTCTGGTATACTCTGCTATTCTCTTTCCTTATGCTCTATACTCACAATCGTTAAAATAATAAATAAAACGTACAGATTTGTTTATTTCTACAATACTATGTATTCCAAAAAAGCTGAGTTCACGCCTTTATATATATCTTTAACCTCAACTTTTTTCTTTTTTTTTACAATTTAATTATTATTGATATTAATATACAAAAAAAAAAACTCTAGGCAGCATTGCAGTGAAATAACAGTCAGCATCAATGTTCAGTTGAAGAGGAAAAAATGTCACCTCTTGGAGAGGTGTAGCATATATGCATTGCATCTTCAATGTCTCATAAAAAAAAATATTAAAAAAAAAAAAGCTCTTCCGTATGAAGTGCTCGTGTTCCCCTCCCAAAAACACGTTTCAGGGTTGAGAATAAAATATGGTCCTGGTTCAATTAGAAAAAATAGCTGCATTTTTATTAAATATGTACAATGTTGGTATTTCACTTAAAATGCTATATAAAAAAATAGATTTGCTATGGTGCCCACCTCTGTAGAGAGTTAACAGTGCAATAGAAACCGTATTTCCAGTCCAGTCCACTCCCCCTCGACCACTTCCTTAGAGAGAATCAGCACGAACACTTGCACTCTGAGATGATTGGGTATTGCACCTGTATCCACGTACAGTATTTCTGTCTTAGAAAGCCTTGACAATACCACCGGAGGAAAATCTTGTTGATTGACTTGACGGGTTTGCAAGACATCCCCTCGGGGAAGGAGCACGAGCGCTCGGAGAAACAGTTTCCCTCCTTGATGTAACGCGGCCAGAACCTCACGCCCAGATCCTTCCAGGTGTGCACCACTGGGCAGTGCGTATAGGTCCACAGCCACTGCAGAAATTTCCTACGGGCTTTCTTGCCCACTTTGACCCGCTTCCCATAAGGGGTCTCTGTGAGGTCCAGCTTTTTAATCTCATTGGGCATGGGCCCCTGCAGCTTCACCTGGTTGTCCGGCGCGGAGAGGTTCACCAGCATGGGCGAGGTGATGGACATGAAGTTGGGGTCAAAGTTGCTGCCGAGCTTTTTCCTCAGAGTCCTCTCGGCCAAGTCCTGCTCCCGGGGGTCGTACTCCGGGTCCGGGTCCTCCTTGAGGTCGGGCACGGGGAGGTGATCGCTGGGCGAAGGACGGAGGCGAAGGTAATGCTGGGAAACTCCAAGGTGGACGCACACCAGCGCGTACACGAGTAGCGTTTGTGAGAGGCCCATTATTCCTCTTGGTTTTACGCACCGGTTCTTCACGCGTAAATAAGCTTCAGTTCTCTTCCCGGTCACTGTGTTCTCTGCAACGACCAGCCCGGGGCTTCATAAATAGTAGAAGTTCAGTCACCAGCAAGGCGATACTTTTAATAGACGGCGTCGGGTTTGAATGACATGGAGCGCTTTGCTTTTTAGGGCTCCCTCAACTTTGCAATTTGCCCCTCTGATGCAACTCTGCAGCGCCTCTGCTTCGCAAAAAGTTTTTAAACTAAACAAAAAAAGCACAAAACGAAATGGGGAAAACTCTTTTCACGCTCTCTCCGGCCTCACCCCGCTCCCTCGGATTCACTTTGGGTTTCTTTCGGTTGTCATGGTTACCCCGGGGACTCGAAGCCACGACGAACTGTCTGCGCTGGATGACAGCGGCCGAGGAGAGAGCTGCATGGAATGAAGTGTTTTCTAAAGAGACAGAATAGATCCGGGAGCGTCCCGAGAGAGAGAAGGGCGCACAAAAGAGCACTTCACCCAAGTTTGAAATGTCACGCGCCCGGCAAATAGGGGATGCCTCGGCCCAATGTTATTTTTACGCACGGGCTTTTATAAATGTGGCTTCTCTTTACGTCGCCTGACGCTCTCAGGTTTGACAAGGTCCCAGAGCGCACAATCCATGGACTGAGGAAACGGTCTTTGCAGTCAGTCCCGTGTGGTATTCCAGCCGTGGCTCTGTGCACCGTACTGATAAATGTCCAAAAACTAGAGACAAATGCGCCTTAGTGGGATGAAATCTTAACTCATGAAATAACAGCCATTTATCTTTCCAGATGATGTTCCAAAATCGCAGAGCAGTTCAGGCTGTAATATTCCCACACAACTGTCTGCTGCGCATGTAATAGAAAAAGCGGCGTTACAGCAAATTGCAGTGTCAGTGCATATCAAATGCAAACTGCAGAAAGCCAGTAAACGATAGTTCAGAGTTCCTTTCACTGTTGAATCCTCTCAGAAAAGCTCCAGGTCCCAGTGTCGCTGCTGCATGACGAGCCAGTCCATAATCTGGAGCCTTTTTTTCACCCAGTCGATGCAAGCAGGTCAATTCCTGAGGGAGCGTCTCTCTTCCTTTGATAACTGGTACAGAAGCTCCTACTGAGTCGCTCCTACTTCAGGAGTCTGAGAGACTTGGCGCTGGAGCGTTTCTTTGCTTAGGCACACTGTGTGTGAGTGTGTCTGTAGCGAGCGGTGCTCAGTCCCAAGTTAAATATCCCCCTCCGACGGTACAAAGTGTCAGAGGGGCCTGCCCACCCCGGCCACTTTCACTATGATTGACAGCCCCCCTCCGGGCCACCCCCCTCCCTCCCCTCACAACGTGGAAAATATCAGCCACAATCACAAGGATCAACTGGGTCCTAAAGCACCGGTTTTATCCCGTATTATAGTGTAATGTTCCACAACATGAACAGTGTTATTATATTACAGAACGTCTGAAATCTCACACACACGTCTAAGTGCTGCGGCGACTGTTTTTCTGTTGCGCTTTTCATCAGCAGATGCGCTAATAGGTTCAATACGCTGTCGATATTCAGCTTTAAAGGACTTTTCTCGGCTTGAACTTTCCCATGAAATTGATGGGAAACGTTTAGTAGCTTTTCTACGGAAAAGGGGCATCACATTCCACCTTTGTTCGTCAGCATTTGGGTCTACACAGGAATTGGCCCGTTGAACTCAGGGGTCACAAAATAGGCGCGTAATTAAGGGCTATAAATGGCCACGGATAACTAAGCGGTACCTTTCCCATGCTAAGCAATCATTAGGCCATGCTGGAACTATGCTGGTCCTCTTATAATGCCACTTAAACATGATTCAGGCAAGTTGACTATTGACTATCATGCCAACGTATTTAAACATATTGTTTAGTCATAATGACCCATTATAAACTTGTCAGTTTTATGCATAAGAAACGGTGGTAAAGTTGAGCTCCAGTTTGAACAAACATAAAATATTTTAATGGCTTTGTTTTAGTCATAAATAACAAACAATTGTATTTATTATGTCACTAAAATTGGTCAGAAAATGTGGTGCGCTGTGTGTTTCCCCATTCATTTGATCCTGGCTCTGTGTTGATGTATCAGTCATGTCTGACCAGGGTTATTATTTCGACTTGTCATTGTGTCTGTCTTTTGTAGTGGTCACTAGAGGGCGTCGATCCAGCACGGTGTGGACCAGCAGCAAGGGGCTCCCCAGACTCTCTCTCCCTCACTGCTCATGTTTGAGTGCATGGGGAAGGAATGTGGGCTCATAGTATACATAGTTATGGTGCAGCTCATGTGAAATTGCTCACCAGCTTTGTGGTCAAAGATCTAAAAGCTAATGCTGGAGCCATTATGCCAAAAATGAAGTAAATAACTTGAATCATGCTCAATATGAGTAGAATATGAGACCTCTCCTGTCCTGAACTCTCAGCCGATTAGACTGTTGTCAGGCTATTAAATAGGAGTTATTAGTCTCAATAAGCACCATAGATGTGGGTCAGTAGGGGCCTACTACACCCACAGGTAGGTTTTATCACCTCTTCACATGGTGGATCACTACCAAAAGGTTAAAAAAAGATAGTGACCTCTTTCGACTGTAGTAATTAAGACAGGAGCAGAAGTGGAAGTCAAGCGCTGTAGCGTATAAAGTGTGACACTAAGTTTTGCTTTCACTTTTGAAACAGTTATTTTAAGCAATGTATAAAAATTAAGAAAGCCACCAAATTGACTAATTACTGAGCAAGGCAACACCTTTTGGTTCAAATGCATCCCTGCCATTGATGCTTTATACTATATCCTGAACAATAATGGATTTTTTTTTAGTTTATATCAAAATGTTTATAGTTTATACTAAATCAGATTATGATTTTTTTTTTTTTAAATTGCAGGGCCACCGAGACGCCCAGAAAAACATTTTGGATTTGAAGTTAACACGATAAGAACACGCAAGTTTTAATGCTAACACTTACTTCTTGTATGTATGCAGTTTGCGATTTTTAGGTTGTATTGGGCTCAGTTATAAAGCTTGAGTGAAGATACTGACATCATATGAAACTGGAAAACCTGAGGAATCCATTGGTATATAATATAATAATATAATATATATATAATAATACATAATAATAATATAATAATGATCCAGCACAATGTTTTTTTTTCCTAAATTTAACTTAGTGTTTTGCTGACTAAACCTAAAGAAGCCTTTTTGTTTGTGTTCAAAACATAATGTTTGATTCAGTTTTATGGGCTAAAATGTGTTGCTTCCACTTTTACAATGTAGTAGGAGCCTATTAACCCACATCTATGGTGCTGATAGCGACCGATAACACCTATTTAATGGCCTGATAACAGTTGAATCTCTTGCTGATCCCTCCAACATGCATGCAGACTCACAAAGTGATGATGTGGTTAATGATTAGGGTGCCAGTGTAGACGGAGCTCAGTGGGCAGCGGGGACAGTGAGGCTGAGCTGTCTACTGTAGAACTGACCATCCCTATTGTCTCCCTCCACAGGTCTTAGGGTGCTGGACTGAGAGAGAGAACCCCATGCAGGGCGAGACAACTCCCTTCATCCTTAGTCTCAAGCACTAACACTGTCGAGCAACCTAGCAATGAAGTCCACCCCCATCCCCTGGCTAATTACTGGAGATAAAGACGAGAGGACAGAGGAGGGGACCGGTGAGCACAGTGGGGAGGGGTGGTGGTGATGGTGGTGATGATGTTGAGTTAGTAGGGGGATGAAGGCAGAAGAGGTGGTGGTGCAAAGAGAAGAGGATGAGGGGCTAATGGCGTTGGTGCCGGATGGCAGTTTGCTGTGGAATGGCTAATTAAATAACGCCATAAAAGGACCCCGGCTCGATTTAACGAAGCCCGTCAACCTCTGACGAGTGGGGCTGGGGGTGCTGGGATGGGGGGTGCTGGGATGGGGGGTGGGACGCACCACGGAGGAGAGAGGTGGGGCCGGTGCTGAAAATTGGGCTTGTATAACAAGGGGACTTAGCTCTTTGGTTTTGCAGTGATTGTTCACGCTCCCTTAGGTCTCAATAGGGCGCACGGTGAGGGTGCGTTGGGGGGCAGCCCTTAGGCACAGATAGGACCCCCTTCTCCCCTTCTGCTGTGAATGCTATCCACACATACACAAACACATACACACACTATAACACCCCCACGGCTCTACACAAAGGCCTCTACCCAAGGTCCAGGCAGGAGCTTATCCAGTGTGGGGGCACAGCAAGGGGCGGGCCTGGCCAGACTGGCTGACTGTGCCCACTGGGGACTGGTAGAATTGTACAGGGGGGTGGATGGAGACGGACAGCTTGGAGAGGAGAGAGGGGAGTAAACAGGGGAGACGAAAAACATCACCAAGCAGAGCCAGACCGACAACATCAACATTGTTTTGCTTTTCATATCTTTTTCTTGCTGCATTAAATGAGCTAATGTGAGGAGATAAGGCAAGTTGAGGAATTTGGCAAGGTGCTGCGGCCATTTGGAAATAGTTTTGAGTGGCAGAGAAATCCCCCCCTCCCTTCAAATCAACAGATATGCCCGGAGCACGTCTCCTAATTAGTTTTGTGTTGTGGCGTCTCCAGCAGACCACTCTCTGTTGGATCTCTGGCAGGCTGACAGATTTCAGAACCAACCAGAGCCATCACAAGTTTTTTTGGAATTATGAAAACTGCAGAAATAGAAATATTAGAGCCCTGGGACTGGAACCACAGCATGTTTGGTTCTAGTAAAATCCACTATGATGGCCCACTGAAATGTTTTGTCGTAATAGCTGTGAGAACAAGATCAACTTATTGTATCTTTGGATTGGCTTTAGATGCATATGCACACACCCCATGCCACAGTAATTCAAAACAGAGAGGTTCAAAATGCAAATAAAATAGCTTTCCACCACTGCTTGTCAATATTGCATTCCCTCTATTCCCTGCTGCTCTCGCCATCTTCTCCAGTCTTACTCCCTTCTTCTCTCTCCTCCATATTCGACTCTGTCTCCGAGCCTTAACCCAAAGCAGATGGCTCGGGAAGCATGTCAAAAATCTGTCTCCCGTTAACGCTACTTTTGAAGCCCCCTCTACACTTTTTTTTTCTCTCCCCCTAAAATTCATCATAAAGTTATTTTTGCAAATACCCAGTAAACAGCATCAAAGTGGTATTTCCCTCCCCCCTCTCTTGTGATGACAGGGAGAAGAAAAGAATACAGCACTTAGTGTATAGCTTGTTGCTGTTATTGAAGCAATGCCACGCCACTCTGATGTGCAATCTGAAGCCAATCTGAGCACGGCCCAGCATCCTTTGTTTCTACTACAGCATTCCAGTCATGATGGAGAAAATGTTGCTCGATGCTTGATCATGAGCTGTGATTAATGGTGATCATATCGGAGACGGCTCGGTGGCTTTGTGATGTGATGGCGGCGCCCACTTTGTACTCAGGGACTGATGAACTCAAGTGAAGCCAAAAAAAACATCACATACTCACACTCTTTAGACTTTGTATGTGTTAAGTCACAGCTGAGGGTGATGGGAATGTCATTAGCTTTAAGTCATGAACCAAAGAAAGACTTAGGAAATTGAAATTTCAATGTCACAATTCATCCTGAGGGGGACATGAATATTTTTGCCAGTCATGCCCATAGAAATAGAATAGGAGTATAAGGACATTGAACTGTTTTCCCTGGTCATTTGACTAGTACAATAGGAAAATGGCGATCGTTGTTAGTTGTTATTGTGACGACGGAACACATGTCAGTGTTTCGGTAAAGTATGGTCGCAGCTCGCCGGGAAGAGAAAGGACGCACCTCCAAAGATGCATGGCACACATGTGAGAAGTTTCCCTTGGCTGGTTAGGTAGCTTGTTCAGCTAGCTCACCTCAGTGAGTGTGTGACTTGCCATAAGTCGGTTTAATTTACTCCTAAATTAGCCCAGTACAATGATTGCAATGGCAACGGTACACATAAGTACAGTAGTACCTCTTGTGTGTGCCTACATAGAATAACTTTTTTGGGCCAGTGGGGTTACTTGGAGTTAGGGACTGTTTGTTTCCGTAAGCCTTTCCCCCTCTTTCTTCACAAACCACTATTCTTCTGTAATGGTGCCCGGCAACTTTTAATTGGGGAGGTCGGTGTAACCTCACAGCGTTCCAGGGTGATTACCCTTTTTCTCATCTTACAAAGTTTAATTTTTTTTTTTAAAGGATCTCAACAGCTTGGATCATCGGGTGCTCCTCATCTTTTCCTCTCCTTTCGGTTTATTTGTCTGAGTGCCCCATCCTTTGTCTATTCCCTGCATCTCCTCCTCCTCCTTCCCTCTTTCGCCCCCCCCCTCCCCGTGGCAGGGAGCGATGAGGATGGAATTAAATTGATCACCGCCTTCCGGAAAACAACAGGAAAAAATAGTGCATTCCGAACGCCAGGAGGGCGTTCCCCCTGATCTTCCCTATGGCAGGATGACATCATTGGCCTGCTGCCCAATTCCCACCGTTCACAATAGGGTCACTGTTGCCTTCTCCACGGTGGCACAACAGCCAAGAGAGGAAGAGAGACAGAGAAAGAGAGAGATAAAGAAAGAAGGGGGAAAAGAAAAAAGGATGCCAGCAATGTTAAGACCTAAAGGCCTAACACTTTACACACTAGAACACAAACACACAAACGTCTTCAGACAGCCGCCACGCTGACCGGCGCTCCACTTTCCTCTGGACAGATTTGGCGGGTCGAAGACATCAAGTGGCGTTTGAGCGAATGCCATGGCAGAGATACGAGGGCTGTGATAGTGGAACATACAGCGTATCGCAGTTTATTTGGACGGTTAAGTCATGTGTTTTCACTGCTCACGACTCCTCGAGATTCAATCTGTCACCCTAATCTACTTTCTCATCAGTGAAATCATCGTTGGCATGCTGTATCGATCCCACTCGGCATGCTCATTGTTATGACATTACTTGGTTTGTACAAGATGACAAATGGAAAAGTTACTACAATGGAATAAAGACTTCAGACGAATGAATGGGTTACTTCAAACTCCACAGTTCCACTTGAAACGATCAAATTTTGAAACACAGAATGTGTCAAGACAATGTCATTACCATTTTTTATACCCCTAACTAAAGAGTGATTTAATGTAAAATGTGACCACATGTCTTTCAGAAGCTCTGTCCAACTTAGGTAAACCCTGACCACAAGTACTGGCAATCCGGTCATTCTCCCAACCGCTAAGCCATTGTGTTGCCACAGGCCATCTTGTCGAAATGAAACGGTTTGCCCACAGCCACTGACCACAACAGATGTTCCCTTGCCTGACACTCTCCTCAGCATGTGTGTTCTGTTGAGTCTAGAGCCAAGATACTTTCATAGACTGGCACTGCGTAACAAAAACAAAGGGAGGGAAATTCTACGATGGCGTCTTTATCGGTCTATGACAGGATTCAGATTGAGGTAGCCCTGTTTAAACCTGGCAGCCTGTTAAAACCGCATTAAAAACTCCTACGTCCTAGATGGAATGCAGTCAAATAATCACCGCAGGTTGCACAGACATGATGGACCGCATCGGGCGTAGCGACCTGAACGAGTCCTGCCACCCCTAACCCCAATCAAGCATGTCGACAAACAGGCCAGCATTGGCTCCCGCTGCCCTTTGGCCCTCTGGTATGTTTGTGGAACACGCAGGAGGGTAAGAAGGTGACAGCCTGCCGAGATGCCAGGAGGACTGGGAAGGCTTTGGGAAATGTCTCGCCCATGTGTGAGCGCGCACCGCCGCCCAGGGGGTGCCTGCCTGCTTGGGAACCGGATGGAAAGGGACGGGGGTTTGACAACAGGCTGAGTGTGCACTCAGAGAGATAGTTTGTCCAAGGGATGTACCAGATGTTGACTCACACTGGTTTGCTAATCGAGAGCCACAAGCCCCTGGAGCCATGAGTAAACAGGAGCGTCTGCCTTTCTGTGTCATCACCACAGGGATATGGACCTGGGCTGGGGGGGGGGGGGGGGGGGGGGTGCATATGAAAACTAAAGGAGTATAATGAAGTGACAATGTCATGAGAAAGTGAAGTGGTGCTGTCAGAATATTAAAGGCCTACAGCCCCCCGTAGACCTCAACCTCAAACTGCTCATGTCTCAATCAAGGATTAAGGTGTTTTTTTAACTGGGTGCTCAGTGGGAACAGGGAACACCCATCCCCACCCACCTGTCATTGTGAACAAGAACCTCTTCTTAATTGACTGCCCGCTGAAATAAATGTGAGCAAGGGAGTAGCTGCAGACAGCATAATAACAATGACTGACAGGCTTCTACAAGCCGAACCACAGTACTGCATGATGAAACCTAGAAAATGGTGATAGAATTAAAAATCTTTTTGTCTTCTTTTGTCTTTTTTGTGTTGCTCAAACTACAAAAATGGATGTAAAAATGGGTAGATTATTTTTTTTAATTCCTCTCTAGCATTCTCCCAGCATCTCCTCTCACAACCCTGTCTTTTCATTCAATTAGATTAATCAAATTATTATAATTTAATTAATCAATTCCTGATTGAAGTGGACATCTTCAGCTACTAACGCAGATAACTATGAAGCAGGAAGTAGACAACAGATAGCACTCTTCATACACAGGGCAGCAGACAGAGGCTGTTAAATGCATTTACACTCCAATAACTTTCACAAGTCAGAGAGAGAGAGAGACAGAGAGAGAGAGAGAGAGAGAGAGAGAGAGAGAGAGAGAGAGAGAGAGAGAGAGAGAGAGAGGGCAAACTGGCTGGCCAAGTAGATCAACAAGGAGCTATTGATACCAGAGATCTGTGCTGATGTCAGTCTGGGAGCCAAACAGAATCACAATTGTGGTTTGTGCCAATAACCTTGTTGACCTTATTTAACCTTGGATTTGGCCAGATGAGAGCTCAGACTACAAGTGTCCATTCAAAAAAGAAAACTGGGAAATCCATGTTTGTGTGAGAGCACTCTGTATCTGATTCAGAAACGCTCTAAGGCGAAAAGTATGTAGTGGATACCAGTTTGTCATGGTTTGGGCAAGGCCTCTTAGATCCAATTAATAATTTTGTTTTAGAAAATTGCGTGCATCCAGTTTTGTGGCAACAGTTTGGGGAAGGCACTTTGTTGTGTCAACTTGACAATGCCCCCATGCACAAAGCCATGCAAATGAGTTTGGTGTGAAAGAATTTGACTGGCCTTGACCTCAACCCCGTCCAACACTGTTGGGATGAACTGGAACACCGACTGCAAGCCACTCCTTATCATCCAACATCTCTGCCTGACCTCACTAGCGGCTGAATCCACTCCAACAACCATGATATATTCCCGGTCTAAACCACACACAGATACTGCGATAAATTTTAAAAACACTGGCATAAGATGTAACATAATCCGAGCTTCTGCACAATCACACAATATCAATGTTCATGTCTGGTGATAGGATTGGGCTGAAGGGGAGCAAATCCCTGCACGATCCAAAATCTTCTGGAACGCCTTTCCAGAAGTTGAAGCTATTATAGCAGCCTGCTGACATATGGCTGTAAGGTTCATGTGTGCACACTTTTGCCAATTTAGTGTATAATTTCTGTTATTTTGGCAATTTCCTGATGGTTACTTCTCTCAGACTGCTTGTAAATGCAGTTCTGAGGCTGCTCAGGTGTGTGATAGAGGATGTCACGGTGCACATAAAACTATAATGAGATAGAGAGACAGAACTCAGGAGCCAGGGCACCTTTCTCAGTCTGTCTGGTAACAGTGTGTGTGCATGCATGAATGTGTGTGTGTGTGGTGTAATTACAGCCAGGTCCCCGGCGTGGAGCCCAGTAGAAGTATCGTCAGTCTGTCTGTGGCATGCGGTGGTGCTGACCTTCCCTCTCTCCTCAGGCCTGGTGACTCTCTGACTGGCTCTGGCTCCACCAGACACCCCATCCCACCCCCATCCCACCCCATCCCACCCCAGCTCACCCCAGCGCACCGCTCACACACAGGTGCTAGCAAGACAGCTGGCTGCTTGCTTTGTGTGTAATATGTCCGGTGAAGCCTTCCTGATGCATGCGTCAATCATATTGAATTGTGATGTTGAGTAAATGTTGATGCAACAGTCTGAACCGGGCTAAATAGAATAGCAGCTACCTTCAAATCAGTCCCCAACATGAGCTTTTACTGAGCTGTTATATCACATTATGAAAATAGTGATTCAATCGACTCCAGAAGCTATTTGTGTACTATTTGGTCAGTTGATCCAACTAACCAGCTCTTACATCTTCATGCTGGGCTGTGGGCACGCACACACACACACACACACACACACACACACACACACACACACACACACACACACACACAGAGTATTATAATGAGTGAGTCTGACAGTAATCCGTAAGGGTTTGGTCCTCAGCAGGGCAGGGCTCAGGGCCGTGAAGATGAAGCCGAGCTGGACATGTGTGATATAACACCAGAGAAGAAGAATGGGGGAGGATGACGATCAACAAACAAACTATCTGGTCAGTATGAGTCACTAACATCCCCTAAGGAAGCCCATCCAGTCAGATGCAAATCCTGCAAAGCGCTCTCTATGTATTTGTTTATTTATTTGCACGTGTGAGCATGTTGCTAACCATGCTCAAAGTGCACACGTCAAAGAGTGTGTCTGTGCAATTTTGCATGTCTTTGTGTATATAGAGTGTGTGTGTGTGTGTGTGTGTGTGTGTGTGTGTGTGTGTGTGTGTGTGTGTGTGTGTGTGCAATCAGTGAGTCTGGAATGTCTCAAGACATTATGAATCCTGATGATCAACACTGTGATCCTGTGTTACATGTGCTCCATGCTCAGGGCGCGTTCACCCGACGTGACTTAGTCTGCCCTTGTGCTGGTGAGACGAGGCCCTAAATGCAGCCATTTACCATTTATTCATGTGCAAAATTAGATGAAAATAATATTACTTAGGAGTCAAATAACACCAAGACAGAGGTGGCGTGTTAAGGGAAGGGATCTTTGGTTTCTAACTTTTAGTTTAATCTGGCACATTGATAATCACATCGGTAATAATGTTAATTAGTCAGTGAATTAATAAAAAAAGTAAATTAAAGTAATATCCCAATATGGTTGGTGCAGTTGCTAGCAGCACTAACCTGAAAAATTGCTTCACTGACTGCAGTAGAAACGTTTGAAATGGTTTAAAAGTCTTAAAGTGCCGTTTTTAGATTGAATTTGTATATTCGGTGAAAAGGTGAAAGAGAAAAAATAAAGAGAATAATAGTTGTAGGAAAAGTTGAAGCAATGAAAAAAATGAAGTGGAAGTTGATGAAGAAGAAAAAAAAGATTGAAAAAAAGGGGGGGAGGTAATAAATGGGAAATTAATTATTGGTATGGGGATTGGTGAATTAAAGGTTGAGATTTGGATTTTTGGGATTTTGATTTTTGGTTTTTGAAAAAAAAAAAGAAAAAGGGGGGGGGAAGAAAAAAAAAAAAAAAAAAAAAAAAAAATATATAAGTAAGAAAAAAAAAATAAATAAAAAAAAAAAAAAAAAAGGAAAAAAAAAAAGAAGAAAAAGGAGAAAAAAAAGAAAATATCGAAAGGGAGGGAGGGGGGGGGGAGAAATGATAAAAAAGAAAGAGCATCCTAAAAAAAAAAATGCCTTATAGTATAAATTAATTTAAAATAAAATAAAAAATAAAAAAAAAAAAATAAAGAAGAGTTGAAAAAAAGAGAAAAGAAAATGTAGTACGAAGTAAGGCCAATTTCTTATAGACTTAGACTAGACTTCTTTTTTGCAACTAGAGGAGTCTTGGTTTGCTGCTTGGTTTCAATGTTGAAGCTGAAATTTAAGCACTGAAAGAAGCTGCAGGGGCAGTTGAAACAGAAGCCAGGAATTGAAGTGTCAGTTAAAGTTGAAGTGCTCGGTTAAAATCAAGTATATGGCTGGAGCGTGGATGATCAGTCTATGAATTTGTGGCTAAATTGTTCGTGGTCATGTCTATAAAGTCAAATCCGGCGGTTCGTGTCCACCAATTCTAGCGAGGACACTAGGAGACGAGTTGCTCCACTCAACTGGCCGCTCAAGCTGGGACGATCATGGAACGCACCTGATTGGTCCCTGGTTCTCTGCTTGCCATTTAACCAAGAAACAACATGGTGGCCTGCACGTATATTTTAATCTATCTATCTATCTATCTAAACACAAGATAGTTCAGGTAAACATGCTTCATGGTCTGTGAGTGTGTGTGTGTGTGTGTGTGCCCACATGTATGCCTGCAAACTCCCCCCTCTTCACTGCATCCAGGGGGATTTATTTGACCCCTTATTGCCAGCGGTGAGCCTGTGGTGGAGATGAAAGCATGCCTTCCCAGTGTGGCCCCAGTTTCTATAGCTATGGACACAGACTCACACTGGTCGGGGACAATAGAGGGGCCCTGCCACTCGCCCCTGCCAGAGCCCTCTCCTCTCCCCACCCCATCCGTCACCGCAATCATATTTTCAAAACAATAACACAGCCAGGGGGGGTGGGCATGATTGAAGTGTGTGCGTGTTTGATCTGTTGGTATGCAAGTGTGTGTGTGTCTTTTCGGTGTTCATGCATGTATGTCGTTATTTTTAGGCACGCGTTTGTTTCAGCCGAGTGTGAACATGCTTGTTTGACTTGTGTCTGTAGGTCCGCACATGCAGTCAGGAAGCAACTGCATATTTTTGTGTGTGCAGATGCAAGTGTGTGTGTGTGTGTGTGTGTGCGCGCTGTGAGCCAGGCCTTTGATGGCGTGGCCGGAGCGTGCCTAATGTGACTGCTTGCTGGGGTGGGGTGGGATTGGGGGGGAAGCAGCGTTGAGCCTCCTGCCCTCGTACTGTCTACCCTGCCGTGGCCCAAGGCTCCCCCTGCAAACTTGAAAGGACCAAAGGAATCCCCCCTAAACCCCCCGACGCCGCCCCCCACATGTTTTCAGAAGGCATGACATCATCCTTTGCACAAAGGGGGCTGGAGCTGGGGTTAATATGGATGTACGTGTGAATGTGTGTGTGTAGGGTACAAGCCCATCAAACCAAGATTTCTCTTATTTCTTCTTATTTTCTGAATCTGACTCAAACTAGCAGCCTGACTCCTTTTGCATTTCCAAACATTTCCCCCTTTTCTTCTGAGGTACCTGAATTCTCCTCGTCCACATACACACACAGACATCAAACTAAGCTGGTGTTTTTCTCTTTCCTCTTTCCTTTCTTTCCAAGTCCCTTTTATGTCAATGACTAACATGGATTCGATCCTAAATGTCTGGGGAAAGAAAATAAATTGCTTTCAGGTTGTTTGCCAGGCCTGCGCAGGGACACCGAAGCCCAACACAGAATACCCTTCGGCCGGTCCTTCCTTCTCTCATCTTTGGCCACTTCTTAGATTTTGTTTTTTTTGGCGTCTGCGCTGGCTGTCTTCGGACTGACCCTCTGGCTCCTCTACATGCACCCAACTTTCACTGCAGCACCCAAGCTGTTGTTTTCTCCCAGAGCTCACAACACAGGGAGGCTGTGAGGGAGGTTTGGATCACTTTCAAACAAATCATTGGCTCATAACTGGTGCAAGTAGTCGAAGCAGGAAGCATCAGGGGCTGCAGTTACACTCCATAAGGATGTTGGACGAATTATTTTATCTTCGACCTCCAGTGGGACAAGTTTTATGTCAAGATGTGACCCTTTTTTGGGAAACCCCAGCAACGGACAGCTGGAATTAATACATGAAAAGTGATTTAATCAGATCCCATTTACTACCCTCTACTCAACCAAATAATCAAACTTGATTACCAAATGAGGGCCAGATGACATTTAAGAAAATAAGATATTGTCCTGTCAGTGACTGGAAGGTGAGGTTACACATCTTTGTGACAACGAGGGTTGTGAAGGGCAAAGGCACAGCCAAAGCCGCCAACATAGCAAATGTCATGGCTGCAGAGTTTGTAACTGCCACTCCCAACACACACACACTCACAGAAATCTGCACTCACACACACTCTTTAAGACTTAACAAGCAGTCACGTTTGCATTCACACATACAATTTATGAATTCCTCAAACACACATTTCTTGATTACTTTTATCTGCTTCCCCTCTGCCTGTATCACACTCTCTCTCTCTGCTCTTACAAGTGTTGCTTAGAGGTGAGGGCTCGTCGCCCTCGCCTGTTTAATGGGCCGTCCGTTTGCCAACTGTTCCTTTGAGGGGGCCGGTGCGCCGGGCGTCGGAGCCGGGATTTGGGAGGGAGGGCCGGTGCCGCTGGATCAGACAGATGGAGGGGGGTCCGGCTCCATTCATTTAGCTCTATGAGAACAACAGAGCCCCACTTCAAACAACAAGGACGCAACCTGCTGGCCCCCGTCGTCTGCGAACGCGTACGCAGGCATACGCAGACACACACATGCTGCAACACATGCATGCTTTGTGTTCAAACACATGTGCTTTTATTAGAACTTTCTTAACTTGCATTTGATTTGATGTGCTTTAAATCTACCTCAAGGGCACAAACTCAACACCCAAAGATAAAGTTGTCACCGTTGCTGTTCACACTGCATCTGCAGCTCATCTGCCACCCTGACACATGCATGTACACACATATGCAGCACACATATGCACAGGGGGGCATAAAAACAGGCTCCACAGTGCCCAACCCCATTCCCAGCCCTTCTTTCCCTGGGACTCCCTCCTCTGCTACCACCCAGCCACCCCCCTCCTGAATTCACTGGCACTTCCAGAAAGCTCCGAGGCGCCAGCGGAGCGGGGCTCATCTCTTGGGAACAATAAAGCCAGATCTTCATAAAAACTTCAAAAAGGCCTCGCCAAGTGTTTTATAGGTGCTTTAAAGGTTTATGGGCCCTGGGGAGGGAGGGAGAGAGAATGAGAGAGAGAGAAATGAGTGATGCAGTAGTGGCAGGCTTCACTTTTCCCACCCACTGCACACGCATGCCAGCGTACACATACATGTACGCCACCGCTAATCCTCCAGTGAGTGCCAGGCTGAAATCGACTAGCTGTAGGCAGGGTGGGGCGGGGTAGAGGGTGGATGTTAGGGGAAAGGGAGGGAAACAGGTGATCAGTCGGTGTAAAAATGGAATAGAAGACGAGGAAAAGGGGATGTCACTGTGGCGTCGGTAGAGAACTGTCAAAGCTGCTCATATCTTACTGCATAGTGAGAGTTTCAAGTACGACAGAAGTGTGTTATGTCTGTTTCCTTGAATTCATGTCTGTATTCAAAGTCACATGTTTAGGCATCTATATAAGAAACTCGTACATGTTGGCCCGTTTCTGATTCATGTAAAAGGAGCTGTGTGTTTGTTAGGTTGTGAACCCACCCTTTGGCCGATAATCCTAAATGACCTCAGGAAGGGTCAAGTTGAAGAGTGCGGAGGAGATTAGGCCCTGAGGCCTGCTCACTTTCAAGATGCATCGGTTGCTGTTTTGCAGGCGGATCGGTTTAGCTGCACACAAACTGGCAGCATGGGCTCATGTGCACCTAGCAGCACCAACCAGCCTCTGAATCCTGTTCCGCTGCCAGGGGAGGGGCTTACAAAATCGCATATCAAATGATTCGCCACAACTTCAATTTGTCGCTGGAGATATTTTGATGAGTCACGGGCCACTGCACTGGCACACTCCATGTTGAATGTCTTTTATGAGCATGAATAGCCAGTATTCAGGGCGTTTAGGGAATGTTTTCTTTTTAGGTATTCAGATATATGCCAGGGTTTATATTTAGCTCAGGTCCTCCTGGAGTCAGAAGGTTTAAAATTAGGAGGTGTCAAAATTCCAGCACAATTCTTAAGTTACTGTCAATAAACGGTAAAGGGCTGCTCTTAAAGGCGTAGTGTGTTGGCAAGAAGGCCTTACGGCATGATTTGTGTGTGATAAGCTGCTTGGGAAAGTGTGTGTGAATTTGTCTTGATATAGTCCAAAAGTGTAAATCCTCTACATGGGACACATGTGCATTTGCACATCTAAATATCAAGATTCCTGAGTGCATGCCGCTTGTGTGCACCGATGTGTGTTTGCGCATGTTTGAGCGTCCATCTGCACATTAGTGTTTGTAGGATCTGTTGACAGGGAAGCATGCAGCATTTTATTTGCTCAAGGGCTGAAAAAACACATGGTGCTAGCAAGGGAGCGCTGTGATATGAGCCTGCTGAAAGCAACCTGGCCAGCCAGAATTCAACCCTGAGGATCATGATTCAACTAAACATACACACAAACTGTAATAACAGAGCTGCGCAACATAAAGCTTGATTAATGTGTATGCAAAAAAATACTACCTTTAATGTTTTAAAATCTTTGTACCAATAAGCTCGGTTTCAACAGATATGTATGTAAACAAGCTGTGACATGAATAAAATGTCTATTTTATTTATAAAGTGTTTTTCATTTTAAAGTTCAACAGTTCTACTGCATGAAATACCAGAAATATTTAAATGTGGTACTTTTTGGGACATTTTTGTCAATATTCTCTAAAATGCACTAATGCTAACAATTAAGAAAATTAAAGCCTTAGCAAGATCTTCATGAAATGAACACTAACATTGAGTTCAACATCTTACCTTGCTGCAGTGATACCCAGGTGAACTCTAGGACAGTCTAGGACATGCCTCCAGTGTCTTGTCTCATACAGGATGGTTGAAAACTCCAGGACTTCCTCTCCTGCAGCACAGACGCTCCCTCCAGTGCCCTTCCTTGGAGGAAACCCATCAGCAACGTGATTTTTGCTTAATCTGTAGATCAGGACAAAGGCTCTTGGTCAAACAAAATGAAACACTGCATTCAAAATGATCAACACAATCCCACATTACCATCATACCGATTTGGATCGGGTAGCCATGGTTCCCTGACAGTGAAACCGGGACTTCCTGGAGTGGAGGAGTGGCAACGGCGGTGGCAGATGGGCTAGACTGACCACGGAGATCGGTTAAAAGCGCCTGCTACAACATCCCCCAGAGCGCTGGACAACCAGTAGTGGAAAAGTTAAGTATTTTATTACAGGAGTTTTAGATATTTCAGGCTGGCGTTGGCAGTGGTGAGGGGAAACGGGGTTCTGTGGATGTTGTGAGCTGGCAGGTGGGCAGGAAGAGAGCTGACTGGCAGGCTGGATGAGCTGAAGCGGCAGGTAGGGTTTTCCTGGAGGGTTGAGAGCAGTAGTTAGCTGAGGAGAGCAGGCAGGCAGACAGATAAACAGGAAATGAACTGGCAAGATCACCAGCAGCAATGGCAGCGATCCGGCAGGGACTGGCCGATGAAGCAGGGTTATGCAGTGAAGAGGAGCTGGCTTGATTGGTCGGCAGGAGCGTTGATTGCAGATGAAGTCCAGGTGAGAGGTGAAAGAGAGAGAGAGGACAAGAGGAGGGAGAGAGACAAGCTAACAGACACACCAAGCACACGTCACTCAAACTAAGAGGCAGAAAAATAATAAAAACACACTCACACAAGGGACCGTGGAGGAGGAGGGACCGTGACTTAAGTGTTCTGTCAGTGTTGATGGAGGCCTTTTAGGTCTTTAAGATCTTCAAATTAATATGATGATTAGTTCTGACAAAAATATACATTATTAATCAACTGATAAAAATGCCCCACTGTACGTGTATTTTGGTTGTCAATATTCAGCTACTTCAGTGACATTTTCAATACATCTATTTACCCTTTAATTGCTATAACTGGAGTAAGACCTGTAGACTGCGACTGGTCATCAAATATGTATATTGTGGTGGCCTTTACTACCTTACTGGCCCAATGCTTAATACTTTTAAACTGGAAGAGCTCAAAACCTCCGTCCCATGTGAGGTGGATCAGGTTGAAAAACATAAAATTCCCAGATAAACCTGCAGTAGGCAGAATATTTTTGGCATCATTGGGCAAAAAAAATCCATAATAACCTTTCAGCATGTTGTAATTCAAGTGCTCTGAGACAAAACTAGACCTCTGCACCTCCTCATGGCTCTGTTTTCAGGATTTCAGCAGCACTGATCAAATATGAATCAATAATCTTTACTCTAATGACTATTTCTCACCTCAAATGTTGTCAGAAACATCTTGTGGTGTACAGTTTAGCTGTAAAATGAGACAGTGTGCTCCAGCTGGTGGGCGGTGCTTGGTATTTCCTCAACTTATCTCAACATGGCTGCCAGGTCACAAACGTTCTCATTTTACAGTTTAACCGTTTGGTCGAAGTTTGTGAGTGACTGACAGCTGCTCAGAGACAGCAGCCTTCAGATCAGCTCTGATTGGTTGTTTTCCTCCAGTCTATGAAATCCTGCAGATGCCAATAGGAGCACTGGAGGACACAGACATTTTTTTCTCATTTTTTTTGTCTCATGCACTACTGTCAGGTTACAGTAATTGTTTTATAAAATTAAGAATAACTTTTTTTAAAATCATATTTGCTCCATTTCTACCTACTGCAGCTTCAATGTCTGGATATTGTATAAAGAACGTTTGAAAAATGAGGCCTCTGGATCTTATTTTTATGTCAAGCGTACTTCTACAAACATGCATATCTCATCTTTACAGTACTGCATTGAGAACGTAAAGCTGACGTAATGCACATCAGCCTGAAAGTGGTGGAGGGGATGTCATTATGTCAAGTATTTTCCTAATGCTAAGCCTAAACTCTATTCAAACCTCTTATTAAAAAAAACACTCCAGGCAATAGTGACATCATTGTTCATCCCCGGCGACGAGGGCACGCTTCATGTGGCCATGCCCACCACTTATACGGTGAGATTCTGTCTGCAGCTGCCCACCATTCAGTTTTCATCAACCGGGTGGCAAATACTGATGAGGTCATTGCAATATGGCATCTGTAGGAACAAGTTGCCCTCTATTTGTCATTCGCGCTCATTCATATCAGATGAATGAGCCGCTTTTGGGAGTGCATCATACGTGTGGATGAAACTCCAAACTAAGAGAATAAGCCCCAAAGAAAATCTGATCTGCACACACTTGAAATATAAGCTTGTTATGCTCCTTATGGCGGACGAGGTGAGCCAAAATATATCATGAATCCTGGTGGAATTTTCAGCTCTGGTGCAGTTAATGCGTGAAGTATTATATCTCTCAAACAGGAAGTGTAAAGAGGTCAATATCACATAAAAGACGTTGTTATTGCTCAGTGGGACTCACCATGAAGGTTAGAAACTTCCTGTGCTTGTGTACAGCGATCTGTTAAAAGAGAAACCCTCATAAACAGCCAAGGCTTTTATTTTGTAATATTCATTTATTGTTCAATAAAAATAGATTTTAAAAAAAGTGACGTGATGTCTCCTTCATGACTTCGCCTGATGGATCTGCCAACAGCTCCTTGTAAACATGGGGCTTTATTTTTTTCAACTGGAGAGGGAATTCAACCCTCCCTCTTCCCCTTAACTTAATCTTAGACAGACTCCTGCTGTAACTTCACTGACCTTTGACCTCAGTAGTGACGACAGCCCCACATTCACTAACTTTCACATTTCGGGCAGATACAGTACATTCATCCCCTGGTCTTTGTTTGTCTATGTACATGGTTTCTGGTTGTGTGATTTGTTTTTGCAGTTGGCCCTCGTAAAAACCGCTTTAACAATGTGAATAAAGAAGACATCTAAGCGCTAACACAACAGTTAAAGCCATTAGTGAAACCAATTACAACTTATAACATCAGTTTGTCTTTATACAGTAGTTACACGTAAACACATCTTTTAAAGTGGAAGGAAACTAAACTCTGTAAACACTTTGAGAGACGCCACTGTGAACCCCCCCCCCCGTGACAGGTTCCTCGACGACATCCCGTGAACCTGGAATGCTACAGTAACTGAGGTCAGCAGGTCCACTGACTTCGCCCATCAGACTCTCCTCTATTGGACCTTTCTGGTGCTACATTTGGAAATGCTGCTGCTTATCACAGCGGTACGATGTTGCTGAGCCCATGTTGACGTTTTATAGCCAGAACAAGTGTTTATCATAAGCTGAAAAATTAAAAATAAATAAATAAATAAAACAAAAGACAACAGCCTGCGGTTTGAGATGGAGTTTGATGTAAATGATGACTGTTTCACATTTTAAGTTATGAGGTTTCAGACTGTCGAGTGTGAACAGTAGAATCAATAACTTGGCACAGGCACCCAAAAATATCTAAAAAGGATGGTTTAGATTGTTAAGAGGCCTTTTTCATTGTCTAATTAGAATAATTTGGTTCATCCCAAAAGTATAATTTGGTAACTGGGTAGACAAGCTAGGATTGCGTCTAGAAGGTAAATACCCCGGTCGGCCTAGTTTTTACAGTGTTTCCTGCACCGTCGGCTCTAGACTTTGCTGGAGGTTTTCGTCCAATTTAGCTGTGAAGAAAATCGCTCAACGTAAACGAATCAGTGCACAAGGAGAGAAACGGACAAGAGGAAAGCAAGCCAATGAGTGAAATCAAGAGGAAAAACAGAAGGCTCTTCTTATTTTCTCATCTGGTCATTCCAGTGCTCGGACATTTTCACATCGACATGGCCATCTGGAATGACGCTAAGTGGTTAGCAAGGATGGTGGGAAAATAGTTGGCAGATGCTGCTTTATTTCACGTATGTATCATAACAACGGCTTGTATAGCCGTGGTCCTCGATGTTCCCGTTTCCCCTTTCTGCTGGTGTGGAGAGTTATTTCATCAGGCGCAGAACGTATGTGCTAACTAGCCGTCAGCTGTAGTCTTTGCAGTGTGTTCGGGTGCAAACAGTTGGCCAAAACAAATCAAACAAATGAACTTGAGGCGACGCAAGCCAGCCGCTAGTCGCCGCTAGTTATCTGAGGTCAGGTTGGTGTGTCCCCAACTTAAAGCACAAATTGCAAAATTCTCGACAGATGGTTAAGGTTAGGCATTGAAATCGAAGAGTTATGGTTAGGACAGGTCTTAAGGCAGCAAGAGAAAGTTTTCACAATTTGGGGGTTACCTGTAGACACAACCACAATGTAGCACTACTGCTAGCGAGCTAATCTGCTGGCATGTTCACTGCACATTGGGGCAGTAGCTCAGTCCGTAGGGACTTGGTTTAGGAATCAGAGGGTCACCGGTTCAAGTCCCAACATGGACCAAGACCAACTGGTTGCTGGAGAGGTGCCAGTTTACCTCTTGTGCACTGCCGAGGTGCCCCTGAGCAAGGCACCAAACCCCCAACTGCTTGGGGTGCTTGTCAGGAGCAGCCCCCTCACTCTGACATCTCTCCATTAACGCGTGTATGTGTACTGTGTGAAATTAACAACAGAGTGTAAAAACTGAATTTCCCTATGGGGATTAATAAAGGTTCATTTTATCTTATCTTATCTTATCATTGAGCACATGCCTGTTCAAGCCATTACAGTGTTGTCTAATAAACTACACTGGATGTGTATGTGGGGCTTGTGGGGTGATGTTGTTTTATGATATTTTATTTTAAAATTGGCACATTTCAGAAGGAAATGATAAATAATAAAAAGTAAGAAATTGTTATTTGATATTTTGTTGATTGATGCGATACTTAGATAAAATCGGCTTCATCTGAAACCACATACTACGCTCTGCGTACCCAGTAAGTGTTTCTTTCAACATACTTCTGTGTGAATAAACAGTAGTAGCGCTATTGACGTTACAGAGCCGTCCGTCAATGTCTGTTATGAATGTGCATTGTGGGATATTTTTGCGAGTCCAGAGTTGCCAAGCCCCCAGGAGGAGCGCCGATTGTTGATCCCAATTCTCGTAGTGGCCAAACAGCGGCAACTTCTGTGTCTGTCACATGATGCCATTGGGCCCATAAAGACTTTTTGGGAAAGAGACATCTGTAACTCAGCAGATATTTTTAGGTGGATCTACTTGAATAGCCCTTATTTAAATCATTAGGTGCTAAAAGTAATAAAATGCTCTAATAACCAAATCCAGAGTTATTTCCTTCCTTCGTTCATGCGAATGACACCCAGACCGAGGTTGGAGCGAGGGATGGGAGGCGGCGTTGGCAAGTAGTGACGACACCGAGATGGTTGTGACCCCGTAACCGAGCGGACCCTACTGCCCTGCTCCATTGGCCCAATGCAGGGGTGTCAAACTCATTTTCATCTCGGCCACATCAGCATTATGGTTGCCCTCAAAGGGCCGGTTGTAATTGTAAGACTATATACAAATATCTCCTCTTGATCATATTCCAAAATTGCCTCTGCATTTTATTATTAGTTTTAGTAATAATTTATTTAATAACTAGCTTTGAAGACAAAAAGTGAGTAAAAAAAACACCCATAATATGTTTATAACTACAAATGAACTTTCTTCCGTAAGGTCTCATTTTTTTAACGCCACAATTTCAACCCTCCTCCTTTATCCGACTTGGAACCTGCAAAAGTGACCCAAAAGAGACACTCTGGCGGAGTTACTTAGGTGTTTTTTTTTTTTTAATTCAGGGTTTGATTAGAGACCAAATTTTTAAATTTAAATCAGCCAGTGGCAGCTTTGTGCATGCAGGATTCATTCAGTCTGGATGTGGAGGGGAGAACATCTGCTGTTACTGCAGCTCAGACGGACTGACGAGGACAGGAACCGCCTGTGGGTGCTTTGGAACGGGGGAGGGGTCCACGGAAGCACCGCTGCTCGCGAAAAGTACGAATGATATGTGCTTTCACGTCAGAGTCTCCACAAGTCTCCAATAACACCAGAAAAAGTCGCTAGATTTGTCCCTAGTCTCTTTTTTGAAAAAGACTCACTAGAGGGGTCAAAATACAGCGACTAAGTCGCTAAGCTGGCAACACTGCGCCGCTGCGGGAAACCAGTGATACTGAGACGCTTCAGTGCGCATGTCACAAAATCAAGATGCATTGTGGGACATGTAGTTTAAGGACACCATACTTTTGTAAAGCGCCATAGAATTGTATGATAAGCACAATACAGTCTTTGCAAGCCCTTGCGGGCCACATAAAATGAGGTGCTGGGCCTAATTTGGCCCGTGGGCCTTGAGTTTGACACATGTGGCCCAATGGACGCAGAAGATCGCCGGAAGATTTGGGTACTTTTCCAGGCGGCAGTTGAGCCATTTTAGCTTCGTGCACCACTGAGCAGCTCTCATAGGAATGAACTGGGCCCCGCCTCCAACGCTGTGCCCAGTTCTATTACTACATCCATGAGTGTTGCCCACTGTAAGATCTCACCATAACTAGTATGCAATTCGCGTACTATTGGTTTCATATTAAGGTTTCGGACATATTAAAACATACTGTTTTAATGTACTAAAAAGCATGTTAATGTGGAATTTTGAGTTGAGCTTCCAGGGAGGCTGTTGCTCAGTCGGTAAAGCAGGTCGTCCTCTAACCACAAGGTAGGTGGTTCGATCCCTGTGTGGGTACAAGACACCGAACCGCTAGTTCCTCCCCGGGTGCTTTACAGCAGCCCACTGCTCCTAAATACTTAGGATGGGTTAAATGCAGAGATCAAATTTCATGTATGTACCTACATGTATATGATGACTGTTATTTCTTTAAGTTAAGTTATATTTGTATGAATGGTCATAATAGATAGAATTTCATCACAATTGAAACATGTTGCACCTCCCTGTGTGTGCGTTCTGAATAATAGACATAATGTCCCTCTTGTGGAGGGAGGTTGACTTGCTTGTTTCATAATCACTGTTTCTACATTTGGCGTTTACTATCTCCATCGGATGTAGTGGTCTGTTCAGGGGGTTAAATACATTTTTAACCATCTCATGGTTAAGTCTCTGCATGTCATGACTTAATTTGAAGCAGTTGAGAGGACAGCCTGGAATACAGGATACTTTGCGAACAAACAGCGGGCCTCTTAACAATTCGAGTCATCCCTTTCACACTAGGATCCTTTTGGGAGACCCTGCTCTAGACTGGTGGGCACCACTCTCTGATGCATGTGGGAAAACCACTGAACCCAACAACAAAACACTGAACTGGTTAACTTTTAGCACAGCATGAACTACAGTACTTTAGATGAACTCAGCACGATTCTGGAAGGTTTACATGCTTTTTTCCCCCATCTATTAGAAAAACAGAAGTATTGCTTGTGTTTTCTCTCTTATGAAAAATCCAAATTAGCTGGTTTTATTTTGTGTTACTTCACAAGGTGAGTGTTTGTTAGCTACACTACGACTGAGTCTACTATACAGAGGATCTGCAAAAGGGAGAAAAAGAGCACCGGAGAGCCAGTGCCAGGTTCTGAAAGATGCAGCCTCCACCTCCTACTCCTCCTCTCTCGCTCTTACTCTATCAAGCTCTCTCTCCCTTGCTTGGCTGCCTCGCTACCAGACGGTACAGTGGCCAAGAGCGGCTGAGTGACAGGCTGACGGGCCAAATCGTCAGGCCGATTGCGTCCCCAAGCGGAGACGCCAGCCCCCCTCTGTACTTCTCCCTTCCTTCCTGCCCTCTGGGCCGGGTCCAGAGCCCACATCCTGGGAACATGGGGCCGGGCGGCTGCAGCCGACAGCTCTTTGGGAATGACACAATGAGAGAGTTCATAGGAAAAGCCGTGTCCGCGTGTGGCTGGGGACGATGATGCTGCCCATGTCGTTTTGGCGACGCCCACGGCCCGATGTGCCAGCGTCAATCATGCCAGAAGTCAAAGTGATGCTCCATTAATCTAGCTCGGCATCACAATCTTGTTCCCAAATGATTCCCGACAGCGCATTTCTTTTTTTTTTTTTCACTTTGTCCCGCTTTGTTCGTTTGGTGTCCATATGAGGGTCTCTGGTGTTCATAAAAAAGTTCCTACGTACAGTACGGGAGAAGTACGGGAGAACACATTTCATGGCAACAAGCATTTCAGATAACAAGAACACAGCAGAAAATATGACATGTTGTAGCTGCAGTTGTGGATGGTAACACCACAGTGAGAGAGAGAATAGTGTAGGAGCCTGTTTGTACAAATGTAACAGTTCCTTCATTTCCATACACATTTATCCCAAGAGAATCGGCACGGTACGAACTCTTAAATACTTTATCTCTTGTGGAAGTGTCACACCGTGGTGGCCCGGCTGTGTTTGAGGGCAAGTGGCGAATACTCCTTAATGCGAACGCACAGTTTGCCCCTCAGCCAGGGGTTTTGGAGCTCCAGGGGACAGAAATCATCCTGAAGCCACTTTTCTCTGTTGTCCACCACCAGCACGAGGCCAAAGTGCTTCAGCTGTTCAGTACTGTAGTACACACACTGCTCCTGTTCACCACCGCCACCTCCGCTGCTACCGAGCATGCGCCGCGACAAGACGTTCATCTCCTGCACCACCAGCTGGACCATTTCCCGCGCTGACGTTCCTGGAGTTACACAGAGCTGAAACACAGGAGGAGGAGGTATTACTCAGACTAGTGTCACAACATCAGTTTAACAGTGTCAAAACCACAGAATGTATATACAGATTGACGATCCGTCTCCACTAGGGCTGTCCCGAATACCATTGTTTGGTATTAACTAACATTCAAAGGTATTCAAAGCTTTGTGACGCGGCAAAACAGGTTGACATGTTCTTCTGTCTCCATCTCCCTGTTTCAGTGCTGCTGCTACTGTACACAGATGTACCTCTACACACAACGAACAGCGATATCTGTCTGAGGACAATAACTAATAATCATTTATGTTGAATATGAATAATGCTATAGGATTATTCCTTATTTCATGAGCTATTTTGGGATGTATATACACAAAAAAACAAACAAAGCAATCACATACTGATTTGCAGGTTATATACCATAGCAACGGTTGAAGCTTTGAAGCATTCGAGTCAGCCCTCGCCTCCACGCCCTCCCACTGTGCAAAAGTTAAGCCAAAATATCTCAGATATGGCAGCTGCCACACTGAGATTTTGATGTCATTTGGAACCAGGGGTGATGGGCAGGGCTGGAGCTGCAGTATCAAGGTCCCGCCCACACACTGGTCTGAGCCAATCACGAGCAAGCATGGCCACAGCTTGCTAGCGTTAACCGCCTACTGCTACGTTAGCTCCACAGTAGCTGTTGGCTAGACAGACACAACAACTAACGGTAATATCTCTATAACTACATTTATCATCAAATTGTTGTTCTGTTACACAGACTGCTGACGGTTATGGAAAGTTAAAGTTATATCTCCTCCTGAGCCTCCGGCTCTGCAGTGTCTTCACTCAGAGCAGCTGTCAATCACAGCTGTCAATCATGAGTGTCACCCTCATTTTATAGCATCAAATAACTAGTTAAAACCAAAATGAACTCTTGAACATAGACCAGCGTGATAAGAACTACCTAACATGACGAAACCATCTTTGGAAAAAATGTATGACGTGTACTTTGACCTTTTAGTTTGGCCCATGTCCCATCTGCTAACATAGAAGGGGTGGGATTTAACACCAATACTGCAATCAGCCACCAGGGGACGATTGAGGTGTTTTGGCTTCACTTTGTGGAGCTGTCATGTCGTCCATCTTTATACACAGTCTATGGTCAAAACATCTCTATACCTTAACACTGGTCTCTTTTGGCAGGCCCGTGCGATACTGCGGGTACACTCTGAGTGTGGCGTGACAGCCTTTCCTGAGGGCAGCAGGCGACGGCGAGGAGAGTCTCTGTGTGCCGCTGTCCTCTGATAACGTACGCGCCGGCGGAAGCTGTGGTAGGCAGCGCTCAGCTGAGCAACAGCGGTCCACCGACGACGGCCGGTGCCATCTCCGCTGTGGTGAGGTGGAGGGTGAGGGGCATGTGGTGTGGTAGGAGTAAGGCTGGTGGGCTGAGGTGGTGGACGGGAACTCCAGGCTGCTGGTTCTCACACAGAAGGCCTGTCTCTTCTCTGTGATGTGCAGCAGCTCGATCTGCCTGCTGGGCAGGATGAAGTCACTGTCAAACAGCTCCGGGCCCCCCCTTCGCCGTTCACCGCCACACCGAACCCCTCCGCCACACCGCTCACCTTCCCTCCCGTGCTGCGGCTCTGAGGCCTGGAGGACGTCTGGCGTGGAATCCCTTAGTGCCCCCCCTCCGCGTCCGCCCCCACCGAGACACATCCCTCCTCCTGAGCTGCTCCCGTCGCTGCGAAGGAAAACACGTGGCTCCAGTGGTGCAGAAGATGAGAGGGGCGAGGGGGGCAACAGGTCCAGCTCACGGGGACTCTGGGCACGGCTGGAGTCGTAGTCACTGTCGGTGGTTAGGAAGACCTCAGAGGAGCCCTCCTCATCTGATAGCCCAGCAAAATCTGTACAATGTGAGACACAGTACTTATGAGGAGGAAAAATATTCTAATATATGTGAACGTCTTTGTTGTAGGAGTTGATTCTGACCTGAGTGCTTGCAGCAGGGTTCTGGTGAAGGCATGGGGGAGGGCATGAAATCTGGCTGAGAGGAGGTGGAGGGAGGCTTGTCGGGCAAAACTTCCTTGGAGAAGTCAATTATCCAGCTTATGGAGATGCCTCCTGTTGGCTGCTTGTAGCGGGCATATTGCAAGGCGTCCATGATCCACCTCGCGTCACGCCACACCTCCTCCATTTGCTGTTGTAGAGTCAACAAGATGATAATCTCAGTAACAATCAAATGTTTTACTGGACTGATTTGATTCTGGGTCCCACGCAAATACTAGTTTTACATAACATAACCCAAACATGTTGCAGTTGTGTGTAAAAATATATATCTACTGTATATTCCAGCTGTGGTACCTGCATGTGTTCCTGAACCTGCTGGTGTTTCTTCTTAGCAGCGAGGAGCTCGGCCTCAGAGAAGGCCTCCCTCAGGGCTTGCTGGGACATGAGGGACTCCAGCTCCAGCAAAGCCGATACTCTGCAGTACTGGCCGATGAAACTGGGGCAATAGGCATTAAAGTGGACTGCGGGAGAAAGGCAATCCAACAAGGAAAAAAAAAAAAAAGAAATGTATAACGCTGTGCCAGTAAATACAAAAGGAACGTACAGATTTGGAAACAGCACTTGGTGTCAAATTTCCTATTTCTGCCAAAAATCTGATATACTGACCCAGTTCAAAGATCTGCAGGGGCAGGGTGAGGAAGCCGGAGCGGGGGGAGTACGGGTTATTCTGACCAGGAGCTGTGCACACTTCATCTGAAGGAGGCAGGAGGAGCAGGAAGGACACTTTCTCCCCAAACTCCACCACTTCCTGGCTGTAGATACGGAAGTCCTGAACCTAGACACCACACAGAGAGACACAGGTGACCTCGGTGGGCCTTTGGAACCAAAGGACCTAATCTTAAAGGGATAGTCCAGGTGTTTTGATGTGGGGTTGCATGATGTACTTATCCATAGCAGGTGTATAACTTACAGTAGATGGTGGTCACCACACCCCCAGGATCGACAGGCAGAAAGGAGTACCAGCACCAGAGCAAAGCAATAAAGTGCTATGGACGGGGTCAACAGCAAAACATAATTTAGCCACCTAAAATAATCACTCCACTAAAAAAATCAATATCAGTTGAAGTGTATTCTATATTTATAATATTTTCAGCGCTTTATCTTGCCATCAGACAGCCCTTTCCTTCTCTTTCCCAACAGGAAACTTAACTGAAAGTGAAACTTATCTATGATCTCCAAAGCCACCACGCTCAGAAGACAAAAACAATATAGATAAGTTGCACTTTCAGTTCAGTTCACCGTCGTAAAATATTCTAAATATAGCAGACACTTAAAGGGATATAAAGTTGTGTTTAGGTGAGCCTTTCTTTGAGCTAGTTAAAATGTGTTTTGTTTCTGCTGTCCCCGTCCACAGCACTGCATTGCTTTGCTCTGGTGTTGGTCTGTTTCTTGATGCTGGGGGCATGCCGACTGTCATCTACTTTAAGTAATACAGTACCTCATACAAACCCAGTTCAAAACACCTGAATTATACATTTAAAGCAGAGACAGAGTACTGATATCATGCCCACTTAAATCTGTCATTTGAATACATATGCATGTTCTTTTTGTGCAAGATTACCATGATCAAGATGCTCAACTGCTCGTTAACGTATTTATTTTATCATTTCAGCTTTTATTTGATAGATAGAAGTAAAGGATGAGCCCCTGGTTGCCCTCAAACGATGGAAGTCACAGTTCCAGGGTATGGATCATAAACCGCCAGGCCACCATGAAGTCAATTTTTCACTCATTTAAGTATCTTGAAAGGAGAACCAGAGGCTCCAACTCCAATGGTGGAATGAGAAGTAAGGGATATGGCAACTGTCTGCATGGTTTGCTGTAATTACGGGTTATTGCATATCACTAATACACTGTTACAGTAAAACTATCTTACTGCTAAAGCCATATTTATTGTTTTTTTAACATCCATCCCCTCTGGAGAAAAACATATTTGCAGTTCTACATTCTGATGACAGTCTAATCTATTGATACATGCATTATATTAATATACTCTGTATGTAACTTTTTATAGTACAGTCGTGCTGTAGCTGTCTATAAAGATCTGTCTAATGCTTGGAACAGTGGGTGGTAAAAGGTTAAAGTCAAATGGACAATGATTGCCATTGTGCTGGAATTCAGACCATGTTCTTTTACAGAAATCATGTCGAATTAGTGGTCTAACCAGAACTGGCTGAATATCCACTGGGATCATGTTCATTGCTTTGAGCTCTTGCTACTGCCTGCCTCTGGAACTTGGCTGAAAATCCTTCACGTTGTTTCAAATAGTTCCATGATATCAGTCAAAATCAGTCCACACAATATACAATACTTTTGGTAAAGAAATGTTTCTACATCTCACTGTAGAACAAAGATACACGGTTTCAGATTCACTCTGACCTGATTGCCAGGGACATTGATGTGTGCCATCAGGTCCTTGATGGCACTGCGCAGGTCCTGTAGGAGGCGATGTGGAGCGCTCTGTTCTTCACGGTCCATTTCCAACGACTCGTCCAGCGAGCTGAGAGCCTGCAGCCACTGCCACTCCTCTCTAAAATCACACACATGTAGAACACATACTCATAGGAATGCTATGAAGGGTGCATCAGTCCATGTCACAGGTATCTTTGTCATTGGTTTGCCTGTAAATTCAGCTGATTAGACCATTATCAGGCTATTAAATAAGTGTTATCTGTCACTATAAGCACCATAGAAGTGTGTCAGCAGGGGCCTACTGCAACCACAAGTAGGTTTTATTATTCTACTGACATGGTGGGTCACTGACAGAAGGTACAAAAGAACACAACAGTGACCTCCTGGGTCAGGGTTAGCATCCTGTCAAACCTATAACATGTAGTTGTCTTTGTGTTCACAAGCATAAAGTTTCACTTTTGAAACAGTTATTTTAAGTCAAAATAAAATTGGTTTTGTTGCCTAAACGTAAAGAGATTGTAGTGTTGTTGCCAAAACCTGAGGAAGTTGAAGTTTTGTTGTTTTAACCTAAAGAAGTTGCAGTTTTGTTGCCTAAACCTAAAGAAGTTGTAGTTTTGTTGCCTAAACCTAAAGGAGTTGTAGTGCTGTTGCCTAAACCTAAAGGAGTAGTGTTGTTGCCCAGATCTAAAGAAGTTGTAGTGTTGTTGCCCAAACCTGAGGAAGTTGTAGTTTTGTGGTGTTAACCTAAAGAAGTTGCAGTTTTGTTGCCTAAACCTAAAGGAGTAGTGTTGTTGCCCAGATCTAAAGAAGTTGTAGTGTTGTTGCCCAAACCTGAGGAAGTTGTAGTTTTGTGGTTTTAACCTAAAGAAGTTGCAGTTTTGTTGCCTAAACCTACAGAAGCTGTAGTTTTGTTGCCTAAACCTAAAGGAGCTGTAGTGTTGTTGCCTAAACCTAAAGAAGTTGTAGTTTTGTTGTCCAAACCTAAAGGAGTTGTAGTGTTGTTGCCTAAACCTAAAGAAATTGTAGTTTTGTTGTCCAAACCTAAAGGAGCTGTAGTGTTGTTGCCTAAACCTGAAGAAGTTGTAGTTTTGTTGCCTAAACCTAAAGAAATTGTAGTTTTGTTGTCTAAACCTAAATAAGTTGTGGTTTTGGTGTCTAAACCTGTTTTAAATGTTAGAACGTGTTTGCTTTTAATTTTCGCTTTCACTTTTACAACATAGTAGGTGTCATAAAACTCCAGAAACCACATACACTGATCCCCACCTGGACACGTTGCTGTTGTCCCGTATTTTGGTGTGACAGAGGACATTGGGGAGTTTCTGGGGCACCAGCGCTCTGATCTGCTCCACTGACGTACACAGCTTCAGGTAGCCCAGGTATAAGCCTGGAGACAACATCTTCCTGCTCCGCCTGTGATACGCCAGCTTCTCCTGGGAACAGCAGGTGGGGAGAGACGAAGTAAGAGGACGGGATGTGTACTGTTGACTGGGGTTGACTGTGTGGTGACACTGATGCTAACTTTGTAACTTTAAGCAATCTCACATTCATCTAAATTATGTTGTTTTTCTGTTGTTAGTCCTCGAGAGACTTCAGTCTAAAAGTTGTTCCAGTGTGTTTAAAGTGGGAGTCAGCACGGCAAAATAGTCCCCCAGCACATTCTTATGTATTTCATCATACAATTTGTTCATAACTGGCCACAAAACAAATATTTCAGTGAAATGCGGTTTTGCCAAAGGGAGTCTCCACTATTGTTTTGGAACCACAAGACCAAACCAACTTACACTGGAGACAAAGCAGCATTGCAACAATGGTATCGAGTTTACCGGGCTATATAGACAAAATCAACTTGTGGTTTAGTTCCAGATTGTGGTCGCTCTGAACCAAACAGCCACACAGCATTAGTTACAAAACACAAAACAACAACAATTAGCAAAATTGTCATCGTCAGGTCCACAAGGCTGAAAGTCAAATGTAACCTTCCAGCTTCCACGACTTGGATGAGCAAAATAAAGTGACTGTAATGATTAACAGTCATGTTGAGCTGGATCCAAGATTTGACCTGAAATCTAACTTTTAATTAATTTGCTGGCAAGCCAGTTCAATGCATGTCTTCACAAAGAAGGTGACAAATGGAAGAGGAGAGTCATGATGATTAATGTTTGTCTAAATAAAGAGTGTCTGCACTCGTAATTGGAAGCACATTTACAATCCCATTGTTTCAGCCGTGGAGCCTCATGTTTACTGGTCTTGCTGAATGAGAGTTTAAAAACATTAGAGCGATACCAATAGATAAATGTTTTCCAGTGTTTTTGGGGTCATTTTGTTGTTGACAAAGTGCCTCGCACTACGTTGTTTCATCTTGCTAAATCTCCGGGTAACAAAAAAATGTAAAGAATGAGCCTGATAAAAACCACAACCACTGCTGACAAACCCTCCTGCCATTCCTAACTGCAGTGGGAGCAGCCTGTCTCCAAAACAAAAGCAGAAATAACACATTTTCCAAAACTGAACCAAACTACCAATCCTGCAGGACTCACGTGGAGCGTGATGAGGAGCATGTCCAAGGCGGTGGGTTCTTCGGGGGATGAGATGGACTTGCGTTGGAGCTGCAGTTTGCAAAGCTGCGTCCAGCGAACCCCATCCAGGTTGGGACAGGCGTTCATGTCCTTCAGGAGCACCAGCAGGGCGTTACCATGCTTGTCTTTGATTGGCTCATAATACACCTGACCAAGGTCCTGAGTTCCCAGCATTCCCTGAGGAAAGACATCAGATATTAATGGCACTGCTGTTCAGTGACTTTTTCTTTTTTGTATATTTTAAATGGAAACGCCGACTCAGCCGTTAGCAAAAAGCAGTGACGTATGTTACCAATTGCAAGTTAATCAGTAAGGTTATGAACAATGTGAATGCTAGCACTAGATTGGAAATAACTTAAGGGGTTAGTTTGGATTTTTTGAAGTGGGGCTGTATGTATACGATGTATACATTATAACGGCTTCAGTTCCCCGTTGGAAAAGGCTGTTTGACAGCGAGGTCAAGCCGCTGTGGACGGGAGCAGCAGAAAAACACATTTTAGACTAAAGACTAAAAAAAAAAAAAAAAAAAAAAAGACAAAAAAATCAATCTCAGTATTAGTGAGTATTATATTTAGACTATAATCTAATGTATTTCGCAGCTTTACCTTGCCATCAGACAGCCGTTTCCGACGGGGAACTGGAGGCATTATATTGCGGCCCTCAAAACCACCAGACCAGACTCCACTACATCGATCGGTTAGTTAGTTTGTTTCACTGTGTGACTTTCAGATCTAAACTAAAGTGGCGTCCACACAGCAGTACACTGCTTAGCACTGCTTACTCCTGCCTTCTTCTCCAAACTGTGAGCGTGCCGACTGCCATCTCAATTACTGTACGTAATGTTAATACATGGACTATAAGGATGTACTATAAATGTGTACTGTACATGTAGCAGCCCGCTATAACATGTATACTTAGACTAGCTACAACTACCTAGACTAGCTACAGTATGATATAAAAACCTAAAAAGAACAAAAATAATAATAACAATGGACCTGTCCTTTCTAGATTTCTAGACCTTGAGGTCATGAGGTCACAATTACCACCACAAGCTACACAACCACAGTCCTAATAGTTGGTGATATTGAGGGCAAGTCTTCTGACCTGTAGATGGGAGACAGCCTGCAGCATCTTGAGACGTGTCTGCAGAGTACAGGAACAGGATGACTGGGTTGGACTGAGACACTGCTGCAGCCAGGGAATCTCCTCCCACAGATAGGACACCTGGCACATGGATTAGATGCAAATACACAAAACATTTTTCAAATGCATCTGGTAGCAAAACATCAGCTTGTGATCTACTGCTGTATCCGCATCTGATTATTAACAAGCAACGGATAATGTGATAATTTGTTTAAATGTAGCAATGCAAAGTATAAGTTCATCCATCCATCTGCAAACACTTATCCCATTAGGGGTCGCGGAGGAGCTGGAGCTGATCCTAGCTAGCTGGCACTGGGCGTGGGTAGGTGGGGTACACCCAGGACAGGTCGCCAGTCCATCGCAGGGCACATGCAATGCGTAAGTTACGAAACAAAAACCTATATTTAGCATAATCTGATTAAATAAATAATTCCTGTCTGGTAGTTAATTAAGTTTGGACTTTTTCTCATGGTTATATGATGATTGCATTAATGGGCTTACAGTGGGTCATCTGAGAAATATATCAGAGTTAATTGTTTTCTTCCTATCTGTCTCTTTCTCTCTCTTTCTGTCTGTCCATCCAGCCCATTCTCACTCCCAGGGCATAATTTACAGATGCTTTGTCACTGTCCCCAGGCATGTGATACCAACACACATCACCCGTTAGTGCCTGTATGAGACAGGCTTTCCATTAACAATAATGTAGGTAAACCCATCCACTGCAACATTCAAAGAAAGAGTTTCGAGAGTGTGGTGATGAAGTATAAAGAGCAAGAAGACACACATGGCAGGCGGGAGGGATGCAACAAACTCCAGGCTTTCATGTCCATGTGTTAGTTTCACTTTACAATCAGCTGTTTGTTTGTGTCCCGTGTTCAAAACTTTACGTTTCCTTTTCACCTTACAAATGTAGTCATTTTAAGTCCAACCATGTTGTTTTTTCCTAAGCCTGAGTAAGTATTTTTTGTTTGAATTTACAACGTTAAGCTTGTGTTATCAGACGAGTTGGTCTACCTTTGTAAACCAGAGGAAGTCCTGCATGAGGGAGCTGGAGTAGGAATCTTCAACCTCCACAATAGGAATCTGGTCCTCCGGTGTCACCAACACATTGTCGTCTCTGTAGAATATGGATGTCAGATACAGACCTCTGGAAAGCAACACAGAAGAAGTACACGTGAATATCAAAATGACACGTCACACACTACTACGTTGGTGTCTCAAGGTGTTTTAATTTTGTTTTAAATCTTACACTGGTCTGCACATCTCTGTGTGTGCGTATCAAAATGAATACATATCATTTAAAATGTGATAATAAGACCCAAAAAGTAGTTTATTCAATGAAAACCAACAATAATGATGGATGTAATTTGTTCTCTCCAAAATGAATACTCACTGAAATATATGTAAATTGACAATTTAAATGCTGCATTTAATAACAGTTCCTTTCACATTAAAAGCCTCCTCCCCTCCAGCATGGATGTCAGCTATTTTTACGGTACATTTCATGGAAGAAAAAGAGCATCTACCTTTTCAAGCTTTTAACGAATTTGCTGGTGGTTTGGAAGAGGTGGCGCAGGCTCTTGGATACCGAGTGCTTCCTCCCTTGCGTTGGAGCTTTGCACTGTTCTGTGTGGACGAGACAGAGACAGGAAAAAGACGTCTGTTCATTCCATAGCAACAGAATAAATTAGTCACTTCCAGATGACTATTCTGATGATCTTGCTTGAGAGCACTTGTGAGAAACTGTGACTTGACTGACTGGTCGTCTGATTTTCTCGCTAACACCAATGAATGCCTCTGTCCTGACAAACTCTAGAAACATCTCTTCCAGTGACAGGCCGTTACCTAATTGACAACAAACCTGACACGTCCAACAACACGGTCGGAGTGGAATGTTTTTCGACATTTCATGCGCTCCAGCGGCGCGGCACCATTTGACAGTCACGCTGGCTGCCAGCAGCAGACTACGGGCCTTGAGGGAACCACTAGCTCTCCCTGGTCCCAAAGGGACACTAACTGTGTGTATATGTATGTGTGTGTGTGTTTACCTGCACATACTAAAGCTGCTGGAGCATGGCACGTCTTGAGCTACAGCCATATGAGTGGAGCCAAGGAGCTGTAGTAATTTGTGTGTGTGTGTCTGTATGTGTCTTAACCCTTTGCCACTCACTGACAGGGAGGTCAGTTAAGTCTGTGGGGACATGTTTATTTTTAGTGGGCCTGGAGGGGGTTGGAGGCGAGAGAGGGAGGTGTGTATGTATGTATGTGTTTGTGTGGGCGCCTGTTGGTGAGATAACGCACCTCCCAACTCATTAGAAACCCTGAGTCCCAAACCCCTCACAGATTCCCCTCTCCTCCCCTCCCAGGTGATATTACTCCAGCCCCAGGCCACTTAAAGTCAATAAATCCCCCCATTCAGGAGCCGAAAAAAGCTAATTTTCTCTTCAGGTGGACGAGTCGAGGTGGAGCAACAAGAAAAAACAGCACCCCTCGACCCCTCTCACCTCCCCGAATTTCTCTTTACTCGCGAGACTGTTCGGCTCGAGTCCTCCCAGCCTCGGTTTGTGTTTGACACTGAGTAAGACAGACAAGTAGGGGCTGACTGCTGGGGTGCCTGTGTTAGTCAAGGCCTCTTTCACAGTTTAATTAATAGTGTTTGGACAAGAGGGAGAATGTGGCGTGGGCTATAAGCCACGCCGCGACGGGGGTGCGTACATGGACATGTAGGAGAGCTGAAAGGGAGTGCATGTACTTGAATATTTGTGTCTGTTTCATGTACATGCGTATCTATGTGTGAGCCTGTCTGTCTTTATGTGTGTATATGTATGGACAGTAGACAGGACGACTGGTGGGCTGCGGGGGGATGGGGGGGCGGAGGCAGCAGTAGTCAGTGTTAATTTATGCCCTCTCCCGACTCCAGCCCAGGACTCGTCTCTTACAGGAATAACAAACATGACCCCGGGACACGCCACCTTGGCTACCGTGCCTGAACTCTCAAGCTCAATCAGTCGCCGTCTGAAGAACCGAGAGCCTCTCAATACTGACTATTATATTGCGTCTCGCCCTATTGCAAATATGGTCTGGCCACAGTGGACAATAGTAAGTGGGCGCGTGTGTTTTGGGTGTGTGTGCGAGAAAAAGAGAGACAACTTGCTCAACGCTAAATGCAGTTTGCCGTCATGTAAAAGAGTCAGTGTGGACAGGTTTTGACACTTATGGGACCGGCTTACAGCCTGCAGTGTTTGGGGATATAAACAGCCTGAGTGTGAGAGAAGTTGATCTGCATTTTGTCACAGAGAGAGAGAGGTATTTAGCAGAGGAAGGGCTGAGTCATGGAAAGATGTATAAGGGGGTGGGGGGTTGTTGAGACAGAGGGGAGGGTATTATTTTTGAGGTGGCATGCTGTCTAAGGGGTGTACGGCCCCCCGAAGTACTTGTCGTGCCTGAGATTGTAAAGTGTCTGTCAAGGTGAGATGAAACACAGCAATTGGTGGGACGTGTTACACCTGTGAGCTGAACCGACCATTGCTCATGCTTGTGTTTGTTTACGCCGAGAATATTTCTGAAACATGAACTAGACGGTGGCTGAAAATTCAGACGTGTTTGTTTAAAATGTGACAGGCGTAGTGAAAACGACAGCAGCTCAGGTTAATGTCAGCAGCTCAGGGTGCATTTCACTTCAACTTCTGCTACTTTACCTCATCTGATACCTGAACTAAAAACTGATCTTATGGTCACATACTTTCAAGTTGTTATTCTACCCAAGCATTCGCTGCATGTAACTCCATAGTTAAACCCAATGGCGGTTTGAACCATCTAGCGTTGTGCAACATGTGCTCATATGTAGAGTACATCAAGTTGCTATCACTACCAGGTTTGGGGGTTTGTGTTTCACCAGAGGTCAGCTATGCAAACCGTTAAAGCGCTCATATTACGGCTTAGTCTTTAAGGTAAACACGTCCATCAAATCGATCAAAAAGTTGTTGATACCATGGCAGACACAGTGGCGGTGAGCTTCTTTTATCTGCCCGAGTAGCTGGTCTAGTGCCTCCTTCTGGCCTCTCTGACGTGGAGCGCGGCCATCGATATCCCTCCAACCTGCGGAGAGACGAGAAAGACGACATTAGAAAAGAGACCATGCAAGGTTCTGTATTTATAAAGAGCTGATTTAGGATCTCTAGACAGGTCTGTTCAGCCATACAGTCGATTAATGATAGAGAAGCAAATATGATGAAATGAGGATGATCCAAGTCTGAAAAGCTTATTAAATGTGCTTTCATGTCCTCGCCCATAGCTCTGTGGATGGCAGTGTTGATCTGTCAGAAATGACTCAACAACTTTAAGATGAATTGCCATTAAAATTTATACTAACATTTGTGGTCCACAGGGCATGAATCATTAACCCCTATGCGCCAGATGGTTTGTTACACAGAACTGTCTGAGCCGTTACAGAGTGCTACAGGAATGAGCCCTAAAACCCAGAAATGAGTTAGCATTTTAGCACTTCTGGTTCCCTCGTCTGGAGGTCAATGGGTTTTTAGTTAGATACCTGAAATCAGGTCTGTAAATATCCCACTCCCTTTATGCATCTTAAAAATGGCGGTTCATCAAAAAAAGCCTTCAATGACATTCTTTATTCTTATAACTCACGCTATTGCAGCAGCTACGCTAACCACGTCAGGAGCCGCCATTGTTGATTAGAATTGATTAGAATGCTGAATTGTTTATCCCTTAAATTTTCATGCAGTGCCATCATTGGGTCAAAAAATCATATTGTCCAATACTTGGATACTGACACCCCCCTCAGCCTCAGCTATGCTTTGCGTTCAGTAGCAGTGGCCAACACACTAAACAAAGACAGTGAACATGATAAAATTATACCTGCTAAACATCAGCTTGTTAATATTGTCATTGTGTTAGCATTAGACATTAGCATTTAGCTCAAAGCACTGCTGAGCCTAAATAAAGCTTCACAGAGCCGCTAGCATGGCTGTCGACTCTTAGTCTACTGTATATGCGTAAAGACATTTTTAACACGGGTTTGCAGAAATGAGCTTACATATAGGATTGCCTACTGTATGTTTGGTCCTGTAAAACAGGTATTAGGTATATCAGGTATTAGGTATAGTCTGCTCAGTATCTATCATGAAACTTCTCATGTTCCCATATGGTACTCTGAACTGGAATTAAGAGAGACGTCTATATATTTTACCTTGTAAGGTATTTACTACCGACAGGCTGCTATTGGGTAAGCATACGGATTGTGCTTATACTTGCCAACTCTCCAGATTCTCCCGGGACACTCACATTTTTTATAGCCCTCTCCCAGTTTCCTCCCAGGGTCACAATTATCCCATATTTCCCCCAATTTTGGCAATTTTCACACCTTTTTTTCCCCCTTTTGTTATCTCAACCTCTTTCTGGCACTGCACAGCGAGTATAAGCCTTATTGTTTACACCTGGATGACAACAGAGCTGCACTCATGTGTTTTCCTGGCAGAGGAGAGCTGCTTGCAGCACCGCTGCATGGTTTGAGCCACACTCGCCACACATCACAGCATCACAGCAAAGCTGTCGTGGTGTGGTGCAAACCATTGAAAATTGAATGAATGAATGAAAACTGACGAATATTAGCCGAGTTTATACCAGAGATTCACACAAGTTCATTTCAAGGGGGCGAATAATTCAGTTTTCTTTTCAGCGAATTAAAAGTAAAATGAAATGTAGGCCTATTTAACTGAAACACTTTTGCAGTGTATTTATTATTCTGTTATTTTCATTCTTTTAAAAGTCACCAGAATGCAGGAAACAAAGTCTCTGAAACTCAGTTTTTCTGCTTTGATTTTGAAATCCTTCCTATTTTTGAGGTCTCAAGGTTGGCGAGTATGGTTGTGCTCACAGTGGAAGGTTTGAATAACATTATTTGAATAACATTATTTGGCTTATTTGAAATAAGTAAACGTGGATCTATGGACTACGGAGCAACAACTTTGGTTAGACGGAAATAAACTGGACTTAAACTGACACTTTCATGATTGTATGACCAGTACGGCGCTTACACATACGTCAGTGGGACTATGTGAGGTTAGTCTGGGGATTGGGAGGGGGGTTAATCAAATTCTGCTTGGGACCCCAAATATTCTTGGGCTGGCTTTGTTCCTGAGGCTTCCAATAGTGGGAGTGTGAGGTGTGCGGGACGGGACGGCCTGCTTCTCAAACAGGTCTTGTGTGCACCCACCCCAGTGTGAGAAAGCTGCAGTTGGCTGACAGACAGACCTACTGAGCACCACTGCTACTGGCTGCCCTGCACATATCTGGGCTCAGAACAGTAAGTATGCACACACACATGTAGAGGGACGGTGACAGAAAGTAACACGCCAAACAGCAAAAGACTCTGAGTGTAACACAACCTCTATGTCTGACCCCTCTATTTCTTTGTGTTTCTTTCCCTTCCCTTCTCATAGACGACCATCTCTGCAGAAAACAAGCCATCAGCACCTTCTACCTACTGTGGTAGTAAATCAGCATCCTTGCTTGCTCACTGGAGGATGTGTCAGCGATAACCCGCCCCCCCCCCACCACCACCACCACCATCAACCACCACACACCCTCCCCCCCATCACCCCCACCCACGACTCCCTCTCCTGGAGCCCCCCGGAGGGCGCGTGGGGGCTGAAACACGGTGAGCTCTATTCCCGGAAAGGTGCCTGTCCCGGCAGGACAAGCGGGCCCTTTAATGGGCGTCCACGGCCCGGCATAAGGCCCCCACTGTTGGGGCCGCGCCGCGTGCTACAGCACAGACATGCAAATATTTCCAGTGGTAGGCCCAAATGGAAAACACAAACACGCAACATCGAAATTAGCTCGGAGAGAGGGAGGGAGGTGGACAGTAGAGAAAAAAAAAAAGAGAGGGAAAGCCCAGTCTCCTAAAATGAAGACACACACACACTTGCTGAAAAACACTGTGTGCTGATGAGGACAAACATGTTCATGTGTTCCCCAGATGTGCCCTAAGTGTGCCAACACACCCACGCTCACAGTACCTACATAAGTTCACTCTCTTACAGTAGGTGACTTTACACTCAAACTTACATTTTAAAGTCCTATAGAGTAAGAAAACCTCAAATAGACATATAGATAGATAGAGAGATAGATAGATAGATAGAGAGATAGATAGATAGATAGATAGATAGATAGATAGATAGATAGAAGACAGAGGGGAAGAAAGAGCTGCTCTGGTGACTCAACACCTCAGCTGTTGTTGCACATGACTTCACGGTTAACTTCTTGGCTGAACCCGGACAGCTTCCTCTGCCAACCAGCCCCAAACGCCATCCCGAGGCTATGGTTACACACTCTGACGTCCGCAGAGGGGGTCCCAAAACCCACCCAGCCTGCTGCTGGCCCCGGAGGGTCCAGCTGTCACCCCAACAATGACGTCAAAGCAACGTCGGAATGACGCTGGAGTAACAGAAATCAACTGATGTGAAATGATGCAAAGTCACACATGCAATGTGTGGGAAAGCTATGAGAGATTATATCCACACGCACATACACACACACTAACATATGCACATCTTGCAGCTAAATCCTGTGTGAAAACTATTTTTCAGTGGTGTTAATTTAGCGAGGCCAGCCAAAACCCTTCAGGGCTCTTGTTTGGAGCTGTTGTTAACTGCAAGTTTTATGTTTTGCATGATGTAAAACTTACATGAACACACACACACACACACACACACACACACACACACACACACACACACACAGTGCAGACTTACTAGAAGGTGCAGCGCAAGCAGGGATGGAAACTAGTGGAGGCCCCCAGCCCTTCATGTTGTAGGCTGACACCTGGACATAGTAATAGGTCCCCTGTAAGGACAGGACACATGACAGTTAAGGCACCATATACATATGCATGTGTGTGATTCAGTGCATCTGTCTGTCTCTTTGCTAGGTTGCTGTCTGTCTACGTTTCAGTGTGTGTGTGGAGGGTGAAGGGTCCATCTAGAAGCTCTGTCTGTCTCCGTGCCCAGTCTGCAGACAGCAGGCCTCTGTCTCTCCTTTCTCAGCCAGATCAATCAAACCAGCAGCCGACACTTCCTGACCTCGCCTTGACCCCTGTCATGTGACAGGGCTGAGCTCTGGCTGGCAGCAGGGGTCTTAAAGGGGGGAGGGGTTTCTCTCACACAATAACAAACAACCAGCGGAGCGTCCATTTGTCTACATGGCTCGCTTAAAAACGCCAAACATAAATCAGGTGGCAGGCTACCAAGCTGCTCTTTCCATCACTTGGAGGCTGTTTTGCAACTGTTGCGTATGAATGGTCAGGAGCCAAGACTTCAAACAAATAACAAATAAACTCTGTTTTCCAATTGTGTTTTTTAGCAGGGCCATAAGTCTTTCACCCCCCCCACCCCCATCATTTGGGATTGATGGTGACTGCAACTTGTGCGAAGATTGTTTGATGTATGTAATAAAAGACAAAGTCACTTGGGAAATGCTTTCAAATGTCGCCAAATCAAAGCTCGCATGTAAATAATATCGGGGGCCTTCGTGTGGGAGAATAGCATCTAAATTTTCAGGCAGCACCAACAGCTGGAGAAGCTGGAGCTTGGCGGTTCTTTGTGTTGCTTTGTGTCGCCCATAAACTACCAGATAATATATCCCTCTTATCTGGTGGTTGTTAGGGACGGAGATGGGAGCAGAAGAAATGGGACTGTTTCACTAGTGTGATGTGCAGGGGAGGATAAATACACATGGAGAGATGCTGGATCCAAACCCTCAAAACAAGTGTCAAATATATTGTCCTGGTGTTACCTTTTGATGGCGTCACGTATAAGAGATTCTGCTAGTTCTGTTATGTTTGGATTCTGGATAGGATTCTTCCTGATTGAATCATCACACTGAAAAACAGTTCAGACCGTCAATTACATGGCGGAGACAGAGATTCTGGCACAACTTACAGAAGTGAGTCCAGCGATGTTGCACTGCAGCAGAGTGGTGTCCTCCACCACAAGCTCACCCAGCAGAGGACTCAACGAAGGAGCACAGCTCCAGCTCACTGCAGACACAGATTCACACAGCAGCACAGCACAACCGTTTAACTTCAACACATCCCATCAGAAACAAGACATTCAGAAAGACTTGTACTGCTTACCAGAGGTGGGGCCAAGTCATTGTTGGGCAAGTCACAAGTAAGTCTCAAATCTTTGCTCTCAAGTCCCAACTCGAGACTGACAAGGCCCACATAAAGTCTCAAGTCAAGACTGACAAGTCGAATCTCATAACAGGTAAGTCTCAAGTCAAGGCTGCCGAGTCTCAAGTCAAGACTGACAAGTCGAATGTCATAACAGGTAAGTCTCAAGTCAAGGCTGCCGAGTCTCAAGTCAAGACTAACAAGTCGCATGTCAAAACAGATATATCTCAAGTCAAGGCTGCCAAGTCTCAAGTCAAGACTGACAAGTCCCATGTTAAGTCCCAAGTCAAGACTAACAAGTCCCACATTAAGTCCCTAGTCAAGACTGACAAGTCCCACATCAAGTCCCAACTCAAGACTGACAAGTCCTACATCAAGTCCCAAATCAAGACTGACAAGTCTTACATAAAGTCTCAACTCAAGACTGACAAGTTCAATGTCATAACAGGTAAATCTTAAGTCAAGGCTGCCAAGTCTCAAGTCAAGACTGACAAATTGCATGTCAAAACAGGCATGTCTCAAGTCAAGGCTGCCAAGTCGCATGTCAAGACTAGCTAGTTCCACATCAAGACTGACAAGTCCCATGTCAATTCCCAAGTTAAGACTAACAAGTCGAAAACATGTCAAAACAGATATGTCTCAGGTCAAGGCTGCCAAGTCTCAAGTCAAGACTGACAAGTCCCACATTAAGTCCCAAGACAAGACTGACAAGTCCTAAGTCCTAAACTTTGAGTTTTGAGTCCAAGTCATCATGTGTTCTTACTAAATGTAATTGCACTTTAACAACAGACTAACGGGCCAGCTGGCGTTCAGTAATGTAACGTTAGTTCTTTGTGGTTTTCTCCTGCAACTTGATCGGATGTGTCAGATTTGTTCAAAGTGGATCTGGGGAGTTAATTGTAAGATAATCAAATGCAAGTCCCAATAAACACCAAAAATAAAGAGTCCAGAGTTCAACAAAAAAAACTCTACTTCTTGGGGATACAGCAATAAACAACAAAAGACATAAATCTGGTTAGTTCGGTTCAGTTCATCTTTTCCCCCCACGTGTAGAAGACTTTTCAAAAAGTAAATAAATCCAATATCTCCAGCGCTGTTGGAGTTGCTTCTCGTACCGTGCAGTTGATTGTTTTTGAGCATAAACTTTTAAAATAACATCCTTTTTAATTTTTAGGCTTGGGAGAAGGTACCAAGTATTCTAAAGTCAAAAGGCTCAAGTCCAAGTGAAGTCATGGGCATTAAAGTCCAAGTCGAGTTGCAAGTCTTTTTTGATTTGGTTAAGTTGAGTCTAAAGTCATCAAATTTGTGACTTGGGTCCACACCTCAGCTATTTACTGATCATCTGCATCTCACTGAGCAGCAGAGCTTTACATGTTGTGATACTGGTAGTTCTAAATGAGGCGGTGGGACGGCCCGGTGGCTGACCTTTGTACTTGGTAACCACAGCAGAGTTGACACAGAGAGGTTCCTGGAAGTCCACCCTGAGACTGGTGCTGCTGCTGACAGACAGGCGAACTGTACTGGGGGCGTCTGGAGGGTCTAGACAGACAGACAGACAGACAGTAAATGAGTGGAGAGACAGGCAGGTAAACACAAGCAGACAATGATCCTTCACTGTGTATTATAAGTATTATAATAGAGCATCCCCATACAATTGGCAGCTTACTGTAATGACATCATTTAGTCTTCCTGGTCTGTTGCACAAGACATTGCTCAGTTTCAGAAATGGGAAAAGTTTAAAAAGTGTCAAGTAGTGGATGCTACAGTCCGTAATGTAATCTACCATCTTCACAAACGAATGTCAACTCCGTCAAAACGGAGAAGCAGCGAGGATGTCGGTGATTGTGATTGTAACTACATAAACATCATTTTGACATACGGTGTATAATTTCCATCCATGTCCACACAACTTACCCATCAAATGACACGTGAGATCACAAAGAGGGATTTTTTTTTTTTTTTGCATCAAAGTTCAGATTGGTTTGAGTGGAAGAAGGGAGGAGAGTGTGCGTGTGAGCGAGTCTGCTTTCGGGGGTGGCAGTCTACCCTGCCACTAAGCGTGTCATGAAATGCCTATAAAAAATTAAAGCAGGAATACAGGCGTGTTATGTTTGCGCACACACACACACACATACACAGAGTCATGTGCTGGGGCTTGCCTGTGTGGAAGCCATTAACTCGGCCCAGACAGAATGCCAGCGGAGAAAAAGGGCGCAAAAATGAAAACCAAAGACGACTGCTCGTATGATCTGAGCGGCAAACTTTCCCTCAACTGTTCAGCATATAAAAAAAAAAAAATCTCTGTAACAACCATCAAAGTCATCCCGAAGTCTTACTAGCATGCTCGAAGCCCGTCTGCATGCGTCGGAAGAGCCGGAGCCTCCACTCCCAGGCCTTCAGCTGCCTTTCGCGGTCGGATCCTTCCCGCTCACCGGGGCCCTCGCTTCGAACCTGGGCCTGAAGCTCCGACACCCGCTGCTCAGCCTCCTGCACCAGGGTGGCCAAATGCACCGCTCGGCCCTCCAGACTCACAACTGAGACACACATGAGAGAGACAGCGAGAGAGAAAAGTCAAAGTGACTCCAATATTTAAAAACGACTTTGAGACATTGAGAAAAAATCTTTTATATTCACACATAAAAAAGACAGAAAACCATTCAAAGCTGAGCAATGCTGGCCTATAAATGTGAGTGGGCTGTTTTTCCAACCAATACTCAAAGAGTAAATGCACAATGCTGTGAACCGATGATAGTGAAATTAAAAGAAAATTCTCAAAAACATTGCTTTTTTTGCACTAAAACCATACTATTGCAAATGTTTTCAGGATCAAAACACGTGTTCATCACAAAATGATTTACTGGCTCAATTAGAGGCGTAAATATCGTGCTGGTTTCACTTTGATCGAGTGCACATGGCTGCACTGATATTGCAGTGGCCTGCAAAAGTGGCCTACAAAAGAAATTGCTTTTGCGGGGACTCTTTTTAATGCCTTTGTTTGCCAAAACGCTGTGGCAGATTCCTCAATAAACTTCATTTAACTAAAGCAGTCCCTCTCTTTTAGGCATGACATCACCTAGAAAATGACACAGAAAATGTGGCAATGAAAGTGAGAGGGGCAAGAGAGGGAGGAGTGCTTCTTCTTCTGCGGTTATAAGGGAACACAAAATGGTGGGAACGTGCATAGGCATCATTTTAAACTGCCATTGTAAAAGTATTTTTCTGCAAAACTTGTGGAAAAATGTGCATAAGCCAACTATTTATATCATATACCACATCTTCACACAGCCTCCATCAGAGGAATGTTTTTCTGAGACGGGGTTACTAGAATGTGAACAATGATAAACAGAAAACACATCACTAGTAGATGTGAAGCGACACCCAGTGAAATTATACAAATCATCATCAGTTAGTGACACAAAGTGAGCAGATCACTGTTAATAAAAGTATAGAATAGGTAATGTAAAGCTGCTGAGGTCACAAAGGACAGTAGCGTACTGTACTGCACTTCTTCTTTGGTGGCTGGTCATTCTGGGAGTGTTTGGGACTGGTGTGTGTCTGTGTTTAGTCTGTGTGGTCTGTGTTTGTTCATTGTAGATTCCACTGTTGAGCGTTAGATTCCACTGTTGACAGTAAGTTTAAAGCTCCGTGTCAAAATGTCCATCTGGGTGTTTAATTCTGCGGCTCTCTCGGTGTCTCCTCAGTGGCTGCGAGCTCCTCTTTGAATCCCAGCGTCTCTTCTGGGTGTCAGGTCTGTTGTTCACTTGTGTGAAGACTTAGAGGCCGTTTGTCACTTTTAAAACAGGTAACGTGAAGGGTCGGGGTTAGGGTTAGGATTACTGCTGAGCATCCTTGGACTTGGACTTTTTCGCGGATGGAAATAACTGTTAAAGGTCCATTTTGATTTACATTTCCAGCCCTTCCAGGTCTAGAAACTGGTCCAGATGCTGTCACCAGTGTGTACGTGTGTCTTGATTTGTCCTTATTTCACATCAAGGTTGGGATCCTCCACAGCCCATTAAAGTGCCTTTGTCCTATTGAGAGCCACCGAGGGATTTACAACGTGAATATGAAGTTGCTTTGGAGAATTTGTTTGATTGTCTTCGTCTGCTTTTGTCTCTCTGGTAACCACACACACACCATGAAGTCAAGCATGTCAATATCAATAAGCATCGAGTCCACTCCTTTCAAAGCTCGAGGAAAAGTCTGCAGCGTCTTTGATGTCGATTCTCCTCAGATGGAGTTTGATTAGTACGCGCTTATAAAAACAGAAGCCTTTACTTTCCTTATGTGCTGTTGTTCTCTTTCTCTCTTTCAGAACTACACACACACTCATAACACATAACACACACTCAGAGAGAGAGAGAGAGAGAGAGAGAGAGAGAGAGAGAGAGAGAGAGAGAGAGAGAGAGAGCACAATCAAAGAGCAAACTTCAGTAAACACCACTTTCCATTCAAGTGTTTTCAATTTAATGATACCTTTATAAGAAGTCTGGCTCAGCTCTGGAGTAGTGTGTGTGTGTGTGTGTGTGTGTGTGTGTGTGTGTGTGTGTACAGTACAAACACAAACAGCCTAGGAGCCTCACTGGCGAGTTCTAATCATTAACAGAGGAAGGGAGCGGGAGGCTCAGTAGATCACAGACAGTGAAAAGTGCTTATGAAGATGACTAATATTGCATCATGATTACCACCCCTTTAATATGTTTTCACTGCCAGCGCAAAACGCAAAGAGATGCGTGAGTTTGTCAGCAGTGTGAGGATGAATGCATTACTGGCATGCATGACAAAACGATCGCGCTATGAGTTATGTGTGCGTTGTTGCTTTGGGCAACACCTGCGGTTGCTTTAGCGGCAGCCGACATTGCCGTGGCAGCGGCTTTGGCGTCCGCAACGACAGTTAATTCCCATTGAGTGGAAAACAAACTGTCTGGGATCAGTTCTGAACCCTGCTGAAGATTTAAATGTACATAGGGAAAAAATGATAACAGACCTGTCAGTAAGTGACAGATGTGGTTTGGGGCCTCACTGGTGTCAGAACTTGACAACTACGTTTGGCTTTTCCACATTATCACACAAGATTTGATTGGTGAAAGGATCACGCAAATCAGCTCGCTTCCTGCTCGGAGCCAAGGTAGCATTTGCTATGGTGTGATTCACCTGTAGGCCAGCCAAACTAAAGTAAAGAGCTGTCAAATTTTACAAGGAAAAATATGATTAAATACTGAATATACGAGAGAAATATTGCTCCTATTAGTATTGAGACATTGTGGTGACCCCAGAAGAGATCTTGGATATTTTTTTCACAGAAAAAAAATCAACTAGAAGCAACTTAATGTAATGATTAACTTGGTGAAATTGTATGGACTACAACAGTTGGCAACTTTGCGTGACCTCCCTTTGAGTACACTCCAGCTAATTGGTGTTTGTACTATGCATTTAACTCCCATTAAAGTCAGCATTTTATACAATGTGTGTATCTACTCTCTGTCTTGATTGCCAAATCAGATGCAACTACACAGCAAGTGTGTTAAACAGAGTATTGTTCACATCAGTGACTACTGAACTGTGCAGTGTGCTGCAGGAACTGTAGTTCTGATTTGTCCCATTAAAGGAACAATAGGATTGACTAGGACTGACAGCTAGTGTTAAATGGGTAACAGCAGTCCAAAGTCAAAAAATTATAGCCATGGCCCATCTGCTCTTCCGATGTGAGTGATAGCAGTTAACACACGTTTTCACAATTTGAGGGTTACCTTCCAAATACGACCTCTGGCCAGCAGTAGTCAGAATCACTTCACCAGTCGTGTGTCTCAAATACTCGCTGCCTTGATAACCCAGCTGCACGCAGACCACCGCGAGATGTGCTGAGGCTTTTCAGATCGAGTAGAATCTAATGTTATGTTATCTCTGTTGATCCAGTTCGTTGGCTTGCTTCCATGGCGGCAGGAGGCGGTGCAAATTTGTTTCATATGTGGCTATGGTGTGCTGAAATGGGCAGTGGACGGGATCACAAAGATCCAAAACAAAAATGACGTTCCGGACCAGAATAAAAATTTGTTTTCTTAATCTCTTTATAATTGATTACAGTAAATACATTATATATTGGTCCTTTAACATTCAAATGATCCTCGTGTGACTGGGTAGGTGGGGACTACAGGTACGTCGTGTTCCTCTACTCACAGTGGGGACTCTCCTTGGCACCAGCTCGCAGTAGCAGTTTGGCCATGGGCACGTTGTTGGTCATGATGGCGATATCGAGGGGAAGGAGGCCCTCACTGTTTGGGGTGTTGTGGTCCAGCTCCTCCAGACTGTACTGGGACAGAAGCAGCTGAACCAAGTCCAGCTCCTGGTGCTCCACTGCCTCGAATAGTGCTTCATTACTCTGGAACTGGGATACAAAGAAAGTGAAATCAAAAACATGATAGTTCAGCTTAAACCGGTGAATTTCTCACAATATATTGTCTGTTTTGCTCTACGGTAGTGAAATGGGTGGATGCATGGTGTTACTACCTGACGTTCTCTACTATCCAAGCCTATATGTTCCCCCGGACTATTTTTAGACTACATTATTCCTGGACTTATTATTTTTTCCTTCTCTGACTTACTATGGTGGTTTTGCGCAGCCTCTCCTTGTCTCCTCCCCGTCCTGACACCACACTGTCCTCCAGGGCAGGGGGGTTGGTGCCCACGCGGAACTTTCCAGACAAGTTGCGGTATAGGCGGCGAGCCGCGCTCGGAGAGGACAGGCTGGCCGCCTTGCGGGTCGGGGCCGGCTGGTGGGCCTGGTCCCCCCTCATGGGCTGCGTCATCTTGGCAGAGTCGGCCCTGGAGGAGAGACGGGCGGGTAAGAGAAAGCGGACTATGACATTTTACACACCACTTCTTGAATCCAAAGAGTTCACTCTTCTAGAGAACGCTGCACTCACAGACAAATGCGAAGTTCAGCTGATCTCCATAAAACAAACTTGCCTAATTTAATTAAATTTGACTAATTCAATTCGTCTTACTTTAAGTGAAAAAGCATTTCTGCTGTGTAATGGTGGAGGAATAAACAAACCTGAAAAGAAGCAAGGCCAGCTACTTCATTAACTGCCTTTAACTTCAAGTTCACATCAATGTTAGTCTGGATTTCAATTTTAATCTATTCATAAAAGAAGCCGGGGAAAGGAAAGTAGTTTCTACTCGACAGGAAACGTTTAGATTCTGCCTGTGAAAAACAGCATCAGAAATTCACAACGCTCATTGTGGCGATGGTGTTTTAAGCGCCAAAGCATCAGGGTCTTACATGACACACATACTATACTGTATATCAGCTCTGCATATCAGTTGTTGAAAAATGTTTAATACCTGTTGATGTAACAGTATGTATGGCAATGCATCAGGATCTTTATATTGTGACCATTTAAAGCAAACATATGTCCACCGTCACAGGGTGCACAATGTAGAAAGGTGACTGTAGGATTATCAAAAACAAAAATTGTACTTTTTAATCCATTTATTACCACAACCCTCCCAAAAACAATCTTCAGCCCCCTGGGAGTCGTGGTCCAAACACCTGGCTGAGAACCACAGATCTATGGCATGGTGATAAATTACACTGATCTGCCAGATGGGCACCATGCTGGCATTTTCAATTCTCAGTCACAGTTGCCATATGAGTCATCCTGTGCTGGCAAAGTCATCCCGGTAGCTGGTTTGTTGCTCTGTAGCGTCATATCTTTCTGTTTCAAAAGATCAGCATCTCTTGCCGCTGGTGTCTTGGCATCGCTGGTATGACGAGTATGCCGCCCCTCTCCATCCTGCCATGGGAACTATGCAGACGACAGTGTGTTTCTAGGGCGAGTCTGGTACGTGGCGTTCACACACACTCGACCGCTGAAGGAAATGTCAGCGGGACTCTACAGGCGATGGTGACAGACTCCTTGATGGGTCCCACCAAACAGAGGCAGAGAGATAAATGAATTCCTCAAGGACACACTTTCAACAGCTTTCTCTCCTTCCACTCCTCCCTCGTCTCCTAACATCTTCTGAACTTGTTTCCTTTCTTATCCTCTTGTCCTCTCTCTGCTCCGTTCCTTCCCCTTATCTCCTTACTGCCTCTCATTTCTCTCCCAACATCTCCCTGATTTTACTTTGAATCATCTTTTTATTGCAGTATGACTATAATCAAAGAATCTTTCTCAAACAGACAGTTATTCTAGCGTCACAAACCCACTTGAAACGTCCATACTCAATTAATTTTAATAGCATTTCTTGAAAAGTAAAAAGGTTTCAATGTGAACTGAAAGACAGTAATTAGGTAATGAGTAAGGAGGTTATATAACATTTTTGAGACACTAATGTTTAAAAAGAATGAGATAAAGATGATTACCATGTTTGATTTGAATGGGAGTCGTTACATCTTTTAACATTTAAATCACTGAAAGACTTTTCTGTAACCAAAAGATCATAATTTCAATCCCTGCAGCAGCCAACATGTTTGTCTCGAGCCACATGTCCTGGTCAAGTCCTTGAGAAATGCTTGCTTATTATCAGTCACTCTGGAAAACATCATCAGTTTAAATACCGCAAATGTAAATGTTGTTCTTAAAAAGCAATGGTTTGAACAGGGGCGGGGAGAGGTGGAGGAAAGTAAATAAAGGTTGAGTTACGTTGGTCCATCATGCCATAAGCCAAGAAGCCAAGAACAGATTTGTCAAGGTGAGAACATCTGTAGGAAAAATGTTATTTATACTCCCGATCTGCTATGAACGAGGCGCGCGCACACACACACACACACACACACACACACACACACACACACACACACACACACACACACATACACACACACACACACACACGCCCTCCCCCAACACATGCAGTTTATACAACAGCTGACGGCGGCCCACATAGTAGACTTTAAAGCAGCTCCGAGCCCCCGCAACAAGCCCTTTTTCGCAGGGCCGATACACCTAAAATACCCACGATCCCCGTCCCTTCCCGCTCCGTCCCATCCATCTCCACTCCATCCCGTAATAGAGGCCTTATTTTAGACATCCTCGTGTTCCCGGCCGGGCCTAACCTATTCCAGGGTTCCAGATAAAGCGCGGCAGGTATTTGGAATAATTTTTCCATGGGCCTGGCCCGGAAGATAAAACAAGAGATATATTTGTAACGCGTGTGCCGGTATCCCATTTCAAAGAGAAAGCCCATTGGAATCCAGCCCCGGGCTTATTGTTATTTGCCTGAGATGGAACAGACAACTTTTTTCTGTCGGCAGGACGGTGCCCCATCACTCTCTGACGACATTAGGGAGTGTGTAACGTGGTGTGTGTCTTTACTTTCAAAGAGATGCTGCATCGTACACATGAGATTTGGATGTCATTACCCAGTGACATGCCCCTACACTACTCTAGGAGAGGATGACAGACAATAACACAAAAAAAGAGAGAGAAAAGGCAACACAAAGTGCCAAACAGGATGTATCAGAAAGAGAAGGTGTGATGATAAGAAATGAATGCGAGGATTTCAACACAGCTTTTCAGCCAGGACTTTGATGACTGTATGCTTTTGACGCCTTATCCAATCAGTGGCCTTGGTGGCCACAACTGCAGCCGGAATCTGCTATCAATAAATGCTGACAAAGACCAGGTCTTGTAGTCGCATATTTGACGAACAACCATGGTTAGCGCTAACCTCAGTGACAAACCCATTGCGTTTCCTGTGACCGCTTTACAACAAAATCCCCCCCATGTTTCGCTAGTGTGATGTGAAGTGTGCAGTGGCAAATGTTCGGTTTGCATTAGCAGTAATACAGCTCTGATGCAGCTTTAAAGCTACAGTCGGCAACTTTAACAAAAAGAACTTTTGGTCATATTTGCTCAAACGGTAACTATATCCTGACAGTAGTATATGGGACAGATAATCTACTGTATAACTTGTCTAAAATGTTTTCAGAAACACATCTTTTATTGTACTGTTTAGCTGTAAAATCAGAAAATTTCTGACCCGGCTGGCATGTAGAAAACATTGAAGCTACAACCAAGTATGGCCCAAAGGCCTGTAGCTTGTAACAGTCAGAAATGAGCTAACATTTTTACACTTCCTGTTTCCTTGTCTCAAAGTCAACAGTTTTTTTTTTTGAGTGTGTTTTTAGTTAGATGTCTGAAATAAGGTCTGTAGTCAACACAAGCTTAAATGATTTTAACGTTTTGATGTATAACACAAAATACATCAGTAAATACCCCACTTGTGAATTTTAAAACTTTCACGTGTCTTAAAAAGGGTGGTTGCTAACAAGATGCTAAAAGAGACTAGACACCACCACTAAGCCTTTATATTAGTGGAGGTAACATGAAGTCATGCCACCGTGGTGTATTTCCTTTATTGTTTAGCGTCAGCGTTTTTCTTCTGCCGACTGCATTTACGCTTCAAAAATCAGAAAATTTGTGGAGATGCTGAACAGAATGTGTAAGTATCATAAACATGTTTGCCACAGAGCTTATTTTCTGCAATAATCCAAAAGCCAATGGAAACATCCCATTGGCTATTTGTTGAGGGAACCAGAGTGCTGCTAACTTATGGGTTGGCCTACAAAATATGTCATCCCCGCACTACTCTACAGAGAGGTAATTATACAATGAAAATACATTGAATGTAGCTATTGGTGAAAACAATGCTGACCATAAGGAGAACCACAAATAGGCTCTACCACTGTTACAATAATCTGAAGAAATGACGAGAGGTTCAAAAGCTCAAAGACATTACACACACGCACACACATGCAAAGTCTATACCACACAATTTCCTACACTTTTACCAGGTTTGGAAACAGGAAGCAGTTGTTCTGGGAAACCAAAGTCTCAAACCAAAAGCCAGGCTCCATGTTTGGCCCTCGATCAATACCACATCAAATACAGCCAGCCTGATTCAGTGAGACTGCATCGGCCCCGACAAACAATCAACACCCCCGAACACACACACATGCACGCACGCGCACGCACGCCACACACACACACACACACACACACACACACACACACACACACACACACACACACACACACACACACACACACACTTTATTAGTTGTATTGGGCCTGTTGACACAAACAGCTTAGTCCTCCAGACAGTGAGTCACATGTAAACAAAGACTACATATAAAATGCGCAGACAGAGTGCAGACAATTACTGACTAAAAGTCAAGATGGGAAAAACCTGTGTTTTAAGAAAATGTTTTTTTTTTTTTTTTTTAATGCCAGCATCGCAGAATTTCCGAGATTTTTGTGCGAGCTAAAAAGCAGCCACAAGTATGTACATAACAGCTCATAACAGAAAATCTCAGAAACACTTCAAAGCAAATCTGCAAAAGTGGAAAATGTTGCTTCGCCTGACGACTCCCAGTTTTTGTTGCAACATATAAACGACTTGGTCAGAACAGTAAGAAAGAATGAATCCATCCAACCTGTTGTCAGCAAGACGATAACCACTAGGGGTGTAAATCACAAGTTTCACCATGACACAATATTATATTACTTATATTTTATATTCTTTGGACAACTATGCAATACTTGCTAATATCACAAAGGCCATTTGATTCAGTTCAGGGGCCCACAATCCATATCGATATGTCCATTTAACAGAATCACATTTCTATCAACTCATAAAAAGTAACTTAAATATGATATGACAATTTTATTACTGGGCTCTTCCAGACATTTAAATGAAAAACAATCTTTTCTTTTTAATAAAAAGAAGAAAAATAGACCTGTTGTTCAATATAAAGTGCCACATTTCTATGGGAACTCGAATATGAGGAGAAAATATGTTCTTGGCCAGAGCTTCCTGCTTCTACAGATACAGATAACGCTAAAATATAAACAATGGAAAATATCTTTACAACACAGAGTCTATATGTTTTGTTGCATAGTGGGGCACCTATGTCCATATTAAAGTATGTAGGTGCCAGAGAAAGACATTACGTGGATTACTGCCCAAATTATCTACAGCACCACAAAGAAAGATATTTTGATAGTGAGGAACAATATGATTATGTTAAAAAGCACACAGTGCAACCATATGGGCACCTACATGGTAAGATTTGTCCTAAATAGCTTCAAGGCATGGAAGAGTTGCCTTGCCTCTGCTCCACCTCCTTCCCCAACTCCATCCTCCATCCTCACAGTGTGTCACAAGGTCTCTTACTGTAGGTCAGCTGTGTGCTGACAGGACCCCCCTCCTTACTTCCAAACTTCTCACCAGCGGCTAGTTTACTGCCACACGGGAACACATAAATCTCCGCTGCATGTTAGTGTGTGTCTAATCGTGTTTATTACACACAGGCACAACTGACCATTCATATTAGTTGACATGCGCTGCATCGGTTGTCTGTGTAGGTCAAGTCCCGCAAAATAAACAAAGAGCTGGAGGTAAGCTAGATGGATAGAGAGAAAGAGACGAAGAAAAGGCAGAGAGCGGCACCAGAAGGACAGTGCTCGCTGAAAACAGGGTGGTGGGGGTCAGGGAGGCAGACAGCGAGAGGAGAAAGCTGCACACACACACACACACACACACACACACACACACACACACACACACAGTACGCTGGCTGCTCTAAATGTGGCTTGTAGAAGGAAATTCTGAAATCTGAGTCTTGGCACCAGACAGGCTGGAAGCAGGCAGGCTGCTGGACGCAGAGAGAGAGAGAGAGAGAGAGAGAGAGAGAGAGAGAGAGAGAGAGAGAGAGAGAGAGAGATGGGGGGAGTATTACTAGCATTCATATAGCCGTCCCCTCTGTTTGGCTCTTATCAGCTTATAGGCAACATGAGGCCACGCCAACACTGTGACCTGCAGCCTCTCGTGCACACCAAGTTGGCATGGCAACACAACAAACGCAGACGTACACACTGCGTGCTCACATATTAAAACATGCACATGTGCAGCCCTGTGTACAGCTTTGACTTGATTTTTACAGCCGAGGAGACAATCAGAGTGACTCTTTAGGGTCATGGAGAAGTATTAACATTTGCTAAAAACATCCCCTTTCACTTGTATCCCCGAGGGGTCTACAGAGCGAGATGCGGATGGATTATCCTACCAGATGTGCTTTTGAAAAGCACCAGACTGGCCTGGAAACAATGTACCTGATCAGCAAGATTATTAACATAGACTTGTGGTGTTTAAATGGTGTTCTGATAAGAAGCAGCCTCATAAGTGCTGAGACAACATCACCCGGCCTGTTGCACCACATGCAGCAGACAGCACTACTGATACCAGACAGGATAAAGCCACGGACTCTGTTGTTTACACCAGACTTTACACCATTTAGACAATATTTTTCCACTGTTGAGTCATCCACTTTTTGTAATCCACTCACCGGCGTAGCCTCAACTTCCTCTCTTTGATAAAGTGCTCTTCATATGACTGTTGTTCTGAGGTGATACTTATTTGTTGTTAGCTTTGAGCTCTCTCATCTGCGTGTGATGCATGCAGCAAGTCGGTGCTAAGATCACTGGTGCCCAGGTTGGTTTGTTCACATCTGCTGTTAGTCACAGTTAGCCAAAAAGTAACTGAGCTGGAAAACCCTGCAGGCATTCTGCTTTTACTTACGCTTTCAATTCATACGTGACTTTGAAGTGTGAGCCGTGCGCATAATTGGGGAGTTGGAACAAACTGTGGACACCAGGTATACTACACCATACCGCATGCTCCCACTGCCCTTTATCTCTCTCCTATTTACACAGTCTTTTTGCTCTGTCTCCCCTTTTATCTTGTCCTCTTCTTCTCACTTTCTCTTTCCTCTGTCTCCCTTGGGAGAACGGTAGAGAAAGAGTGGGCGGTCCGCTGTATGTTTAACCTTTGAAGCGGGCCTGCTGTGCCGAGCAAGGCCTGCCACCTGTTGGCCCTGTGTGTGTGCATGTGTTGTGTGTGCACGCAGAGGTAAATCTCTCTAATTTTGATGAGCAGAGACAACAGCGGAGTCACCACGGGGACCACGGGGATGTGGTGGCGGGCAGTGGCCGACGTTCTCAGGAGGGGGGGCTTCCAAGGTGGGATCACACACACACACAAACATACACACAACCCCTCCTCTGTCAGAGGCTTGGTGACACCATGTCTCCCACGGCGATCGTGGGCCCAGCCTGGGTGGCTCCAGGCCTTCCAGGAGTGTGTGTCTTGTGTGTGTGTGTGTGTGTGTGTGTGTGTGTCACACCAAAGGGGTCCCTGCCTGGGCCGCCATATGCCACCCACCCAGCCAGGGAGAGGAGAGGGGCGGGGGCGACCCCTGGCCACTGAAGCCACCAGTTGGCCCATTCTCTCTGTCACACGCCGGCCGGGCGCCATGTTTAAAGTCCCACGGCTGTTTATCTGGGTTGGGGATGGAGGGAGGTGGTGGTTGGGCGGGGGTGGATGGGGGAGGGTTAGTCTCCTGACTATGATAAATCCTTTGTAAAAAGGATTGCGTGCACGCTCACACACAAATATGTACACTCCTGACTAGGATAGATGGATGGATGCATAGAGTGGAGTGTGTGTCACTGCACGATAACACAAACTCATCTGACTCATCTGTGAGAACGCTTTACATGTAGAAGCTAGTTTCTGGAAGCTCACATACATGCCCACAAACACTATACACATGTACACTCATAACTGAAATCTATGACTATCTATGACTTCGATCAGGAAAATGGAAGAAAGTGAGATAAGAGAGTTATTAATGAAATAAATGCACTTGATATTGGCGAATAGACCCTGTTGTGAAATATTTCTTAGAGTCACGCGATGAGTCTAGATACTTGCGGTGGTGAACAGCTACAGAACATAATGCCTCATCAAAGAACCATTCATACAAACACATTCATTCCTAAGTGGCTTGTACAAGTGATTTAGGAGAACTTGTCTCATTCACCAATTTTCTGGTATTGTGAGCACATTTATGAGTGGTCCAGAACTGTCGTAGGAGTCATGAACAATTAGTCTGCTGTTATTCAGACCTGTTTTTCACTAATGGGTTGTATATGTCATTACTTTCAAGTGATTTTGAGTTTGAAAATCCGATTACACTTCATAATTATGTTGACATTATCCTGTTCGACTCTGCAAATTGATCTATAATTCTAAATGATGCTATTGTATAACATTACAATATCAATAAGACCATCTCAAACTTCAAAACAACTTACATGATGCACTAATTGAAGGTTCATTTGTCTCTCAGAGTGTCTGTAGTCAGTGTGCAGAGATAGATGAGCAGGGCAGGATAGTCAGACGTAGTCTTATATGGTATAACTGGAGCATTAATTATGCTAATTTACAATACTCATGACTGTGCACTCATTTACACTCAGGTGGCATTCATTATATTTATTCATCTGAAGTTAGGGGCGTTTAATGAATCTGACATCACATACAAGCCCACAGTGTGAAAAAAAGTTAGAGCAAGTTATGAAAAGTTATGAAAATGTTGTTGCATGAAGCCCAATAAGCCTTCAGATGAAGATCTAGATGGATGAGAAACAGGACTGAGATTCTCAGTGGACCCAAATGTGGACACACTCTGGAGCCGTCTCTGAGCTGGAGGTGGAGGCGGCGCATGTTAATCCAACGGTGAAGTGACAGCTGACGGCGGCCCGGAGAGCAAAAGTATTAACAGGTTGTGGCAGAATCTGATTGGGTGAGGTAAATGTGAATGAAACATTGTCAGCTGATCAAAAAACATAAATAAGAGAGAGAAAGTGCAAAGAATTGGTCTGGATTGATATCAGTAAATGAGTAAGTAAAACTCTTTACTGGCTCTGGCAGTGCTTCTGTTCCATTGTTGACGTGGGCGTGTACAGCCTCCTCTACCTGAGCTTCCTATCTCAATCTGTAAACCATTTTCTCAAGACTAGTTTCAAACCGCAAGCCTCCTGGGTCCCCAGCCGATTTTCTTTCTGCCTCTGACCCTGAATACAACCCTCACACACGCACACATTCGCAGAGAGCAGGCAGAGGGGTGCCGTTCCCCCAGCTTTCGGCCGTCTTTTATCAGCTTATAAGCAACACATGGAGCCACGCTAACCCTCTGACCCACTGGCTGTCTGTCTCTGCACACACACACAAACAGAAACAAACAGACACACTACATTAACTGGCTTTTTTTCCTCCCGTGCTCTTTATTTCATAACCTCCCCTCTCTCTTTCCAGCTCTACGGTTTTCAGGGCTCTTCGCCGCTCACTCTAGCTGTCTCTCTCCATCATCTTTTCAGTCTGCCATTTCATCTACTTCAGTCTCAATCAATCTCACTCCCTCTTACCTATTTCAGTCTTCCCTGACATCCCCCCTCCTCACCCCATACTTCTCTCTTTCAGTCTACCTCCCTCCACCCCCTGTCTCTCTGTGTCTGTGTGCTGAGTTGAGGTTTGGAGTGGAAACCAGAGTATCAAGTCGGAGACACACAGGACAAGAGGGAGCCAGCCTCATAAATCTCCCTGAGTGCAGCCCACAGCATCCAGAGTCATTTGTGTGTGGGTGCATGTAGGTGTTTATATGTACGAGTGTGTGTACTTAATCTGCTTAATTCGTGCGAGTGTGTAATGTGTCTGTGTGTAAAAAATAATAGCCTCGGACCTATCCAAGAGCGGAGAGGTAAGCAGAGTTTCCGCTCCCTCATGTATACTGGAATCTATAGTCTCTCATCTCGCCAACAACTCAGTCTCAACAAATTAACATCACAGGCCAAGAAGCAGTCCAAGTCCAAACTCAACAGGACAGCAGAAACGGCGCAAATAAACACTTTTGTTCTGAGGAAAAATGTTTCCTTGTATCCTCGAGGGTTTGTCAATAAAAACTATGTTTCTATTAGTGTCGTCGACATGGAGGCACTAAAAATAGTTGGGAAAAACAATCTCACTACAAGGTCCATTTAGCGCTCTAGCTGCTCTGGAGCTTTCGATCACGGTACGTGATCTTCATCAGCAGAGCGTGCTCAGTTGGGACAGCAGACGTGCAATTTTTCATTTTTTCTGAGCACTTAAAAGGGATAGTTTGGGTGTTTTGAAGTGGGATTGTATGAGGTACTTATGCATAGGAAGTGTATTACCTACAGTAGACGATGGTCGGCGCTACCCCAGTTTGGAGAAGCAGACAGGAGTTACTGCACAGAGCAAAGCAAAGTACTGCTGTGGATGGACCAACAGTAAAATGTGTTTTAGCCACCTAAAACAATTACTGTTCAGTGTAATCTAGTGTCTTTGGCCAGAGCGTAGATAACGGCTTCAATTCCCCATCAGAGACTATATAGCTGTCTCAAGGTAAACTGGTGAAAATATTGTACATATAACACACTTGAACTTGATTTTTTAAAAGTGTTTCTCTTAGATGGATAAAATACATTTTGCTGCCGGCCCCGTCCACAGCAGTACTTTGCTTTGGTTCTGTGTCGTAACCTCTGTCTGCTTCTTCTAAACTGGGGTCGTGCCAGCCATCATCTACTGTAGGTGATACACTGACTATGGATGAGTACCTCATACAACCCCACTTCAAAACACCCAAACTATCCCTTTAAGGACTTCTCATCCATGTTGGTTTAAAAATAAAAGCATTAACAATGGTCCCCAGGCTGAAAATAAAACTGAAGGAAAACAATTGCACATATTTTCGGTGTTGAAAAGAGTAACACACCTGCACACGGACAAAATTTTTCATGTGATGTGTACAACTGATACTTCTAATGTATTTTCAGTGAAAAGTGAAAAAAATCTTTCTAGTCAAATATTGTATCTAATTTATATATTATCTTGAACTATATTCAACTCAAATATCACTTTACACCACTTTGTGTGTCAAAGCTTTTTAGTGTTTAATACTTTGTAGGGCTAATGTTATTCTGAAGCAGCCAAAAAGCAAAAGTAAAATGTCAGACATTACAGCACAAGCAGGGATCATTTCCCTTCTGCCGTGATCTTTAACAGCGTGTTCTGAGCAGAATTTCTAAAAAGAAAAATTATAGGGATCTATAACCTCCTGTCAGCTCTCAGCCACAGAAGAAAGGAGAAAAATCTAAAGAGAGGATGAAAAAGAAAGAGCGGGGAATATTAAATCAAATTAGAACCAAATGAGGCGAGTGGCACACTGTCTAAAAGCACTTTACACCCGGGCCCCTTGAGCATTGCCCTCCTTTTTCCACTAAGACTTTGGTGATTTCTCTATGTTCTCCTCTTATTCCCTTTGTGCACAATTCATAAGGATTAGCACTTTGTAACCCCCATTCCCCCTCTACACACCCAGCTAACTATTACAATGTGTGTTTGCTCATGTATGTGTGTGAGCATGAATATAATGGAGAAAATCAGACATGAGTTTCTACCGCTCGGTGGGTGTGTGTGTGTGTGTTTGGGTGTGTGTTAATATATCGACTACGGGAAAGGGAGGCTGCTTTCTCTCCTGGCATCATCATCCTAAGAGTGCTGTCAGCTCTGAGTTATCCCTGAAGACAGGGTGGCACCAGGCAGAGCAGAGGGGCCTTCAGAGGGATGGAGAGGGGTTTAAAGCCTCCAGCACATACTGTACAACCACACACATCACAATCAAACACTTAACTGGTGTGGTACCAACTTCACATTTCAACTCTTATTTATGAAGTGGATACGGTTTGAGTGGTGAATGCTACAGTGCACGTTGATGTTTAAGTACTTATGTATAGAGTTTCCTCTTCAGGCGTACTGTGGGGGGACTGCTATGGGAAATAAAAAAACTGCTTGGCCGACACACATGGCTGCCTCTCCATTGTACTCAGGGGTTTTGGCGAAGGGCTGGAACTGCCTCTCTGTCACCATGAGAGGATATGGAAATAAAGACTTATTTACTGGCCCTGTGCTGGAACACAACCAGTGTCCCTTTATAGCCCAGTATTGACTCTACTGGATGTCTCCGTGTCCACATCATGTGCAGGAAACAAGGCAGCAAATATAGTGTACGTGGCAGCGGGAAACCGACCTATGTTGGGCTGAGTGTATTAGATATATTGAACTTAATGCTCTCATAATGCAAATAATTCCCTCAGTGACATGCGGTATCGCCAATAGGCTGAGGTTAAATGAAATAAAATGGCTTTTAGAGAACCAGAAGTAAATTCAGAATAGATCAGAAATCTCACAAGGCCCCTATTTTCACCCAAGGACGTCGCATATATAGATTGTAATAATTTATACTAATGGTTTCCTGGAAAAAAAAATATTTTTTCAGCAGTCTTACCAGGCAGCATATACCCTCTTATTTTCCCTTTACCGCCCCCTCCTTCTAGTCCTTTCTTCACCCATACCCTAGAGGCCATTTACTATGATTACCAATAACAATAACACTCCCATTATCTTTTATTATCGCATTTTCCCAAGGCTCTGCCAGCTCTCATGGACTTTGATAAAGTTACAAAACGGCTCCTGTTTCGAGCTTGTATATGGGCTGCCTCGGCTAAGAATTCCCTTAATAGTCAGGGTTTGTTTGGGTATCTGACCTGAATCGACATAAATGCCAATGGTCCACTAAATAGATAGTAAAGTGTTGAGCCACCTGAGACGGCTTTACTGCGGAGGGCTTCTGGTTTCCAGCTTGGGTGCTTTAATATAATCCTTGTGTCACTTTACTCTTAAATGTTTTGATTTAAAGAGTGAAGGGGGGGGGGCTGGAAAAACATAATTAAACCTTAATTTAAAAGCGTATATTGGTGGATAAGGCTTTCCACATTTCAGTTTCATTACAAACATTCCAGCGCTTTTATAGCCTCTGTCTCAAGACACAGAAGACTCACCCACATCAACAGTTCTTAGACAAGAGGTATTTACTGTAGATCTATCTGTACTCTAATTTCTCAGCATATAATATATGGATCTACAAAGCGCATCACAGTCCCCAAATGAGTCATATAATAAAAATGTCTCATTGCAACCTAGCCCTGTGATTTCTACCGGTACACTAAGCCATGCTATTTAAAAATCCCATTCCAATACAATATATTTGACGAGCACACTATTTAGAAAATATAGCTCTGTGACAGCAATTATTTCTTAGCAAAACAATAATATAGATTGTTTGGACAGACTACAGGAAGTGCTATAAATGTCGAACAATCCCAAAAATGCGACTGATTCATGGGGTGTTTTCAGTAGACGCTACTAGCACACGTGTTTTCCTTCTGACTGCGTCGATGACGTGCATTCCTGAGGAGCTGTGCCGGTCTTGTCAAGAGCTGGACCTGACCTTGTTTCACCTCCCAGTAGCATGACTCAGCCCTCGACCTTGAATCTCTCCTCCTGGGGTCCCTTGTTTATTATGTCACAAAAGACCAGTCACACTCCTGTAACGGCGGCTCGGCCCCCGGAGAAAGTCAGAATCCAGCTGTAGCCGAGCCCCCCCCCTCCCCATCCCACTCGTAAATGAGCATGTCCAATCTACCCACTGTGTTTCATTAAAACCAGACTACATCAGTCAGGGCCTGAACTTTAAAGGCCAGGTCCCCTCTCCGGCAACATGGGAGAAAAACACCAAGCTGTTAAAGTAAAGGACCTCACACTGCACATACACTCAAAACGATCATACACTTAACACCACATTTCTGCTGGTGGACCACACATCGCAGCGTCAGTCCGAGACCACACAGTAGGTCTCGTAAGGCCGACAAAAGACCTCGTAAGACCTCACACCGGGCCCTAGCATGACTCGATAGGACCTCAGAGAATCCCACACCTGTAACTCCACAAGCCGCAAAGTAACTCCACTGAATAGCTACTGTAGTCCTCGTGCAGCAATTAGAAACCTGGAAACTGTTTAGACCCGTGACTGTTTGGACATTTTTTACTTGACAAAATTAAGTGCAAAGGAAGTGTAAGATCTGCTTTAGCCCAGGGGCTACTTTCCCAATAGTGAGAGAAGTATAAAGGAAGAGCCAAGAACACATAGCAGGAAGCTCAGGGGGGATGCCAGATGGACGGACGGCAGGATGGATGGGTAGATAAATGAGTGGAGGCCGTGCAACAAGAGGGGAGACTGGGAAGGAGTCCCATGGGTGGGGACGGGAAGGCAGCTTCGTGATGGAAAGCTTTCAAACTCCTTTCATCGGCTGCCTGAGGACTGGAGCTTTACAAGAGCAAGATGAGCCGGCGCCACTGGAGCTGCTTGGCTCTCCTCAACGAAACCCAGACGCAGAGACGGAGCGGGACCCTATCACCACTCCGCCCACACTCTGCTCCCGCCCCCAAACACCAGCCGTCCAATCTTCATCGACCTCAGCCGTGATACACATACTCAAATCATAGCAAGGCTCAGTAGCAGCTCTTCTCCCTTGTTAGGCATAACTTTTTGGATTTAAATTGTGATGTGAAAGATTCAGCTGAAAACCCTACTTCTGATACTAGTTTATGTTGTCTTATTTCATAATCTAACAGCCTGAAGTGGTGACGGCTGAATACGCTATCACAACCTTAAATTTTTAGGGGTGGTGAAAGAATGTGATTAAGCACATTAAAAGGTGTTTGAGCTTACCAGTCCACACTTAGAGATCGTCTCCTGTAGGATGTAGGTCTGTCCGTGGAGGTCTTATCCGCTTTGGGCACACGCTCTCTGAGGGACAGGCGATGGGTGAATTTTGAGATCCCAGACTCTGACCTTAAGGAAAGAACAAGAATAAATGCATCAGAATAAGACTCTACGGACTGATTCAGACATGGCCCATTGACCTGTTGCATGGGCGATCTTCTGTTTTACACCATATTCATACACTTCATACATTATACATTCTTGCATAGAGTTCAGGAGCAGTTAACATCAGTGCCTTCTTTCTCAGCTCTCAGTATAAATAATTGCTAATAAGAAAACACACAGAGACTGATATTTGTTATATGAGTTTATCATCTACAGTACTACAAAATTCTCTTTGCCAAAAACTAAAAACTATTCAACCAAGGTTACATTTTGCTGGAGAACACGAATGTCTCAGTAAAATGGATTCTCTTCCGCCCAAAACCAAACTCAGTTTTGCAGAAATCACAATACTCAGTGGAAATGTAGACCATGAAGTTGATAAACAGTGTAACAATGCTGCAGTTCCCATAGGAAACATTAGGTTTCAGGGAAAGCCGCATACTTCCTGCCTAATTTTCTCCAAATCTTTTTCACAGGAAAAAAAAAAAGTGAAGTCACACACATTTTAATCTCCTCTACTGCGCTGCCAATGTCCCAGTTCAACTTTTCGCTCAAAATTAAAAACAGGAAATGTAATATTTCTTCCATTCCAGCCCGGGACACATTTTGATGAGACTCAGCATTGCAATATTGCTGTGGTAACAGTGGGGACTAATCAAAATGTAATAATATTCTCTATCAAAGAGCCAAGCTCACGGAGGAACAGCGCTGGAGCACAGATGAGTGTGTGGTGTAAAAATTCACAAGACTTATTAAGCAAAGGTTTATATAAATATGGCCAAAGTGAATAAAAATTCATGGATAAATTTATGGTAAGTTGAAGCATTGTAGGAAAAAGCAAAAAATCTAAAATTGAAGGAATTTCAAAATGCTACATAAAACGATGCCCGAGCATTCTTCACTCACCTAATCTGACACACATGCTGTTTCTATTTCATTATGAAATGATAAAACATCCTTAATAATGACTCATATGTACTCGCACACATACATAGATCTCCTCTCAACCTCAGCCAAAAAGCGTTTTAGTCTCCATGGTGAGCTCTGTTGGAGACATGCTGCAGGGATGGTTGGATTGAGGAGAGCGCAGACTACCAGGGTGCACCCTGCCACTCAAAGACAAAGCTTGTATCTGCCATCGCTGTCGTTTGTTTACGTAAGATGCTGCAGAAATACTGTTCACATGAGGATTTGATAAAACACGAGGGATGAAATCGTGCACCATTGTTCATGCCGTTACTTTGATTACTGAGCAGCGACATGGATGAATGACAGTGTGGCGATGCGTCCAGTTTCACCTAACTCAATTGCCAAACTGGCATAATGTCACATGCTCATTTTTTGCATCGTGATGCAGAGGTATGACAGGACCTTGAATCATTCATATATTCTTGACTAGGAGAGTGCTTTGCTTCAGAAAGAGGACAGAAGGTCTGAGTATCCTGTCAAGTCTAATGCTTCTATGAGAGACCAATCAGATCTGATTCAACTGGATGGAGACCTTATACATCACAGACTTGTAAACGTTCCCACAGGTGTGAATAAAAGACTGCTGTGACCTTGGAAGCTGAAGTGAAAGCCCATTTATTTTAAAGTCATAGATCTATGCCAGCTGGACTTTCTGCTACCTTGCTTGGAGCATTATCTCCTTTTTTTCCAAACTGATAAAAATATAAATGTCTCATAATAAAATTGCTTCATTGCCAAAATTTTATTTCATCATTCTCTCAAAACAGGCAGAGCCCACGTCCATGACAGGCATCATAAATCAATGTTGTCTGAAGACCAAGTTAAAAAAAACACAAGCTTGAATTATCACCTTGCGGTTGTATGCCTCCACCAACCAGTCAAGTTGCAGTTTACGTTCATGTCTGCCCAAAATATCATCACTTCATCATTTTATGCTATTAGACATTTATGTGACGTTGTCCTAATTAGCATATGAATGACAAAGTTATGGTCAAAAACATGTTTATAGATTGTATATAAGAAGTGGAAGGACATCGTCACCGTGATATCACCCATTGGTCTGACGACTGCCATTTTAAAGCCTCAAGTTCTGCATTTTGGCTGTCACCAATTTATTTTTGTTGCAACCAGAAGTGACATGAGGGTGGAGTTATCTACAACCAAACATTTTTAGGTGACTTACATTTTACAATTAACTTTCATCAGCTGAAAACACACTGTGAAAGGGATACAGTTGTAAGACAAAAACACAGACTGGACAAGGCCGTGGTAGTCACCTGTCCATCATAAGGTAGCCATCATGCTGTATTGAAGACTTGAGACTGGAGACAATAAACTCATGTTTACAATATTTACTGAGGTAATAAATCAAGTGAGAAGTAGAGTCATTTTCTCATAGACTTCAATACAATCAGACTTTTTTGCAACCAGAGGAGTTGCCCCCTGCTGGCTATTAGAAAGATGCAAGTTTAAGGCACTTCCTCATTGGCTTCACTTTTCAGACTTGGAGGTAGCACAATGGATGTACGTAAGGTCACAGCGACTTTGACGTTTGACCACCAAAATCAAATTAGTTCATCTTTGAATCCAAGCAGATGTTTGTGCCAAATTTGAAGAAATTCCCTTTAGGCATTCTCGAGATATTGCATTTATCATCATGGATGGACGGGCAACCCAAAAGCATAATGCCTCAGGCATATAGGTAAGAAGTGACAATTGAGTTTATTTAAATACTAGATCAGCCTTTTACAGAATGGTACTGGGCATGAAATCAATGCACCTACACTATGATCACACGTTACAATGATTTTTTTCTCAGAAAAGCTTTTCTGTCTATATAAAAGAGGGAAGCATATTCTGTCATGCTACAACAACAGGTTCCTCGTAAAACCAGCTGTTGCGCTGTAAAGGCGTTGCCATAAGCTGAGATGAAAATACACAAGTTCTCATTCAAAATGACCTCATGCTATGGCTTATCTAGTAGAACAAAACCCCGGCCCTACTGCCTTCGTTCCCACTCCTACACCCTCAACTACTGTTTCCTGACCCTGCGCCAGCTTCTCCAAAGCGTTGGTTGACCTCGAAGACAAAGAGGCATATTTTCCTGTATGAATCACACAAACGGGGTGTGGGATTTTGGTCAGATGGCAGAGCAACCCCTAATTGATGGTATTAAGTTAGACTGGGCTTCTTCTTCTTCAAGGGCTTTTAATTAAATTAGTAGCACTGCCCTGTGCAGGCCAGCTACTGCCAACCATTGATGCTAATGTACCTTTTCCATAAACTGTTCACTGGTCTGAGTAAAACTGATTCATAAATAGACTACAGGATCATCAGTGGTTGTTAATAATCGCCTTGGTTTATATAGATCTAATCTGTTTGGCCTATGCCCAATAGTTACATTAAGAGTTCCCTGTAAAACTTCAAACAAACTTTTGGATCAAACGCATGACACAACACGACCGTAGGATAATGACTTCAATGCCATGAAAACACACAGGATCATGACTTCAAAGACATGGGGGCCAGTGGATGCAGAAGAGGACTCAGGGAATCCCTTTGAGGGGTTTAGAGGAAAAATGGACATGCGAAGCAGGTGGGTCTCAGTGGAGGGGATCTGCTGGCAACTGGCTGCCTCTTGGCTCCCCGAGAGCCTCGACCCCTGGCTCCGCCCCATGCAGCTGTCCCCGATAACATCATCACAGCGGACACACTGCGGTGACGCAATCCCCTTGGAGGCCCACTCAGGATATCCCAGTCGATTATCCTCTCATCAGAATTATATTTTCTCTTTCATTTTCCCGGTGTTGATTACGTTTTATAAAATCAGTGATTGATTGTTTTTCCATATAGAAGTGAGGCCATGATGTGACCTTGAAGCCAAGTGATCCCATTCACACACACAGTGAAGCTTTGAACCGTTAGCGCCACCAGGAAAGTGCATACATAGGTGTTAGACAGTGCTTAGGCACCTGCCAGGTTTCCCTGTACCCCTACAAAGCCAACATAAGCACACTTGCATGCATCATTTCCCATCTCTCACCTCAGCCAGGTTGTCCTGCTCTTAATGAACACAGACAAACTGGCTATTAAGTAATTTCAGACCACATGCACAACGAATGCTGTTCACTGGCTGAGTGAAGCTGAACAGCATGTGTACACGATGGGCTGCAGCTCTGCAGTGGAAGCTTTCTTTCTCCATCTCTTTGTCTCTAATGTACAAAGCTGGTAATTATAGAAATACAATGTAAAACAAAACATTGAATTGATGTATGCACATTAATGCATTTTATCACCTCACTTCTATCTGAGACCTTATCTTTATTTTTAATTTCACATGAGCTGCCTTTACTGGAATCTCCTTTACTGGTGTCTGTTTTTGAGGTTGACATTTTCATTTTTTTTCGTGAAATGTCTCAGCAGCCATATTGGATGGATTGCCATGAAGTTTAGTGCGGATATCCCTGGTGCCAAGAGGATGAATCCTGGCGGCTTTGATGATCCCCATTTATCCAGAGAAAATCTAAACATCTGATGGATTGGCATGACGTTTTGTACAGACATTCAAGGTTCCCAGATGTTGACTTTTCCAATGACTTTGGGGAACCCCTGTCTTTTCCAATAGCGCCACCACGAGGTTGACATTTGTGGTTTTGATTGAAATGTCTCAAAAACTATTGGATGCCAATGCTATGAAATTTACTACAGTCACTCATATCCCCCTCAGCATAAATTGTAATAACATTTCATGTAGCACCATCATGAGGTCAACGTTTTATTTTTTCCTAATACTACAGTCCAAATATACAACTAATGACATTCCCACCTATGTGGTTCTTTATGTTTAGTGCTATTAACAAACGTTAGCATGCTAACAACATACTACACCTAAATGGTATACATGGTAAATATAACCTGATAAACATCAGTGTGTTAGTGTTGTGATTGTGAGCATATTAGCATGTTGACATAAGCATTTAGCTCATGGCTCTGCTGTCAACGCATCCTCATACAATGGTTCATTTGAGATCTTCCGTAAAATGATTTTCCTATGAATATCCAGCAAGATGTGACGCATGTGTGAATTTCCGCTTGTTACATGCATGAAGTCTTTTCAAAATAAGCTTCCATCATCACAGGAAGTTGGTTAGGTTTAGGCAATAAAACTACTTTGTTAGGTTTAGGAAAAGGGTTGGGTCAGAATAACTCCAGAAGTGGAGTAACTTAAGTATGGAAGTTATGTGGCAAATATATCAACACTGACTTCTGGGTGCACAAGGGGTACAAAGACCTCCTAGGTGAAAAGGCTTTGTAATCCGCCATCCACCCAGACCTCCTCCCTACATGGTGTTTGATGCTCTTTATACTTCCTGGTTCACAATTATGTGGATTACATCAGAATTGATTTTCCATAATGTACAGTGCTATAACTTTTTGTAGGTGTTTATAGCTACAAACAGTGTATGAGAACAGCCTGCTGCCTCAGAAAGTTGCCAGTGTAGCTGTACACTCTTGAAATATGCCCTAGAAGTAAACATAACTTCATGTTGTTATCCACTTGGAAAGAAACAAAACTGGTGATATATTTTTACATTGGTTAATTAGATATTAAAGTCCAATTTCCACCTTTTTCTGTATTTTAGACTTTGTTGTATATATCATAACCCCCCCAATATTCCCAGTGACCATAAGATAGGATAACTGTTCCTAATATATCCCTCCGATGTGAAAGCCCACCACTGCCTCACTGCAATGTGACTTAGATTATGATCTTGCCAGCATTAGTAACTTTCCCCAATCCTGCTGCACAAGAGTGCTTTTGTCAGCACTGAATGGCTTGTGTGGTGATACGGAGAAAATGTTGACCCACGCTCTCACACACACACACACACACACACACACACACACACACACCTACACACACATGCACACACACACACACACCCGCACAACTACTTACACACTTTCACACTGTCACTGCGAAGGATCGCTTTTCTTGCAAACAACTCACCTAATGTCGCTTTCCCTCTCTGTTCTGTTGCCATGGCAGCAATTAACTGTTCAGAGGTATTCATGTGCAGAACAAATTCTGCTAAGGAACTCATTGTTCTTGTTCACAGTACACAAAGCTATCGACTGTGCACTTTGACCCCCGCTCATAGCCTCAGCAGCCCACTGCTATTTGAGAGCAGAGTTAAGACTGCGTGGAATTCGAGCATAAAGCGCACAGCTCATTTAACAGTGAGCTACAGGGCTAATTTTTCAGTTGCTGTTAAATTATAAATATTTATGAATAAGGAATAAATATTAAAGAGGACCTATTATGCTTTTTGTGCTTTTTCCTTTTCCTTTAGTGTGTTATATAGTCTTTGAGTATGTCAATGCCAAAGGGAGCGACTCTCCCCCACAAAAACACTGCTCCTGCTCTACCTGATACTCCATTTCTTCTGTAACGTGGTGATGTCACTGAGTAACATATTTGCATAATACCTGCCTAGCGGCTAGTTTGGCGTGCACTCAAACAAAGCTAGTTAGAGCGAAGCGGGAGTGGAGGGCGAAGAGATTGGTTCGCTGGTTTTGGGCCAGCTGACCAATCAGAGCAGACCGGGATTTATGGCTCAAACTGAGCATTTCAGATAGAGGGTGAAAAAAGGTGCAGCAGCACAGCCGGTGTGAGAAAAATCACTTTTTGAACATTTCAGCATGTAAACATGTTCTAGTGGAAACCCAAAATATGCATGTATGTACCTGAAAATGAGCATAATAGGTCATCTTTAACAGGTCCAATTCCCCAACCCATTAATTATTTCATGTATTGTTATATAAAGTACGTACAAAATCTATATCTATCTATTATCTATATCTATCTATTTTTTTGTAAACTAAGTGATACATTTTTTTATTTTATTGAAGTAAGTATGTTATTTGGAGTATAGATTGTCTTCTGTTGATATTGTTTAATACTATGTTTTGTATTCTTGCCCTCCTTGACGATACCATACATTATATTTACTGTATATATTTGATTAATGGGAAATAATATAACAGGCATGCTAAGTAAAGCTTCTCAGATCATACAGAGGGTTTTGTATTAGACGTGTTTATAAAGGGATCCCACAGAAACCAGAAGAACGCCATGCATTACACAATCTATGTGGTCTGTCTGAGGCCGGGCTGCCCCTAACCACAGATCTTATTTCAGATTACTAAGGCACAGACACGACAGTAAATCATGAGCAGGACAGACAAATACCTGACCCTGTTTCAGCAATTATGGGCAATGGCTGCCTACCTAAAACAACTATTTTAGAAAGGAGGGAAAACAAAGCGCTGGGATTTCTTTCATCTCTGTCTCCTGCGCCGGCTTCTTATCCCTGCCAATGGAACTCTAATACGCCAAAAAGAATGTGGGCACCCGCCCATTTAACAGATACATGCAAATGAAATGGACGCAAGCACACATGACTGCTGGCGTGCGCACGCACACTCGCATACACAAGCACAGTTTAATTCAGGAACATACCCCTCAATGTGTTTCATTAGGCAAACAAAAAGGCTTTCAGTGGTCCAATCATAAAAGAACGCAGCCAAGCTATGAACATTGCTAATTAAAATCTGCTCAAAGAAAGCCTTGTTTTCCACTCGCCATCCCCATCCAAACCCATGTCTGTGTGTACGTCTCCCTACATGGCGGAGGCCGCTTTTATTTCACTTGGACGGAGGTCTCGCCAATAAAACATACTGATATTTCTTCAAGCTAACAAGCTTTTCCTTCAGTTGTGATACGATTACATTATCTGAATTGCTCAAAGCGTATTGTTTAATCGCTGGTAGCAGCAGGGGTCAATAAATGAGAGGTAATATCATGGCAGTCTGTTGCATAATACCTGATGCACTCTGGAGTCTAATGAATTTGGCTTTGTTTATTGCTGTAAAATTGTCGGAAAATAATGCATCAAATTTATACAATGCGTGACAGAGAGAAAACACGTTGATGAGATGGATAATTCTTCTAGAGGGGAGGCATTTAACAAACAAATCTTAACAACAACTGCCAAAACTTCCAAGTGCTAATGATCCAATCCTAATGCTACGTGCCAAAGGAGGGGACTCTGTTATCACCCTATGCACATATTCTCATATGCTGCCCATCCACCCACCACGGTAAACAGAGATATTTCCATCTCGCCTCCTTTCCCTCATCCCCTCATTTGCACGCCTCTGACTCACACTCGTCATTTCGCCTTCTGTTTTTCACCCTTTTATTACGTCGCTCTCTCTCACTCCTGTTTTCCACGGAATCGGCACATACAGAATTTGTCAAGGGGACAAAAATGAGGGAGGAATTCAATGCCTTTTTTTTCACTTTTGGTCTGCTCCCTGTGGCGTTGGGCTTGATACCGTTCCCTCTGTGTCCCCCCTCTGCGTTTGATGTGTGCCATAAGGCTGACTCAACACAGTGAGACATACAGATGATGGATCTGCAGTCAAATTAATCTTGAATTGAGCTGACAAGCGCATGGAAGCCAGCAAACTATTAGAGGCTGTAGCCGGAGCACCGTACCACTAAGAGGGGAGGGGCGATGCAGGCGGCACCACAGACAGTTTTCTCTTTCCACTCGCTTTCGGTTAGGTGGGATGAGATAATAATGTGATTTGGAGGAAACCGATCTGGGGTAATTTAACAGCTATCATGTTGGATAGATGTGGTAACACCCAAGTGAACATACAGCAGTGTCTACAACCAGCAGACATGCATGCTATCAGTTACTGTACTTCCAAATCCAAGGTGAGCAGAAGCAGCGACTCTGATTTATTAATGGTCCACAATCCAGCGAAGACACACAGTAACATAATAATGTTCATGTGTGTGGAGAGCTGGACTTATCTGGTTTGACCTGAAAGCCTTATCACTGCTGTCAGAAATCTACACAAACCTGACAACAGTCACGAAACATCACATGACATTGTAACCCACTAATAATTCGACACAGAATCTCATAATTCTCCTCATAAAACTCCACATAAGACTCCAGCTGGTCTCCTCTAGGACACAGAAAAGCTGATAAAACCTTGTGGAGCCTGAATCTTAACCCCCTGTATCGGTACACTCAGTATTGCAACGCTGCTGCCGGCCTGTAAGGGCTTGTGGCTCACTGCCCGAGCAGCTAAATGGAGAATAAAAGGCAAAGGAGCGAGTATGAAAGTGCGCATGTATTCCAGTTCATCTCTTTGCAATTTGCAGTAAATATGCTAACATTTAAAGTGAATGAGTCTGAATTGTCCGTGGTTGTGGATCTGTGTGCCAGCCTGAGTTTTAAACTGAGGTTTTTAGAGGCCTGGCCTGACGAAGGTGGACACCCCTCTGGTATTATGTTTATGGCCTTGAAACAGCTTTAAACACACACACACACACACACACACACACACACACACACACACACACACACACACACAGACACACACACACACACACACACACACGCTGCAAAGGGCGCCCCACTTTCCCCCATCAACCCACAATTGAGCACGGCGTCGAGATTCCAATCAGGGTTGTGCCAGCAGACTGAGGGGATTATTTATGCTGGAAAGGAGAAGGGAACCTCGAGGAGGGAAAGAGATGTGTGGGGGTTTTTCACATTTCTATACTTGTGAGAACCAGAAGGTCTATCTTTATGGATAGAGAGCGGAGCAAAATCCTTGAAAGTAAACATTTGTCCAGTTAAAGAGCCAATTTACAGTTAAAGCCTGGGTTTATGGTTTACTAGGTTTAGGTTTAGGTTTGGGAAAACGTAAAGGTTAATGGGACAGTGGCGGCATCTGGTGGTGTGGTTGCAGACTGCAACCGCCTGACGACCTGTCCGTTCACTCCTCCCTTTCCAAGACTGCGAGAACAAGAGTCCCCCCCACTTCAAACCATGGTAATGCCATTCGCCTCACTCAGAGGCCATCCTTACCGTAACATTATTTTTTTTTTTTTATAACGGTTCACGTTATCGCGGTTTCACAAGAGCAGAAGTCTCTCTCTAGAGCCGGTGTTTGGATTGTCCATTCTGGGCTACTGTAGAAACACGTTGGAGCAACATGGCAGACTCCATAAAGAGGACTCACTGCCTCTGTGGATACGAGGGCTCATTCTAAGCTAACTAAAACATTACAACTCTTCATTTCAGGCGATTATACACTAATAAAAACATAGTTATGAATATTATATTTCTGCTAATGACTCACCCCAAATGCTACACACTGTTGCTTTAAGCATTTCAAAGAGTAAGTAAGAAACATACTCATATGACACATTCACATCCACGTGAGTTAAACCAGCGTTGGCGATCAATCTGAATGAGTCAATAGGCATCATCCAGCCTGGCATCACACTCACAAAAGATGTTTATATTAGGGATGTGAATCAGATCTAAAGTTATTGAGGTTTAAACGACATTTAAGGGAGTACTCAACTAGTCTGAAAGAATGTTCCTGCGTGTTAGCAGTGTGGGAAGTTTAGAACGTTCATCCCACTTGCCTCCAGTCTTAAAAATTTAAAGACCATGTCCTACATAGGAGGAGGCTCCTGTAATGGGAATTTAGAAATGCAGAAAATGCAGAACCTTCAGCTGGCCACCATTATGGTTCCTACTGAGCAACAGCGCCAGTAACATTTTGTTTAAGGTTAAGTGGGGGACAACTCTGTGAGGTCGCCTGACGAGAACAAAATTGAAATGCTGAGTTGGCTTAAAAGCAATTTAATCCTGAAATCATATTTGTACAATTGCGAGCCAGCAGCAAACTATGAGCATCCAAAGTGTTGAGATGTTTTTGGGAACGCTGATCAAATCTTGATGTGTGGTTTCAAACATGGAGGGAGAGATTGAGCTTGTTGTGCAACATAATAGAAAGAAGTTTTCCCTGAGAAATCCCTCAGCTAATGTGGTTGTGGGGATATTATGGAGTGTTTGTATGTTGCGTTGTTACGTGTGTGAGACAGAAACTGTGTGTGCACGCTTTTGTATTTAAAGCTGGAATGGAAAAGGCTATGCACTGCTAGAATAGCAGTGAGCATAGCAAGTACTCCAAATTAAGCTTGCTTTCTCCCTTTGCATCTCTCTCTCTCTCACACACACACACACACACACAATCGTGGCCAGGATGCCTTACCAAAACAATGGCTGTCTCTGCCCGCTCAGTTCTTTGGCCTGGCAGCCTGCTCTTGGGAAGTTCTCAAACAACCCAACATCACTGCAGCCAAGCCACATCAAATAAGCACACACACATACAGAAAGAGGGATGAATGCTGCTAATATTCACACAAGTATACACTTCGTATTTGTGAAACGCACACTGGATCAACAGTACGGGTACAAGCACACTTTGCCGTTGGTAATGTGCGCACACACACACACACACACACACTAGATCAACTGTACAAACAGTCACACACTCAGATAGTCGGCCAGCGGCAGTCTCCTATGGCCCGCTGAGTTAGCTCCCTCTCCTACCACCATTACCACTATTGTAAATACTCCTCAATATGTATTTACACTGGGATTTCAAAACCCTGGAAAAAAAATGAGGTGAAAAGAAAAAAAAAAAAGGCTGGAAAAATGAAGGAATGTGTTTCACGTCGGTCAGACAGCGGGAACCCTCAGTCCTTATTATCTTTCTGCCAGGATTTGCCTTGGATTGTCCCTCTGGGGGATGAGATAGAGCAGTGGTTCCCAACCTTTTTTTCCTTGGAGCCCCCCAACTACTTGTATCTAAAGCTGGGCGCCTCCAGCCCGCACACAAACAAGAATAAGTGATTCATTCCTCATCGTCAAAAATTAACTTTAATTATAATTATTTCCATTGATTATTACAACCTTACCATGTGTCTTTACTAGTATATGCTATAAAATATTTTAAAACCCCAACAGATTCAGCTTACACCTACCTTACCAAAACAATGATTATTCATTATCAATCATTGTCAGTCAAATAATTATATGATTAATCAGTACCTATATATACAGTATATCAATCTCCCTCAGACCAATTTCCTATAATGGGCAGTTTGTTGCATATCCACATGTACATCTTGTCAACACTGGTTTTGACACAGCTGTGCATGTCTTAATTTGGCTCTATAACAATCCATAATATATTCCTTACATTTTTTTACTCATACTGTTCATTCATAAACTAACAACCACCTTGGGCTTGCATAACTTGTGTGATGCTAATGACAGCCAGCCTAAAGTCCTGGTGTTTGACTCTGCTACAGGCCTTTGTTTTTACTGTTACCAGGGTGCTAAGGAAGTCTTCAACAGGTATGTAGTGCCGAATGGGAGAATAACCCTTGTAACTGCGTGTTTGGCCAGTCTGGCTGCGACAGCCAAAACATCTCATATCCATTTTCTTGGAAATATTTCTTCGACGTTGAATTGTCTTGAAGGTCAGCAATCTCATCTTCGCAGTTGAGGTATTCCACGTCCTCCAGGATGGAACTGTAGGGGTACATCACCCATGATTCATTTGATAAGCACTTGTCAGCATCTGCAAAATGGGACTTAATTTCCTCCTGGAGCAAGTTCACATGCCAGGTAAGCTCAGTGTAAAGTCGCACGCATAGTGCCACCAAGCTGTTTTATCAGGAGAGGAAATTGTTGGAGCTCCCCTTTTTACATTTTCCTAACTCTGTACTCCAGTTTGTGCACAAAAGTGTGCAGAGCATCTTAACATGATCAATTCAGGACCCTGCCTCCGCTTGTTTGTCTCACCGTACAGAGCAAATGTGTATGCTATGCAGTTTTTAACCACAACAAACACAGTGGTCGATTGTGATGTTGCAAGAACTCCTTTATTTTTTTTCCTACAGTTCCATAAAATGCACAATGACTTGTGTCAACCAGCGCACCTCTGTGTTTAATCCTCATACAGCTGGGCAAACGTTCTCTTGTTAAGTGAGTCTTAATGAAGTTTGAAACTTTGGGTGGCGAGTTTGGGGACTTTTGTGATGTGCGTAGAGTTGAACACAGAGTTGCAGGATGTCAAAATGCTCTGGAGCATTTCCAGCTGTGTGTGGAGTCGTGCCATGTCCACATCTTTGCCGTGCATTTGGATGGCAATGTTGTTGGGGATGAAAATGCTTTATTCAAGCACCAGTGCACGGATCACAGAGGTTGAGAGGTCACAGAGGTGTGACCTACTAGGTAACCTACTATATATGAGAGAGGACAAAAAAATCTTTTTAACAGTTTTGCATACAGACTTTTGTATGAATTATCCAGTTAGTGTGTTATTATGACCACAGGCTAGGAACAAATGAGTACTGTGTCTCTGTATCTGTGCTCGTCTTTCTCCTGTCGTCTCTGCTCATTTCCAACTGATTCAAAATGTAAAGATGGTGCTCTTTTCACATGTTAAAGCTCATTGGCATGTTTGTTTCTTTACCTGTGGTTAGTAGATAAGATGTAGCTCATTTGGTCGACTAAATTCTTCCTCTTTTCCTCGGTGATCCTCTGATCTGAGACACAAGACGCTGTGTTTGACCGACCCCATTCAGGACTTTGTGTACTGTACGCTGAATGAAATACATGAAACCTGTGAATTAAATGTTGCTGGGCTCCTGTGGCACCTGTAACCACGGCAACAAGCAGCTGTTGCTGGGAGGAAAAGTCCTTCAACTGTGAGGGAACGCGGCGTTAAAACAGCAGCTGGGTCTGACACGCAGCGCCTTTAGAGTGAAAAGAGTGAGAGGAATTGAGCGTCTCATGGTTATCTCAGCAATGGAGCGGCTTTATATATTATCAGAGTGATCGTCTACAGTTTTAAGAGAGACAGCTGGTGTATCCACTAGATAGTAAACACTATGGACAATACACAACGTTTTCCATATGCCAGAAGAAAGGATCTTTAAAGCTGTTTAACTGTGGAGCTGAGAAATTACACTTTACAAGAATATGGTTTTACTATCTAAACAAAACTAAGTCAGGCACATTGCTGGAGAACAAATATCCCTCCTTACACACAACCACACACACACACACACACACACACACACACACACACACACACCTACAGTACGTCACCCCCATATGAAAACGATTACATGGCCTGCTCCCGTGAATAAATTAGTCTAATCAAGTTCTCTCTTCCCTGACATCCGTGCCTAAATCCCTTGCTCCATGAAAAACGCGAAGCATCCCCCAGCCTCCAAGACACCGCCAGTACCCCATCCTTCCATTATTCCTTCCTTCCTGTACTGTCTGCACCCTGCATAAAGTAGGAAAGACGAGTTAAGTCAAGAAAGTAACGTTTTCTTATGGAGCGCAAGCTTTCAATTCAAGTCTGATGATCTCGGTGACCAACTGAGGTCAATTTAGGTGTTAAAATCCATATTGAAAACTGTGATCAGTCAATTCAAAAACAGAAAAAAATGAGATAAAAAGGCAATTTGAAACTCTATAAAAACTCTATTGTCTTGAAAAAGCATTGAAACATGTTCAGTAAAAATGCATGCAAAATGCGGTAAACTGGATCCATGTAAACTGGCTTAATTGTGTTGCCCAGCTTTGTGCAGGAATCCTCTTTGCCCCTGAGTTTGGTTCTGTGTGCATTAAGATACCAAAACAGGTGTAATGTGAGACCTTTTAGTACACCTGGTAATAAGCCTTGCAGAGGGAGTCTGAACCACTTGTAAATGATCCAGCGATTACCTGCTACGGCATGTAAAAAGAGAGTTGCCGCGGTTCACGGGGGATGAAATAAAGGCTTGAATATCCCCTCCATCTGGAGGAACAATGAGCCAGAGTTTAGCAATATTCCATCCGTAAGAAGGTAAGAGAGGAACAGCTCAAATCCTTGACGTGCTGGTCGAGCATAAGGGAATGAATAGATTGAATGAGGAAACAATCCTTCACCACGTGGGACAGCAAATATTTTGCTGCACTGAGATGCAGAAAATGCACCTATTACGATTATATTCAATCATTTTTATTAACATTAATGTTACTGACATAGTAGAGAGAGGATATACTCTCAAAAAACTAATTATCTTCCCAATGGAAAGCTAAAGGCAGAATAAGAGCCAGAACAGAGAGGAAGTGTCTGTTATTATGGTGAAGGAAGAGATAATACAGACGGGAGAATAAAAAGCACACACAAACACATACATAATCCCTGTATGTTGCCATATGTCTCTTTGGTTAATGATTATTTTGGGATGAAGAACATGTACATGCATGCGCGTGCATACTGCTAACCCATTTAACATACTGTATCTGTTCATTTACGCTCATTCACATGTTTCGGCTGGTATAAATAAGGGTATACTGAACACTCGTCTCTTTCCCTCTTCTTCAGGGGAAGACTCCTGTTACTTGATGGCTACACTGGTTCTCAAATACAGCTGCTTGTCTCCTGGCAACAGATGTCTCCACTTCTGGCACACCGAGTGCTCACCGTGCCAGCACACCTGGCACATCAGACACATCGGATATGACAAAAATGAAGTATACATTACATCTATGATGCAGCACATGTCCCACTGTCAGGACCAAAGCCTCAAACACACAGGCAGACACACAAAGGCCAACCTGCTGTGAGTTTCATTATTGGGAAACAAGTCAAGTGAACTCTTCTTTGATTCAGCCTGATTACTCCATTTTTTGTTTGTTAAAGATCCAAGTTAAATGAGGTGATTTCAGGACATCGCACACACACTGTATACACACTCATACTCCATGTTTAGATGGCAAAGGCCTGTTGCTATGAAACCATTCGGGCATATAGTTCAAATATGCAGCTGAAAGCTGTATTTGACTCAAGAAAATAAATGACCACAACTGAGACTGCTTGTGCAAAGATACACAATTGATCATCTCAAGAGCACCTGGCTGAATGTACTCAACAAACACAGGTTACACTCATTGAAGCTCCAATTCAAGCGATGGTGTAGCGTTCAAAGGACAGGTTTCAAATCTTTGCGTGGGCTAATTTGTCCAAAGTGAGGTATCCTGAAATGTGTTGGACAGGGATAAAGAGAAAAAATAACCACTTCAAGCATTCATTCCCAGGTGCACGGACCATGCTGGCTGCACTGCTGATAGGAGGAAACAGACAGGAGAGAGATGTGTTGTGAAAGTAAGTATGGGTGTCCATGGCTTCGGTTGCTGAGCAACTAAAACATACAGCTAATTTTGATTGATTTAAGTTCCCGCCCCGCTCGTTTTTCGCCGTTGTTGATCGACAGTGATCTGCAGTGCACCTCAAATGTTGAATTAGTTTCTATATTTTTCACACAGTGATCTCAGATGTGCACAAAGGCTTGTTTTCCATTAAAACGCTATTTTTTTATCCTGTTATTGGCCCCAACGTTGTACAGTTGCAAATGTTATTGGAAAGCACTGATAGAGTAATTAGCAAAGCAAATGGTTACTGAGTGACTGAGAGAATATTTTCACAGTATTATAGAGTAGAGTCAGTGTTGAGTTTGCATAAACAGCAAATAGCAGTAATGGGCAAATTTAATGGCAGCAGGTCACTAAACTATGATCAAATAAAAAACTGGGGATATAAAGGACTATCTCAAATAATGCAGAGTTGTTCCCTAACCAATGTGAGGGTCAAAAAAGACAGGAGGCAAATTTGTGATATTGGGCTATGTAAATAATACAGACTTGACCTAATCCTTGTATTTTGTTGATACCAGTTAAAGCAGCAGGTAGAAAGGAGGTAGGAGGAGAACATATGATTAAAAAAGGTATTCTTATAAAACAGTCACTATATCCAGAGAGTAGTGCATGACACAAGTAATCTGAAAAAAAACAAAACAATGAAACAAACAATGAATGAAAATGCTCTCGATGGCATCTGCAGGATTTCACAGAGAGGAGGAAAACAACCAATCAGAGCCAAGCTGGAGTAAGGCCTGTTTCTCTCCTCAAATGTTTTCTGAGTCATCTCGTAGTGTACTGTTACTGTTATGAAATGGATTATGGTTCAGGCTTTGACACACAACTTACTTTTCAACCACACATACAATCAATATACACAAATTCTTGACTTGAAAAACTAGTTCAAATTGAGCTGCTTAATGTTCTACTTGAACCTCCTTCCTACCTACTACCTACTAATCTACTTGTTTAGCTGTAAAAAGAGAAAGTTTTTGACCTGGCATGTTGAGATCAGTTGAGGAAATACCAAGCACCACCCACCAGCCAATAGGAACGCTCAATAAGAAAGCTCTTTCTGAAATGACCTGTGATTGGTCAAAGTCTCCCGTCACAGGCTAGATATTTGTAAATCCTGATAACGGAGCCATGAGGAGGTGCAGAAGTATAGCTTTCTCTCAGAATACTTGAATTATAATATGCTGAAAGATTATTATGGATTTTTGAGACGAAGACAATCTGCCCGCTGAAGCTTTAAGATGCAGACTGAGTCTAACAGTGGCGTCTCACAGAAAAAGGTCCTCGTGAATCATAATTCCAGAGAAGATGTCACTGTCAAGATATCACTTGGCAGAGGCACCCTAAGGTGCTGAAAACACTACACAACTCAATTAGAAACGAATAAAAACTTAAAAGCTGCAAATTTCCTAATTATTATGGTTAATTTCATAACTTTAACTTTCATAACTTTCATTTAATTTTGGGAATTATTGATATGGTATAAAAACTGAGTGCTTTTGTTCCAGGTGGCAAATTAAAAGACGATTTCTACTCTGATCAATCCAAACGGTACTATGGTGAATAATTAGAGTGACTGGGAAGCATTACTGCTGTGGAATGGATTATGGTTCAGGTCAAATTCTTGACTTGAAAAACTAGTTCAAATTGAGCTGCTTAATTTTCTACTTGAACCACAATGACACATCAGGTATCAGTTATGCCACAGAGGTCAGTGAGCCAGTGAATGTGTTATATTTTCACGGCAGCATGTGGCTTACATTACTCAAGATTAGTATGTAACTTAATGTCGTTACAACAAGACAGAATGACGTCCAGTATGGACTGTTACTGTTAAGTTTAGTTGTTGTTGCCACCATAGCAAGAGATCATGGGGGCAACAACCATTGGGGATTACATAAAGTCTGTGGGAGCCATTGATTTTCAACCATGTCCAAGTCTTTGGTCTCCTTTGCTGTTTTCTTGAAATTAAATATAGACAAAAGAGAAGAATGCATGGATGGATGGAGATGCACAGACAGGTGAGGACAGCTGGGACTTACTTCTTGTGCTGATTCTCCTTTCGGTCAGCAGAGCCCAGGCTCTGGAAATAAGAGAAGAAAAACAGACATTACAATCACCGTCTACGACGGGCGCTCTCCACCCAATTTTCTACCGCCAACATATAGTTAAGGGTCTGCACAAAAGGTACTGACCTCAATCAAAGCATCAGCAAGTTCATTAACCTTAAAAACAATCCAATTACACAAACACAAGACAGGGATATCCTGCGTTCCCCCTTAATTGAGTCTGGCTTATTACAGTCGAGGTGACCAACAGTAATGTCTCAACCCTCCCACTAATCTGGCAACACCAATCAAATGATCAGTGCCACCCTGTGAGAGCCAATTACATGGGTAATGACCTCGTCTCCAGCAAAAAATAATTAGCTCCCTAGCTCCACACGTTATTCACATATATTAATCAAAATGTGGTGTGCAAGCATTTAGGAAGGAAAACATGTGTGAGGAGGCAAGAAGAGCGGGTTTAAACGCCATTTGCCCAATAATGATGACAACTGAGTTCAGAAACTCCAGGTGCAAAAATAATACAACCTGCCAGCTCTGCTCAACAGGGGCCATTTGAATACATCCCTCTGGCAGAGCCAACTTATTAGGCACAGAACACACACACACTGATATAAAACACACACAGATACACAGCGGTGCAGACACACAGTATCCCCCTGCTGTCCACATCTTCTGGAGGTGTACAGCCCTCAGCGGTGACACGTGCTGAGACAGACAGCAGCGCACACAGACACCCAACACATATCCATAACTGGCCTGAGGCTGGAGATATTTTTGCAGCAAAATTCTTTGCATTTTCATCTCAATCAAGGAGGTTAAATCAGGCAATGCTCCAGCATCAAAATACAAAATATTACAATGCTTTCCAGGCTCACAAGCCATGTTTCCATGCAACTGTCAAGCTAATTTTAAGCAAACTTTTGAAATGTCACAAAAAAAAAGAAAATTAGGTGCATTTCCATCAACTGGTTTGGAGGGAATAAACTCGGCTACAGTATAGTTTAATAAGAAGTTGGCGCTACATGGCTGTAATCTGCCAGTAAACAGAGTAGAAGAAGTAGAGGCTACGAACTGGAAACAAAACAAGTCAAGGTCGTGTCTAGAAGCTACCAGTCCTAACCTTAACAATCCAGGTTAATGCCTAACCTTAAACATTTCACGAGTGTTGCAATTTACGTGTTACCTACTAGACAAGTCAGCTTGGCCATCTAACCCTTCTACGACGGAAAAATGGAGAGAGGTCTTCAGAAATTTGTTTCAATTGGTCAAGTTTTAATTGTTTTTTCATGTCAGCTAGTTTTGATCATGTTTCATGCCATCCAGAGTTATGGGAATATCCAAAAAAATGCTGACAACTGAAGTAACTGATCAGTCATGCGAGTGAAATGCTTGCTTTGTGAGAATGTATTCAACAAAGGTGTCTTCCATTTCCCATTTAGCGCATCAACTCTTTTTTGAAATGCAAAAAATGCCTCAAACGAGCATAACAACATTTGTTCGCAATTGAGTATATTTTTTTGAATTTTGCCATTTCCATGCAGCTTTTCTAATATGGTACTTCAAAATGTGCTTAAAAATATGTGCATGGAAACACATCTATTGAGACCTATTGAGACATAGTTACAGACTCCTAAACCCTTCATTTTGCTAATTAAAGATGGTGCCAGTGTGCACTGGGCCAGTGGCAGGGCACACTGCAGACAAGCTGCCAATCATTCGAGCTGCCAATCGAGCCCAGCTCGGTAAAGTTTGAACCCAGACCTGCTTGTGAGATGGTGGTAAAGGCACGGATGCATTCAGAGGACTGGATACCATATTTAAAGATGGTGCCCCATTCATCATTTTGAAATGATTATGTATGGAAAATAGTCGCTCTGGACCGCCTTGCATCACATGACTTGCAATTCCAACTGTGGCCACCACGCCTCACAACCAAGCCCTGTTGCTGGGGCATCTGTGCAGGCAGCCTGTTCTGTCCATATCTCATGTCATATCACAGGTCTTGGGTACACGTACTGTGTGGGTGTCTCCAAGAATACCTGCTATTTTGGTTCATGTAGGTACAGCAGTGCAAATTGCAAAAGGGCTGGCTGAAGTTGAATATAGATGGGAGGATGTGGTGATTAATAAATATACTGACAGTCCATCACATCACTGGTCTCATCACTCGCTCTGAAACAGCTCTGCCGACCGCAGTGACACATGACGGCAATAGCTAAACAAATAGAAATTCTTCTCCGAGAAATCGTATTGTTGGATGGTACAGAGGGGCACGACCTGAACACGCAACAAGACAATGACGATAGAAATGAATAAGAAAAAAATAGCTTGGTGAAGCAGTTTGTATAATAAATGGTTACATCATATCTGTTGTTCCAGTTTTACAACAGGTCTGGTTTGTGTTCAGAAAGGCAAAACTCATGCGGTCCAGAAACTGTAAACAAACTCAGATGGTGAAAATGTCATTTGATTATTGGTCAGAGAGATGGGGGGTAAAACGGCAAAAAAGACAACAAAGTGCTCCTAATTTCTAGCTGGATATCATAAATCATGGAGCACCATCAGGTTCTGTTCATGTTGGTGTTGATCTGGAACACATCTGCAGCGGTTATTAAATAAGTTATTAATGCAGGCATACCTCAGTTTTCTTATACACCTTCTGGAGTAAGTGAGTAATGTTCTCTTCCACCCAGATATCCAGGAGGCATCTGACTGCATCGTGAGTCCAGGTTTGTCCCCTACCACTCAGTATTTTGCTAGCTAACATGCTAAAGGCCACCATTCACCAAAAGAGGAAAAGGAGGCATTCTTTTAACCAATGAAATGACAGATAAAGTGGTTCGCTTCCTGTGATTGGTTTGAGTGGTGTTCACACCAGAAACGTTAAAGTTAACTTGACAGTGGACCGAGACCCCTTCAAGGCAGACCAGGGAGCGATTGTTTGGACCACACCAGGATTCGATTCCTGCGTTCAGACCAACCCAAATGAGCCGCACCAAGAGGGTGAACGCTCCAGGGTTCGGACTACCGGACTAGCCGGACTAAACAAGGATGGTGTGAACGCACCCTTAGAGTGGCATGGTAAAGCAAGTGTATCCTTAAAAAAAGAAGTGAGGGAAAGGCATCCCCTCCCTTTGAATCTAAAACTGAACATCAGACAAATCTCTTGTTTTGAGTGTGAGTGTGTGTGCATGTGTGAAAGCACTTTTATGTGAGCAGTGCAATGACATTTTGACCAGCTAGTGACTCCTCTACTCTGGTGTTTTGTGTGTGTGTGCTTTTATGTGTGCAGAGCACTGACATTTTGACCAGCGACTGACTTCTCTGTGCGTTTAAGTCAGTATGAGTTTCATCCTGCTGGTGGGGACAGGATAGTCCATATGGAGCCCCTGACCTTTCACCTCCCAGCTCCCCCACAGTGCCCTCAGGTAGCGCCACTCCACCATGGGGATGAAGGCAAGTGGGTGTCCTTCATTTGAAAGATAGGTCTGTGGGGGGTGAGAGAGCACTATTTTAGAGCCACCTTTCAGACTGCATCGGAGCATTAATAAGAGACAGAATCTTGTCTACGTGACAGGAACAGCATTACTATGGATTTATACGCAACTGCAGCAGTAAGCAATTACAGCCTCTGGCCCTCTTGTCAGCTTCACATTTTTCACATCACATGATTAAGAGCACAGTTCTGAAAATCTATGGGAATTATTTGGGAGTTCGCTATGACAGAAACACTTCCTTTTCAAATCACAATTTTGAAGCACCTGATATTTATAACCACCAAACCAAATATAAAACCATTCCTCGTACGTGAAGTTATGGAAGCAAGCTTCGGCTAAGATGCTGAGAATGGCATCATTTGCCCATTTGCCCATTTGACAGCCTCTCACTAACTTGGTTCGTGACGTTCCTGCAACTTGTCAACTGCATCCTCTCACATCTGTCCACATGTGTTCACAGAGGGAATCACTAACAATCGTACAAAAAGCGGAGCAAAAATCAAACACCATCTCAGCTCATACAAAACCTCTCCCTCTCCGTGCACTAGTCACTACTCAGTTCTTAAGTCCTCCTGAGCCTAAAAAAAGCGTATTTCCACTGGTAGCAGGAGACATCACACCTGACAACTAATACAGCTGCTCTTAACACCTTAGTCAATTATCCTAATGATAGTGTGGAGCATATGGGAGATAATTAGCTGGTTTTACACATCAAGTGTAGGACACATCTGAAAATTATGTGCAAACATTTTAAAAATCATGAAAATAGAGTGACCATATGGAAGGGATTATATGTTATTATTATATAAAATGAATGTACAAGAACCAGTCAGTCCATCTTAAATCATTTAACAGATTCCAGTTTTACCCACAGGCTTACATCTGTCTTAGTGTGTGTATAGAAGCAGGTGTGTGACTGCATACCTTTACAGCAGTTACCATAAAAAACTTGGCATTCCCTCACAGCTGTGAAATCACAGGCACAATATATGCTATATTCATGCCAAATGCCTCAAAAGCATAATCCTCTTAATATGTGTTTCTTTAATACTGACACGCGAGCAAACAAAAATACACAAGCAGTAATAAAAAACACCATCAAATTTGGAGAATACCTTCACTTTGCGTCCACTAATTCCAGCACTCACACACATACCTGTCGAGTCCAACCCGGTGAACCCAGTCGGAGAACGTTAACTCCGCTCTCCCTGTTTCTGTCTTGTTTTCAAAACCCACAAAGTCCTCACTGCGGTGTTCCTGTGACGGCTCTAATTGCCGTTCACCTGTCCAACTTCAACTCTTTAGCTCCGTTTTCCCTCCCTCCCTATCCAACTCTCTGTTTTCCTCTCTTTCTGTCTTGGTCACACGAAGGTTTGTGAAGCTTGCTCCGATGGCGGCTGCTACCGCCACTGACTTGTTGTACTTTAATTGTGGTTGCTAGGTGATAAGCTTCTCCAATTCTGCACACAGTGAGAAGGGGAGGACAGGAAAGGAGGGGGGGAGAAAGTGAGAGAATAGGTGGCGGGGGGGTAGGAGGAAATGCTCATTATAGACACAGTAGCCTGAAGAGAATGATCGGCGGAGAGGAGGGGAAAGGTCTACAGGGGGCGAAGAAGTTGTGCAGATGAGAGACATGGATGGATGGAAGAAGAGCAGGTGCGCTTCCTTGTTTTTACTCAGGAACCCTTTGCAGCCTGAAACACTTAAGCTGGAGCAACAGCACACTTGGAGGATTTGCTATAATACTTTAAACGAACAAGCATTTAGAGAATTTCTCTACACATTTATTGAAAGTCTTTTTTTTGTTTGTGCGTCAAATATCTTTTTTTTTTTTTAATATATCTTGGTTGGTATTAAAACTGAGAATACAGCATTGTTTTCCAATTATGTTTGGAAGGACAACTCAGATCCAGAGTCAGCAGTAAATAAACAATTAGCTAATTATCTGTTTGAGCCCACAACACTCTTGAGCTAATTACTGTCTTTGATGTAAACAGGTGTCTAAACCTGACAAACTGCTCAATGTTTTTTTTTTTGTGTGTGTACTATGTTATGTATTTACTAAAAAAAAGACTGCAACTGGAATCCCATGCCATTGCTGCAGTTGTCAGACTGATGAATGTTTTATATTGTATTTATGTAAAGTGAGAAAGAACACACTTTGGCATGGTGTGTTATTTCTTTAATTAGGCGAGAACAGCAGCTAGTCATCAGCATACAGTGATTGGCACTGACAATGTATATTGGATGTCATAGGTTAAATGCTGTATATAGTGATGCTTCTCTCAAAACCGAGAGCTACATTACTACTATATAGTCATACTGACGTGGGAGGTCACAAGAACTGACACCGGTACCAAGTCGAAGTCATAAGTCTAAAAACGTGACGGTACTCTTTTTCCACAGTACCGAAGCTACAGTGATGGGAACAGAGAACCGTAGTCACTATCAACTCCTTTGTATTGATGCTTTCTGACAGTTACACCTACACAATAACGCATGCACACGCTGTATCATATTTCAGTTTGATTGGGAATGGAGACACGCCGGAGAGGAAAAAAACTCTCAACAGCGTGGTGTTACCTTAAACTGAGGGGTGCACCCTGTTGTTTTCTTGATAATGCGCCACTGTGAACAACAAATCCGTGTTGAAATCAGTAGATCAGAGTTAGTAATGTTACCTGTTAACAGCAGGTTGGCAGCACAGTCCTGCTTGGATAAATAGCGGAGCTACGAAAGTTAAACGGAGTTGCCATTGAATTACACTGAATGAAACATGAAACGTTCCAGTCTGCTCACCAAACTATTGGGCGAAGGTAAATTACAAGGTTCTCATGATGTGTTCAAATGCAATCTCGGAAAAATACATTTTTGGTGGGAAACTTGAATAAACCGATTTGTTTGAAGGAGATGATTGGGTGTTTTCAATAGAGTGCGTGTTGAATTATGTGGGATTTATTTTTTATTCATATATTATTATTATTATTTTTTTTTTTTTTTACCATGGTATTAAGTTAGGTACTGAGAATCGTGGAAATTCACTGGTATTGATATCAACTAGGTTTGCAGGTATGACTCCGGCTTGGGGCTCTTCTGTGTGGAGTTTGCATGTTCTGTGTTTGCATGTAAGCATGGGTTTTCTCCGGGTGCTCCAGCTTCCTCCCACAGTCCAAAGACATGCAGATTAATTGATGACTCTAAATTGCCCGTAGGTGTGAATGTGGGCGTGAATGGTTGTCTGTCTCTATGTGCCCTGCAATGGACTGGCGACCTGTCCTAACGGGATAAGCGGTTGAGGATGGATGGATGGATGGATGGATGGATGGATGGATGGATGGATGGATGGTATAGACTACCAGATTTCTGGTATCATGACATCCCTAATACTGACAGCACAAGACTCTCATCAACATGTCAATGATCAGACAAATTGAGATTGAAATAAAACTGTAGACAGGAGTATTAGTGGAATATTCATTGTTATTAGCCATGTAAACAGCTCAGCAGGAATATTGTCTTTTTCAGAATAAAGGAGAAAAACTGAATATTTTGTGCATGTAAACGTAGTCAATGAGTTCTTGATCCACATGTTGCGTAATGAGTATGACTCGTAGGCAAATCATGCTTCCTCTTATAGTACCAGCCCACCTGCGCAGACTTTTAGCAATGGTGGATGTCAATATAAATCAATTTAGTCATGAAATCTACATTGCGCTTAGTGGCTGTGGACCTTTAGTGTGACTGTGGGTGAGTCTCTGCGTGTATACGTATGCGCATGTATGTGTGTTGGCACTGTGTACTGTGACTCACTGTGTTTTTTCAGTATCTGGCTGTGCGCACACACACAAATCTCTGCCACCTCATTGTCCAGTGAGCAAGTATAGGGAACATTACTCATAGCTGGTGGAAATGTCAAACATGCTGGTATTGATCTGAAAGAATACACAGGAAATACTGTCATACTTTCTTTTTTTATCCCGCTCCCCCAGTTCCTACTTGTGTCCATCCATCCACCCTTGCTTCACACAAAAAATAAAATCCACCTGCCAGTTTCTCTGGATTTTTTCTTTTTTCCCTGTTAGATTGCAGAGTTTTTCCTTATCCGATGAGAGGGTCGCATTGTAAAGGACAGAGGGTGTCGTATCCTGTACAGACTGTAAAGCTCCCTGAGGCAAAATTGTGATTTGTGATTTTGGGCTGTACAAATATAAACTGACTTGACTTGAGACTAGAGGAGATACGAGCACCCAGCATGCACCACTGAGGGGCCGCAGCAGGTTGCCTCAACACCTGTCAGTCAGGAGATTTTCTAATTATAACTCACACACAATTACACACACATCCCAATACATCCTTAATGCACACCCACACACACAGCACTCATTCGCATACATGCACACAGCCATGCACAGCAGCTTCCTTGAAGGGCTCTCAATGGGTTCCCGTTGGCCTTTCAGTGTATCCTTCCTATACAAGCTCCTGGGAGGAGAGTGTGACAGCTGTCTTCAGGATACACACTATGAACTGTAAAGCCTCCCAACAACAATGTAATAATACTACTGCTAACAACAGAAGAGAGAATATTTTGAAATATACCATAATTATTGAAATAGAAAAATGTTCCACCTACTTGCTAGACAAATGTACAGTATTTTGCTGCTGATGGAGGCGCAAAGCAATCAAAACATGCAAATCTGTCTCCAAGTACGTATAAGTAAAAGAACATACTGTGCATATATAATATAAAATACAGAGAACGTAATGTTTCACAGTGCCACTTTACAAAACATTACAACAACAAGTCTTCCAACACTGCATCCAACTAGCAAAAATTTGCCAGTAAATTTGCCCAACTGTGAGTTTTATGCTGTTTACCGCTATCTGTTATATCAGTTGTTGCATCAGCAGGCTCGGTGCATTTTCACTGCTCAATCGATTGGCAGATTTGTTTGGACTGAGGGCTCACATTCTCCGTGCTGTGGTAACAAAGCACAATCCAATTATAAACAACAGCTCATAGCAGTCAACTAGGGGCCTCCTACGCATCTGGGCTGGCAGAGAGAAAAGGACGGGTGAGAAGGTGAGAGAGAGGGAGAGATATCAAGAAAAGAAAGCATTTTAAATAGAAAAAAAAATGGAGTCAAATGGGAGCAAGAAGCCAAATAAATTGAAATTATGTACAGTCGTTCTTGGTGTAATTAGACTGTTTTGTTATTCTAAAAGTTGAGAAAAATTTGAAAAATATAGTCAGTGTTGGGCAAACAAATTGTGCAAATCACCGCAAGGTGTTTCTAGCTGTAAACCAGGGCTGTCAATTGATTCAAATATTTAATCGTGATTAATTGCACATTAATCCCACATTTTTTTATCTGTTCAAAATGTGAAGAGAGATTTCTCAAGTTCAAATACTCTTATCAACATTATCTGGAAATGTATGTATATATTTATTATTGGAAATCAATTAACAACACAAAACAAAGGCAAATATTGTCCAGAAACTCTCACAGGTACTGTATTTAGCATGAAAAAATATGCTCAAATCATAACATGGTAAACTGCAGCCCAACAGGGAACAACAGCTGTCAGTGTGTCAGTGTGCTGACTTGACTATGACTTGCCCCAAAACTGCATGTGATTATCATAAAGTGGGCATGTCTGTGAAGGGGAGACTCGTGGGTACCCACAGAAACCATTTTCATTCACATATCTTGAGTTCAGAGGTCAAGGGACCCCTTTGAAAATGGCCATGGCAGTTTTTCTTCGGCAAGATTTAGTGCAACGTCAGAGCGATATTTAGCGTTCTACGCGACAAACTAGTATGCTATGTTTGCTACCAATGTATTCCTTGGGTTTTCTAGTTTCATATGATGCCAGTAGCTTAAAAACTGAGCCCACTACAACCTCAGGAAAATCGATTGCGTTAAGACGTTAAAGAAATTAGTGCCGTTAAAACAAATTTGCATTAATGCGTAATTATCGTGTTAACTTTGACAGCCCCGGTTTACACAAAGTTTTCATCAGCCAAAGGGTAACAGAATACAAACAATAATATGGGCATTGTGGAGGTTACATACTGTAGGATGTGAACAGTGTGTTTTTCTTTCCTTCTGTCTTTCTTGTGCTAATCCATTTTCCACTGTGGTGTTAGACAGAATTAATAGGGCTCTTAAAAAGTCAGACGCTTCTGAGGCAAGGAAAAAAAAAAAGAGGGAAAGAAAACAGATGACAAAGGAGAGCTGACAAACACATACATGACATCAATGGGAAAAGACATTGACAGAAAGACTGGGAGGCTAACAGCGAGACGGCTAGTGAGACATTTACAGGTGGGCAGGTGTATGTAAAGAGAAGAACACAAGATGACTGAAAGAGACAGTTTTGGTGCGCCGAGTTTCCTGATTTCACTGACCAATCAAAACGTGTCAACAGCGTCGGCTGATGAGAGAGTGACAGGGCGGGTCTTCTCTCCCTTCTGTCTCACTGTCTCCAGTTTTACAATGTCATTATTTGTACAGGATTCCCCCCGCCCAAGTCTTGCGGTCTGGGGACCAAAGGGACCAAAACATGGCTTATAAATCAACACAGCAGAAAGAGACTATGGATATTTACCCATAAATCACTGCGGCGGAGCCACCTACAATCAGACTAATGGGGCTGGAAGACGTGCTGTCATCCAAGCCATGATGTCACCGAGCCTGAGCCTGTGGGTGTTGATGTTGGTGGTGGGTCTCTGGTTCTGTGTGTACGGGGGGATGCCTGCATATGTGGCTGTGGGTCTCCAGCTATGTGCGTGTGTAGGGGGGCTGTCTGAGTATGTGGTGGTAGGTCTACGGCGCTGCTTGTGTAAGTGTCTGTGGTGAGCGTGTGTGTGGTGTATGTGGGAGGCGGGATGTCTGTTTATAGGGGTTTGTGTGTAGTGGGGTGGTCAGTATATACTTTCATCATGTCTCTGCATTTATGTATGTTACAATGATCTATACACACACTCACTGGTATTCTACATCATAGACTGGACATGTATAAAACACACACTGACATACAGACACACACACTGGTCTTGTGGTTAGTGCTGGCTTACAATGGGTGTGGGATTCCATAGAGAAAATCTAAACAAGTCGAGCGGTTAGCACGGGTCTGCCACGTTTCCACACAATGGCGCTCATTGACATAAATAACTGGGGACTTTGTGAAATGGGACACCCATTAACTTCTCCTCCGCAGATAATTGCCCATTAGATCTTGGAAGAGCGGCGGATTGAGAAATAATTCAACTCCGACACTGACACTGTGAAAGGGGCCTGGAATCCGTTAAGATGGGTTGGCTTTTCGCACTATCATCCATCCAAGCACTTGGATTATCAACAAAGAAAACCATGGCTTGTAGGAGCTGTGCAGCCTGTGCCTTCTGCTTAAGCTGTGCTTTTGAACATGGAAAAGATGATGACAACAAGCGGAAAGAAAGACAAAGAAGAAGAGGACTGCAAATTAGAAAATAAGAGAAAATAATAAATTGTTGCAGAAGGAAGTGAAAAGTAGTAAAAGAAATAAGAATAGAAAAGAAAAGCAGACTGGTTAATAAATCAAGGAAGTTTCTAGCACTTGGTTTCATTTCTGAAATATACAGTACATGTAGGCAATTGTGACTAATAAACACCTGCGATGCATCCAGCACTGATGTCACTCATGACGTACAAAATATACTTATAGACAACCTTCCCCCTTGATGAATCACAGCACACGGCTTTGTTGTCTGCCCCACAGAATCGCTGTTAATTGATGCGCCTCTGTCACCAGTTCACTTCCACTTACTTGTCTCACTCAGCTCCTACTTGTGTGTCACAACAGCGCAAGTAGAGGGCAAAGGATCCAGAGCAACGTGACTCATTCATAAAATCAAATGCCTCCTGCCTACATCCCTCAGAGCATACCGCATGCAATACTATAAACCCTCACAGGGTGAGTCAATTTGGATGTAAAATCTGACAACGAATAGATCAGCTCTACAGGCGATGACGCATCAGCGAGGAGGCCGACCTTGCCTGTCAAATTACAGAAGATCCCAGTGAAAATTCAACTGCGCGTCACACGATGCGCAAAATTCATACAGTTTTAGCAATGTGTGACATGAGAATTTAAAATGCAAGCTTTGGTGCTTAGTGACGTCCTAATTTTTGCGTTCAGCACGCTCCCGTATTACCAGGAAGTTGCACAAACACATTGTTGCTCAAAGACAGACTGACACGCACACATATCCACTCCACCTACACATGATGCCAATAGCCACGGCTCTATTTATTTTCCCTCATTAGTTTTAAATGGTCCATCCAGACGTTACTGTGGCCCCTGCTTTTAATCATTGGAGAGAGCTCGGCTCAGCGCTGGCTTCGTCCCCTTTCATGTCCTCCAGTCAGTCCGCAAGACGACCAGCAAGCCAAAGTCTCTCTTCCCTTCCTTTTCTGCTACTGCAAACAGCTGCCCGCTCCGCCGCACTTTGCAAAAGCTTTCCTTAGATTGAGTCATACATCTATCAAAATGCTGCAGATCTCTGTTTAATTACTGCAGGTTAAATGCATTGTGATGGAAAGGACAGAGACTGTAGCAGCACTAAAAAAAAATCTATATTTTGTGTAGCAATGTCATATGGATTCATCTTTTATTATATAAACTTTATATAAATCAGTCTCTTAACAATCCAGAGGCAATTATGTCTTTCAGAAATTGTAGCAGGTAGCAGTCTTAAAAGTAGAGTGAAGATACTGGTATCCCATGAAACAGGGGTCCAGACTCTCTTTACGTTGGTTGCCCTGGTTTGCCTAACTTTTTCAGTTACGAGTCCGCACTCCGGACTCCAAATGACGACCCTCGTAAGTAGCTGTAAGAGTAGCGCAATGTAACGTGTGTGCAAGTGTGGGGATGAGCGACACAGAGAGAGAGAGAGAGAGATCATCTGTTTGCAGATAATTGGCACTTTTTGGCCTCCCCACTTGTGAAGTGAATTAAGCACCTCTGATCTGGTTTAGAGACGCGTGGTGGAGCGGTGCTCCGCCGATGAAGCAGGACTGGGCTGGGACGTTCAGGGACAGGTGTAGTGGGAACAAAAAAAAACAATCAATAGTTCTCTTCACTTTTAATTACTGGTATGTTTTATGGTTGCACGGTGGTGTGGCGGTTAGCACTGTCGCTGGTTCGAATCCGGCTTGGTTTGCATATTCTCCCAGTGTTAGTGTGGGTTTTCTCCGGGTTGTCCGGCTTCCTCCTACAGTCTGAAGACCTGCAGATCAATTGTTGACTCTAAATTGCCTGTAGGTGTGAATGTGAGTGTGAATGGTGGTCTGGCTGTTTGTGCCTTGCGATGGACTGTCGACCTGTCCAGAGTGTCGCCCGCCTTCACCCAGTATCAGCTGGGATCGGCTCCCGAAGAGGATAGATGGATCTTTTATGGATGTGATGTTGCTCCAGGAGGCGTAATTTTACACCTACACTCACACACACACACACACACACACACAGAGACAGACCTACTAAATGTCAGGTGAACCGCTACACTCAATAACAATGTTTAGTCGCACGATTGGTACCAGCCATTATGTTAGCTCGTCGGGACGTTGCGCTTTTCAAAAGGAGTCCCTTTACCTCTCACCTCAAGATATGTGAATGACAACTCTGAGACAAACACAGTGAAAACTATATCTTATAAGATAAAACATATGTTGACAAACTGCTTGATTTGCAGTTGAAAAAAGGTAATAAATCGCAATATATCGCAGTATATCTTATCGCAATACATTCGCAAAATGTTTAAATATATAATAATAATATTGTATTGTGGGGCCTCTGGTGATTCACAGCCCTACTAGCCAACTTTAAGGTGCTGAAAGTATGAATTATGACAGTGATAGTCAACCTAAGGTGTTTTTTTTCAATACTGTCTAATGTTTTATGTGTTGGCAGATCCAGAGGGACAGCCCCATAGCAAGGATTTACTGTATGAGTTAGAGAGTAATAAGAGAAAGTTCCCATCGGCTTCTCATTTACCAGCGCCGACCTCTCATTTGAGACGGCCAGTTTATCAGTTGCTAGATTAGTTGCCTCTCAGCGGTCTTATTTTTAGCACTTCCGCTATGCAGTAATATTATTAAACTATCCGCATTGAGACTGCAACTCAGTATCAGTATCTGTACAGTTACCATCTGACAACAGAGGACGTCAGAGAAGAGAGGTTAAGAGGTCAAACTCAAGGATTTATCACACCGGTTCAACCATGTAATTCATAGCTATTAAACTGGAATTTGTCAAATTACGACAACAGATGGACGATGAAATCATTTTGTTCCTCTTGATAACTACCAGATAGCAGCATATTTTTGATTTCCAAGGCCTTTATATGACAGCTAGTGATTCTTCATTGATGTCATGGTCACGGTCATGGATCCAGAGACTTTTAATAATTCCAAAAAATTGTATAAAAGTTTCCAACCTTTATTTTATCCAGACATGCAGGGATAAAGGCACTGGCCGGGATGGTGTCCTGAGGTGACCACCTGATTGCAAGAAACATTTCATAGCAATCTACTCTGGATTTAGCTTCCTCTAAATGCTGAGCCTCTTCTAGGTAAATGTTACATGGGAGAAATGATGGAATACGTCACATGTAAGGCAAAGCTTTAGTGCAGTTTGATTAACTGAATACCACAATAATTAGGATTTGATATCATATTTGGATGGATCCCAGGCTTGCTCAATATGAGCAACTACAGAAGCACCTAACAGGCGTGGCAGCACATGACATGCAAAAGATGTGTCGCTACTCCTGAATATGCTGCAAGTCTGAGGTTCACTGCAATTGTAAAATGGACATTTTCTCTACTAATACTGGCTCAGATGAACAAAAAGCATTAGCATTAGATCTAGTTAGGAAGGAAAACTGCTTGGCTAACACACATAAATATACACAAACTTCACTCATCCAATCATTTCCTGCAGACTTACCCTAACCATGACCGCTACTTGCCTAACCCTAACCTCAACCTTAACTGTACCTGTACCCTGACCTTAAAGGGACAGTGTGTAGGATTTGGTGACCAACTGAGTGCCCCTCTGGTCACGCCTCTCTTTCCAAGACTTTGATAACGTGAATCGCCAAGTGCAAAACCATGGTAACACCGCTGGACTCGCTCAGAGGCCATCCTCACCATAATAACACTACTTTAGGAGGAACAGAGGTCAGGCGGAGGCTGGCAGTACCGCGGTTTTGCACTCTGTGGCCCACGTTACCATAGTTTCACAAGCGTGTCAGAGAACAACGGTGGCATTCAGGTAATGTAAGAATGCCACATGATCTCTGGGCTACTGTAGAAACATGGCGGACTCCGTGAAGAGGAGCCGCTCCTATGTAGATGATTTTTAATTTCAGGTGATTATACACTAATCAAAACACTTCATTTATGTTAATAGATCCCCCAAAATGTTATGCACTGTTCCTTTAAACCAAGTCTTCACTTTAAAATGTAATGATCTATGTTATAGGGACTTGTATTTTGTCCCCAAAAGGAAGGAAGTCTACCCCCCCCCCCACACACACACACACACACACACACACACACACACACAAAACAACAAGCAGGATTTATTTGTTTTCTTATAAAATATGGCAGTGTGTTTGCAGTGTACAGCTCTTGTATAAGCTTCCATGAAATACATGTCGGTCTATACAATGTCCTAATGAGAACATCAAACCCACCAGTACACGTGATGGTACAGGTCCACAGCCTCCATCCTTTTAAACGCTTCCCATTCATTGTCTATGTAAGCAGCTGGGCAGTGTATTCTGTTAGCGCGGCGGTGTGATTCGAAAGACTTGGCCGCTGCTCGTTTGCATGAAGTTGAGGTCTAGGCTACTTTATGCAAATCATGAGGTTCTGACGCGACTCGCCCCCTCTGGAAACTCCTGAGAAACTTTTAAACTACCCGCTGATCCAAAATAAAGACAGATTCAGCAACTATATAGATTATTTCTCGCATAAACTGCTTTCAGAAACACATTTCAGTGAACTATTTTCATAACATAAGAGAAGAAAGGGAGTGAGGGAGGGAAAGTGGGAAAGTGTTCATCCAATCAGGGGCTGACTGCCTTGTGTCTAGTCCCTTGTGCTAAAAAACACCCCTGTGGACATGTATATGAGTGTGTGTGTGCTCTTCATGACAGCAGGGGGTCAAACAGGCACTAGTCCACCAACTAATAAGAAATACTGAGTGGAAAAATAAGCGTTTGATATGAATGATAACATTAAAGCCTGACCTATTATGGATTTCTGACTAGGGGCCTAAATATACACTGCTAGCGAGGCTAGCACTTCATTGTGGTGGATAACTGGACTCATGCCTCTATTCATTACATGGAAACACTGTAATAAAGAGAAACAACAGGCGACTAATGAGAAATTACAGTCAAAACAGTCTGAAAGAAAGTAACAATTCATTTCAATTTAGCTTTATGTCATCACCACATTCACTTTATTCCTCAAATTCACAGAGAGAGAGAAAATATTATTCCTTAAGCACCTAAATAATGCCTGGCCTGTCTTTTCAAATCAGGTGTTGAGAAATATGGGGAATAGGGGTGCAGGGTTAAAACAGCAGGTACGTTCGCTGTGATACTACTGGGTGGCATCAGAGAGTGTGTGTTCTCTCCTCATCCCAAAGTGATTTATTTCATTTTAATACAGCGTGTTTGCTTTGGAGCATGATATGTATTTAGTCATGAGACATTAATAGAGTAGAAAACATGTTGAAAAATGAGCTTGCTGACGTGTGTGTTGGAGTACTGTATGTTCTTGAGCGTGTGTGTGTGTGTGTTTGTGTGTGTGTGTGCTGCATGAGTCTTGAGGCCCATGCTGTCACTCAGCCCAGCTCACAGGGTGGTCCAAACACTGAGCCCTCTTTACTCACTCACACTCCACACACACACACACACACACACACACACACACACACACACACACACACACACACACACACACACACACACAAGCACACAAACAAACAAACACTCACTGGTGTACATGTAATGACATACATAACAAAGTATACATAAATATATGGCCATATATATGACCATAATGAAGCAATCAAATAACCTCAGCGCTTCCCCTCTTCCTGTCCCAAACCGTACACCTAAATACGCTGCCGCAGACTCCCATCGCACGGCAACAAAAAATGGAGAGTCCACACAGCAAGCCTTTCATGCTGCACATTTGGTGTGGCAAAAAGTTTCACTGGAGGGATGCTGAGTTTGACAGCGCCGGTGTATTAGCCAGTAAGTGTCTTTTTTTTTTTTTGGGGGGGGGGGTTGCATCGGCAAATTAGCAGCACTGACATTGAGGTAAAAGGGGAAGTTTGCTCCTAATAAAGCTTCTTAATATTCTTGTCAGTGGAAGAAATCCTCTTGGTACCCAACTTTCCAAAAACCACTTAACACTTACGCTCAGTCTGTTTTTGTTTTTCAGCAAATTGGACGAGAGCGACATTGATTTTGGCCTGCTTGCGCTAAGCTGGGCCAGCAGTGAAGCTAGTCCCCACGGCCAGATATTTAACATTCGATTATTCAGTGATTTGATTGGCGTAAAGATTCCACAAATGTCAATATCTAAAATGACAGCATCTCCTGTGTAAATAACACACCGCCATGTCAGCTTGAAATCTAAATATTGACCTCACTTAGCCCCACCACTCGCCACTACAAAGACGCACACGGCGCTATGATTACTGAGATGAAACAAAGAATCAGAGGTTAAAGGGTGAAGAAAAAGAGAGGTCTGTTTCAGCATGTGTGTATAATTGCAGCAAAGGAACACAGAGGTTGTGCCAAAGGAATGTGACACAGAAGTTGATGGTGTGGCATTTGTTGACATGTAAAGAACTGAACCAAAAATGTTTAATCAGAGTACTTTGCACAGAGATAGTTTAAAAAAAAGTTCAAACCCGAGTAAATTATGCTCCTTTCATGAGACCGTAAATTACACTCCTTTCATGAGACCGTGGCTTGATTTTCCATTATCTGTTCCTCTGAAAGACAACAACGTGAGCTCGCCAGTGATTTATTTGGGCTATTAGCACTGATGTATCTGGATTAGCTCCACTCTCGTCTTCCAGGTGAGGGGGAAATGAGTCGTTAATATTTGCGCTACGCTACGGTTCTCCTGCAGCATCTCGGCTCGCGCAGCAGGAAGCAAGAGGCGCCCTCCCCCTTCCCCGCTATTAGACATTCACTGAACAAATACTCCAAATGAGCCCCGCTTCCCCCACAAAATGGTAATAAGCCATAATTGCCTGTAATCTGAATACATTAGTCCTAAGAGGGTCCTGTTGCTTTTGTGTGCAATCACGGTAGAGCTTGAGGACTAAAACACGACGGTAAGAGCCACCAAGGGTTTGATTTTGGCATGAAACACACATGATATGCTGCAATTCACAAAACAATCACACTGTACATACAATATAAGTGTATGCTGCTTAATTAGACTCATGAGAACGGGGGCTCCTGTTGCATATGAGAGAGTGTTGGCAATGCTGAGGCATTGCAATTGCAGAGTATTGTAAAGCCTCAAAATACATGGACATCAACTTTAAAAATGGCACTGACACTGACATGAGATCCACAGGCACACTGATAGATGGGAGTCAGGATCAATTACAATCCTCCTGTAAGCCTCTTGATGACAGCGTCTTGATTTATTTGCCGTTTTATTTATTCTTGTTTTTCAGCGCATTCTGCTGAGTGCGTTCCCCTCACCAGCATGTCTAAAGGTTGGCATGCCTTCTTCCTGTCACTCTTTTCTTCTTCTTTTATGCTCTCATTTCTTTCTCACTGACTCTCCAGAGTTGGAGGCGCCATTGTGTGCTTGCGGCTTGTTTACGAGGAACACTGATTCACCCAGTGAGGTTTGGCTAGCTCGTGCAGGGATGGGGGGGATGGGGGGATGGGGGGAAATATGAATGAATTTACAACACCCCAACCCTCCGCTTTTACATTTCTATTCCCAAATTCTCCCATCATCTTTCTTCCTCCCTACATGCTCCTCAGCCACCTCCAGGCACACTTTTCCACTGGTGTGTGCGTGTGTCAGTGAGAGTGTATTTGTGTAAAGCCAGAGGGGCGGCCAACACTGGCCAGAGGCTCATTTTTGTGGCCGGGCCAGTGTGTATCCCGACGGCTCGCAGGCGTCTCGGGGGCCAGCTCCTCCTTCCAGCTCCATTCCCTCACCCTAGGGCCTCTCCAGAGAGTCTCTGCAACCAGCCTCTGCTTAGTCATTTCTAGATCTACCGGGACAAAAAACAGTGCTTAATTTCAAGCATTTATTAAAAATGACAGGCTGTGTTTGTGGGACCTGTCTGGGAGAAGAGAATGAGGAGGAGGAGAGAGAAAAAAAGACATGTATCCAAAACTGGAAAGAACATTGAGGGTGGGTTTCATGGCTGGGTTGGCGATGGGAAGTCTTGGACTAACTTGTAATGGTATCGCTCCAAAAATGTCAAGGTTTAAAAATGTCTGGCTGCTGGTGGCCATGTTCTCTATCTCTCATATGCAAAGCCTGTGGTTGCCATAGAGACCCGCAATATTGGCTATTCTGGTTCACTAGTTTATTATTAAAAGAGTAAACTAGCTGGAACTCTCAAACTCAAACATACTGAACCGAGGACAGAGGTCTATATTTATCCCCAACAGGGAAGACAACATTTAAAAACTATGGGGAGCAGAGTGAAATGCTGGAACCACAGAAACTATATTAATATCCATAACATGTATCATTAGGAATGGCAGGCAGGAATTGGATCTTTTTGTGTGGTTAATGAGCTCTTGAATTGAAGAGTCTCTTTCAGGCATGAGGAGCTGAGCTCCAGCTTTTGGCTCGCGTCGATACTTCACGTGGCAAACAAATAAAACGGCGCATGCTTTGCGCAAAGTTCACGAGTTCAGGACATCGGTGAAGGAAGGGGGTGGTATTTGATTTCTCGCTGACACAAGAGGAAAAAGTTGGGGGTTGATGAGCGAGAGCAAGAGGGAGAAAGAGAGACAGGCCATGGAGACAGCAGCATCCTCTGCCTCGCACCTCATCTTTCCCACGGTATTTGGTTTGTTTACAAGCAGGACTCAGTGACAGGTTCATTCCTTGTGTCCTGGCTCCAACCAGCTCCAGGTAGGAGGCAGCCAGGCTGGACTCTGAGGCCTTCCTGCCGCTCAAATCCCCACGCAGGCCAGCATGACCAACAGGCTGGGATTTCCATGTCATAACATTCCGCCCCCCCCAATCCGCGACTGACGCCAAGGCTTTCTCCTTCCTCTTTGCTGTCTCACACTCCTCCAGCCCCCCTTCCGTTCCCTTTTTTGCCATGTCTTCATCTCTCCGGGGGGCTACAGTAGCCGTGAAACAGCGTGACCCAGGCTGGAGGTCCCTCCATCTCCCCCCCTCTCCCTTTCGTCTAATCGTTTCTCCAGTTTGTGCTGTTTTGGCGTCGGCGTCCGGATGCTGATACCCAAGACAGAAAACCCGACCCCTGCTGACTCCACACTGCCTTGCACTCCCCAGACCCCCCCCCCCCCCCCCCAAAACCCTGTTCCCTTCACAACCCTTTTTGCCACCTGCAGGCCTCTAATTTACAGTGTTTGTGCGTACTGAGATATCCGTGAACGGCTGGCTATTCTGGGCATGTGGAACACGGCATCAATGCCGGATCACATCCATGCAATTTCCCCTATCTGCACCCCGCTACCATACCATGCTCGCCGTCCCCTGCAGAAGCATGTGTGCAGGGCTGGCTCAGGTGTCGAGGTTGCCCAGCAGCAGTCATAGAGTCTGGAGAACATTTTGCTTGGTCACAAAAGGCTAGAGAAGTGATACCGGGCGCTTTAGGAGGACCCTGGAGCAGCCTGCATTGATATGTTTCAGAGAAGCAAGAATAGAATGCAACATCTCACTGACCGACCTTTAGAGCATGCTCCTTCTCAGTCTCAAAGCAGAAAGTGTTTAGTTGCAGTTGTGTGTTTCTCATGATTCCAAGCAAGTGAGATTGCATGACTCTCGACTCAGACTGTGTTTTCCTACACTGCAAAAAGAGCGACAGAGAAAGAGTAAACGAGAGTAACTGGCCTTAGAGATTCTGTGTTCCCCATAACATGCCTTTCCATCCCAGGCATTTGAAAGAAGAAATACCACAGTCTCTGCAGCGCTACAGCTCTTGTAAATAATCTGAGTCTGGGCGCCACCTCAGAATCCCCAGCTTGGTCCCCGGGCCTGGTGGGTGCCATGTCAGTTCAGGAGGAGGGCCTTAAGGTGGGGTGGAGTGGGGGGGTTCTTGAGGGAGGAAAGAGTGAGGCGAGGAAAGGGGTGGAGAAAAGAGAGGAGGAGGGAACGGGGGCACCCAAGCCTGGTCTTGCATCATCACTAGAGTGCTATACTTACTGCACACTGCCTGTGTGAGCGAGTGGGTGCGTTCAATATACATCTTGAGCTTGGTGATTTCGCATTCAGCACTTTTGGCATAAAGTGTGAGAGCATGTTTCATTGCATATTTCTGGGGTGGCGTCTATATGAGCAAACTCATGTTCCAGTGTAAATTGCTTCTCTCCTCTCAAGGATTGGAGCAAATGCAAGACTTTGGACTACAATAGCTTGGAGGTTTTCCCATAATATGAGATGTAAGCACTTTCATTTATTCATGTTGGGTCCATGATTTCCAAAATAAGGAATGTTTATGGGCAACAGGACTAGTACAATGGAAGAAGAGAGACATGCTATACTGTATAGCACAAAACTACTGTGATTATTACAAAATACTTTAATTTACAAGTGTACAGAACTTGAACTCAATGACACAGGCTCTTGTGGGTCTGACACACCAACATGTCCCCATCAAATGCAGCTTCTGGAGTGAGATTGCAATGACAACTGTGCATAAGTGCTCCACATTCCACGAGGCTTGCAGCAGCAATCAGAAAGGCCGGACAAATACAGTACATAATGCAGGGGGGCTAAATGAGCTCCACGCTGCAAAGGCCAAGGGAGCTAAACTCGACCTGCCCCTTGGTCCCAACATGAACACAGTTGCCAGGCATCCCGATTTCCACCACATGCGCAAGGGGGCAAAATCTATCTGTTGCCGTGGGGATACATCCCCCACAAATTTATCAAAACTGATCAAATGTGCAGTGGCATGTACTCACACCACACTGTACTCTCTCTTTTTGGCAACACTGCAAAGATGTCAGCTCGTAAAATTTTTATAATTTCTTGATGGTGATGACGGCCAATTATGTGTATTTCAGCATGGACACGAAAGCAAAATAGACATGGACAAAACTAAAGCTAATCGACTTCTGTCAAAATAGCTTGAAAGCAAAATATGTAGGATTGTCAATAGATTTAAATATGTGGTTGCAATTAACAGCATGATTGTCCATAGTTAATCATGATTAATTGCAAATTAATCACACATTTTTTTCTGTTTAAAATGTACCTTAAAGGGAGATTTGTCAAGTATTTAATACATTTAGAAACATGGAATTATGCTGCTTTATACCAATGTATCTATATTTATTATTGGAAATCAATTACCAACATAAAACACAGACAAATTTTGTCCAGAAACCCTAACAGGTACTGCATTTAGCATAAAAATATGCTCAAATCATAACATGGCAAACAGGCAGCAACAGCTGTCAGTGTGTCAGTGTGCTGACTTGACTATGACTTGCCCCAAACTGGATGTGATTATCATAAAGTGGACATATCTATAAAAAGACTTGTGGGTACCAACAGAACCCATTTTTATTCATATACAGTACCTAGAGGTCAGAGGTCAAGGGACCCCTTTGAAAATGGCCATGCCAGTTTTTCCTCACCAAAATTTTGCCTCCTTTTTGAAAAGCTACTATGACATGGTTGGTACTAAATGATGATACCAGTATATCCTAACTTTAAAACTGAGCCCCCAACAGTCTAAAAATTGCAAGTTGTGTTAATGCATTAAAGAAATTAGTGGCGTTAAAACAAATTTGTATTAACACGTTATTATTGTGTTGACAACCCTAAAAATGACAGAAATAGACTTCCAGGCCCAGTTGAACAAGATGTTTGGGTGCATCTCTCGAGATGCATTCACAGTAGTGCCTAATTATTTCCCCAAATTCATTTACTGTATGAAAGCATGTCCCAGAGAGTGACTATCCAAGAGATAAAATGAGAAAGAAGCAGGCTCATGAAAGAAAACTGGTAGAGATGATAACTCAGGGGCTTGTCTGGAAAAGGAGGAGAGAAAACCGCACACCATTTCTACTCTTCAAAAAAAAAACAAAAAAACAGTGTAGCAGAAATGTTTCCTGCACCTAGGCAGCTGGAAATGAGAAAGGCTGAATTGTTCCAGGCAGCTGACAGCAGCACCTCCGGCCCTCTAACATCCAGGTCCCCTGCTTGGCTCATGGGCAGGGTGGCAGGTGAAAGCCCCAGATGGTTGGCACCGCCGCTGTCCCCCTGCACCGCATCCAGCTTCTCAAATTCCACATTGGGCAAGAGGTATAGACACAACAACAATTATCCATTCATACCGGCGTGATGCTGGCACTTCTTTGGCAGCACAGTCGTGATTGGAAGGAGAAAACTAAACGGAGCTACCGAGGATAAGTAGCTTGATTTGATGAATGCAATCACCTTACATCATCCCTTTTTTTTACGTATCCAGGAAATCCTGTTAATTGTGTTACGCAGAAATGGTTTCAACAGAACACTTTCAGGATTATAAACAGCGGATGCGTCTTGTCCTCCTCACAAATGAATGCCTCTCTGAGACTCGCTGAGAATATCAGTCTGCCAGTCAAGCCTGAAACTGTTGCAGAGGGAAAATCAAAAATCTTTTCCGGCTTGAAGCTTGTGAGCGACTTGCTTGCATGAGAGCGAATGCTGCTGAATATCAATGTGTGTGTATTATCTGATTGTTTGCTTTTAATTTGTGTGGCGTTGCAATACAGTGGTCAGTAGTTGTGGCAAGCTGTGGCTGGTCACAGCTGTTTGTCAGCCTCTAGTGGTTACCTGTAGAACTATCAGCTCAACAAACAGGAACAACTAACACTGTATCAGCATGCTTTAGTAGCATTTGTACTACAGGAGCTGTTACACGACTACCAACACAATTGTCCTAGTTAGTTAACGCTGTTTTACCCTATTTAAGAAGTGCCTCTTTCAGATTACAGAAGAGTGCCACTGTGGTACTTCAGTGACATTCTTTCTTGACGGCTGCTTCTACAAGTGAAAATGTGTTATCGATTAACACAATGCTCACTGCGGTACATGAAATCTGAGTTGCACATCTTGCACGATGAAAGGCCGCAACGGTGAGATGCTGTTGCTCTTTTGCATTGTTTCATACATCAACTTCCATTCATCAAGCCATTCATCTTTCACACTCATCCCTCCTTCTGTTTCATACTTCTATGTCACTGTCCCTGGTGGGTCCGTGTCTCGAAGTTCCATCTGTCAGCGCCGTCCTGGCGGAGGGAGGGGGGGTGACAGAGCGGATGAGGCCCATGGGAGAGACATCAAACGTGGGATGCTGGCCTTGGTTCTCCACCCCCCCTCCCCAACCCCATCCCATCTCTATTTGAGTTGCTGGCCCCTCCATCTGTCTGCGCATGATTTGGAGCTGGCTGTCGCAGGAGGGAAAGAAAGGGCCCTCCACCAGTGACAAATGACAATCTCAGAATAAACACACGAGTTAGGGAGGGGAGGAGAAAAAGAGCTGAATCACTCTTTCATCATCCATCAGCCTCTGTTGGTCTTCTCATTAACCTCTGGTCTCTGCCACTCACTCTCTTCTGGTGTCTGTCACTCATTTTCTTTCTTTTCACTCACTTTTCTAAAGATATAAGGCAATTTGTCCTTTTGCAATAAGATTGAAAAGTGTAAGAAATTCATGGAATTATAGACTTTTTAGTCTTTAGTCCCATTTCACTTTTTACTTTAATCACAAATTAATAGCATCGCTGAGAGCTTGATCACACTCTTGTGAGGTAAAAAATGCGTCTCCTGAGCTGCAAGTTCAACATGCATTCATGTTAATGCCGGAGACATGGACACCACCGGCAGTGCAGATTGTGAGTGCATACCAAAAGTACGGCGACTCATTCCCTACTCTAGCTCTCAGCACTGGCTAAAACCTGCAGCCAGCATGCCGAGCCCCCCTGATCCCAGTGCCGGCTCAACCAAACACACACATGACAGATGCCTCCTCTGCTGCAGCGCAGGCATTCGGAGCATCTCCTCCGCCACCAAAGGCATATTCCTTTTATAACCAGCAGGGATTAGGGCCCATTGGAGGAAGCTAGCATGTGAGCTGGCCTTAGGCGGCTTGCAGATAAAAAAGCATCTCAAATTGAATCAATAACCGCCAGCCGCCAACTAATCCTGGCTAGCCCCCATAAACGCCACTACAGCAGTCCCCTCCACAAACCCCTGCCAATACCCTAGTCCGGCCCCACCCTGTCCAAGCTCCAGACCCCTTCATCTTTTTATAACTGCACCCCAGGGCCATGCAGGGGTGCTCAGGTGAGGGCTTTCAGGCCAGGGTGGGGCGAGTTGTATATTCGGCGCAAAAGGGGATGAAGGGGTACGCTCGTTCGTCCAGGTAATCCATCAGCAGACAGGCCAGCTTTGGACTGCACGGCGACTGGCAGCCGGAGAAAAGTGGACAGCTGATGTGGGTCGAGCCCAGCCACAGCACGCCAGACGGGATAAAGAGATATAAGCCCCCCACCCCGTGCTCAGTGCTCCCCTTAGTCCCCCCATCCATAGACCCATGTCATCCCAAAGCTCTTTCATCTTCAAACCCAGCGGGTGCTAAAGCAAACTTTCCACTTTGGCTCTCTAGGGGCAGGGCATTGTGGGATTGCAGAGAGACCTGCACTCTTTGCTTCGGTGCCTCAGAGAAGGGTTGCCACACCCCTTGGTTGATTGGTGGATTCAGAGAGCAGTGACAGCTTAGCAGCATCAACAGGACGCTGGAGGACCCAACCTATATGATGACTGTATAAAACTCACCGGGATAAAGACTATTATCTTGAAGTAGGCCTAAGGGCTGAAATGTCATCAGAATAAAAGAAATGCATATGGAGCGTGCAACATTTTGTGTACGTCCAGTAATCAGCACCTCGTCACAACCCTTACGTTTCAAGTATTTTAGAGTTTGCGAACTACCAGTCCCTCTTGTGGTTCCCTGGTGTGTGTAAAATACAGAATCTGTACAATAACATCACAATTATGAATGTGTTTTTATAGTGAAATCAAGCTGTCAACAGCTCTCACAGCCTCCAAGTCCTCCACGTCTCTGCAGCTCGCACAAATTCCTCCCAGCCTCTACTGGCTCTCCTCTTAATGAATATCATTTTTAAATTTTGGTTTGGGACAGAAGATGCGAGCCGAGGCGAGGATCAAGCCATGGAGTGGTGGGATTTCCAAGCTGTCAGGAAAACTGAGCAAATCCTATCCCCAGGCCACTGGCTCCACGCAGGAATGTGGGGCGTCCACTTTAATTGTGCTTTTCTCCCCGATCCCCATCTCGCAAAAATCAAATTTCCCTTTTCCCACTTTGTGGATTCCCTGAAGAGCTTGGTGCAACATCTTTTAAATGCGACTCAAGGCCACGTATAAAAGTCGCAGTGAGTAAGAGAAGAGGCTTCGATGGTTAGATAACTGAAAGCTTCAAAGTCAAAAAGGACTAAAAGAGACAGCCGGACAGTAAATCAGGGAGACACTTCAAAGCGAGCCATGGAGACAGCCGTGCAGATAGACGAATGAGACGGGAAGACAGACACTAAACTCAAATCAAGATGGTAGACAAAGCAAGCAAACATCGTCATGCAAGGACGAAACAGACCAACAATAAGCTGTGTAAACAAACTATCAAAGTAGACAAAATATGAGCAACGGTCACACACACACACAGCTGTTGTTAGCAGCCAGCCAGGCAGGCTGACAGAAAGACAAATAGAGTGAGAGATCCCCGTGTGAAAGACAAAGGAGGGTACAGTAGTGGGTTGCAGCAGCCAAGGGAGACTTCATTAGTGAGGTCAGTGCCCCAGGGTACTTAGTGTAACACTGGAGGCCTATGCAGCCGCCCCCCCGGCCCTATGCCGAGGTGGATATTGCATCTTTGCGATAACATCTCCCTACATAGGAGGGGGCCCCAGCATCACAGCATAAAGACCCCTGTTTTCGGCAAGTTTGAAATAAGGCTTTGTTCCCCCAAGGCCTCGGCCCCCTCCCCCCCACCACCACCTCCTCCTCCTACTCTTTCCTCTTGGGTGGGCCAGAGACTTTCCAAAAAACTGAGCAACTTGTGTCTGGGGATAGACCCCCCTTCTGCGCAAAAACACACTCGCACACGCACGCATACAGGCACGTGCACACTTACACACACATCCACCACCCTCAACCCCTGATCCCGACGGTGGCGTCCCCTGGCTTTCGGCCACGTCTGCGTGGAGCGGTCGGTAGGAGAGGTGGAGATCCAGCGCTGCTGCTGGGGGAACAGCTCCAGGAGGGGCCTTGGTGGGCTCATCTCACCCCAGGGAGAGTGGGGGGGCCCACAGAGAGGTGTGTGTGTGTGTATGTGTGCAAAAGGCCTGAGGGGGCCTAGTCCTGGTCAAAGGTGCCTGGCTGCCTGGGCACTCCAGGGAGCTCCAGAGACAGGCAACCTTTACATGGAGCCTCCCTGGGTTACAGACGCTCCACAGTCTGTTACATACAGTTTACTGTAAAAGCCCTCGCCGCTCATCAATAGCCACACTCACACTCAGACAATAATAGCAACATTCATGAATCAGCACAACCAACAAACATGCTTCATATCAGCTCACAAAGCACCACATAACTGTCGCTATGAAAGTAAGAAAAAAAAAGGCATGTATGCTAATTTCCTCGTCCATTCCTGACATGTGAGGGGTTTGTCAAGGTCTTACAGTAGGATGGACAGTATAAATATCCCTGTTGTGATGCTGCGATGGGTTGCCAGGTAGGAAAGACATGCATGCACCCCATTTATACCCGCATCAGCTGGTGGATTTATAGGACCCTTAAAACGGATCAATCATTTTCCACTCCCAGGTCTCTACACCTCTCATCCCCTCTCTCCACACTTTCCTTTTTCACTCTACACTTGTATGCAGAAGAGGGAGTGGACGTGTGCATGAGTGCACCTGTGTTGCACGAGTGTGTATACCTTTAATGTATCTTTGCACATATATGTAGCGCTGATTGTGTATGTGCACATGGCTGCATGTGCTTAGCGGCACAGTCAACTACCAGCGCTGGGTGCTTTTCATGTTCATTATCACTTGTTTTATAGTGGAATATTTAAGTCGGGGGGCCTTGGCGCGGCTGCGGCTATAGTTAGAGAACAAAGGCGAGTGCTGGGGGTGTCGGGAGGGTGTGGCATGCCGGAGCGCGGCGCGGAGCTTTTCAGTAAGTGTTGCGCCCCACACTTCATGGAAAGCCAGGGGGCCAGCCGCGTAGGCAGACGGAGCTAAATTCAACTCATTCCTGTATTAATGGGAGCTTATGTGCCATTCCACCTCACTGAAGAGGGCATTAGCCAGAGCCAGACAGCCAGGATACACCTCAAAATATCTCCTCTCTCTGGCCCTTCTCTGTCTCTCTTGCATTATGTTTTTTTTTTTTTTTTTTACTTACATGTGGGTTTGGCAGTACGACTGGTGAGGCTGTGTCTGTGTGGGGAGGCTATCCGATAGATTGCTCTGTCTGAAATTCAGCAATTTCTTTCCAATTTATGTAAAGCCTTGAATAATCCAAATGAGAAATGTGTCTGCTCGGTATGTAAGTGGTTTGGCGTCAACATTCATACCACTAAATACATCATATTCCATACTAAACCAGAGGGAGAGTTCTCAAGACCCGTGCATCTATAATGCTACAAGTTTTTTTCACCTGCTGAACAATTCAATAATGATCTATCAGCAGGCTCTGTTTTGCTCTTCTGTCCTTCTGAGATTTCTGAGGCTTCTGAATGAAAATAATGCAAAACTTCATTCTGCAAACTGGCCTGACCCCAATGACCACTGTGAGAAATGGAGTGACCTTAGACCTGACTCTTGTTTCAGAGAACATTATAGCTGACTCACTGACCCATGTAAGGGTCCCTTTCACTTGACACTGAACATCAATTAGCGTTTGCTAATTTAAAGTGAATTTACAACAACATAAATGCAGAGCTGGTTTAAACTTACACAAAAAAATCTGTCCTGTCTTGCCACTATTGTTTCCAAGGAGAGATTTACAAACTGAGAGGATGGAGAACTGTCATTTTCACATTTCAAGTGAGCTTATTCTTCCAAGAGATGTAACCTGTGGCTCCTTGTCAGTATGGGGTAGCTAGTAGGGGTCATATATCAGAAAAGGTCTGGACTGAAGCACATCAGAAGTTGAAGACAAAAAAATTGATATTTATAACAACAGGAAGCTATAACGGAAACGGGAATAGTATTTATAGTGTATAACAGGAAAATGGCACTTTTTCAGTGGCGATAATTGATTTTAAATGATAACAATATGTATGCATATAATATATAACAGTATCACAATCATGACTCTGTTATTGGAAGGAAATTGTACACAGTGAACAGTACATCACTATGTACTGCTGTAAAATTGTTCCTACTTTGTACCACTTTGTGAGCTGTCATGAATCGTTCTGAAGTGTATTGTTCTGCTTGGAATTGCTCTGATTTGAACTGTTTTGTTATTTTGGCTGGCCGCCTTTTCGCTTGGGACTCGGTGTGTCTGCCTGTGTTAACGGAGATACAAGTGTGTACTAGGAGAGACGTTCATTGTATAAGGGGGACTTTTCTGTGCCGCACGATGGAACGAGCTGAGCAGTTATTAGCTGGCAGGGATAATTGGACTCTATGTAGGTGGCATGACCCGGCTGTCTGCGACAGGAAGGCCCAGAGCTGAGCGTGACCTCGACCGCTGACCTTACAAATGCAATACAGTGACCTTTGACCCTAGCCACATTAAAGACACAGTGTTGTCTTTCTGCAGTCAGCCAGCAAATTAGAGCACAAGGGGCCAAAGAATCCTCACCTATTCTTTTCAGTCAGGTTAGTGTTGCATCCTGTTGTATTGTCATTAAACTGCGACAAGAAATATCAGGGGGGTGCTTTGGACTTGTGGCAGGAAGCTGTGAGGTGCGTTTTAACTGTCTCTATCTCCTCCCTCACAACTGTCACTTAAAGTCACTGTTTTATAGAGGGATTTTGTTCTGGGTGCAAAAAATGTAAATAATTAACTTTTCGGTGGATAAGAAATGAGCAAAATTGTCTGACTATTCAACAAGGCCTTATGTGGCCTTTGATGTGCAATGTAGTGCTACTGCTCGTTTTCCCAGAAGCTTAATAAGCCCAATATTAAATTTAATAAAAACTGAATAATTTCTTCTGCCGTCAGCAGGCACACTCTTTATTTCAGGGGAGGTGGGATGCCTCCACCATGAAAACACTGTGGAAAGCCTGACAATCGATACAACCAGATTATTTAGTACAGTGATGCCATAAAATTTATCATGAGAAGCTGTGATTTAAAAACAAAATTCAGGGGTATTCAGGGGTAATTCTGGTCCTCTCTCAAGGTTCCACAGTGAGGAGGACGTCCTGCTTGGGCTCTATCTATCTGGTGTGGAGAGGAGGACGTGCTGCTCTGGCTCTATCTATCTGGTGTGGAGAGGAGGACGAGCTGCTCTGGCTCTATCTATCTGGTGTGGAGAGGAGGACGAGCTGCTCTGGCTTTAACTGTTTGGCGATGCCTGGAAGCTCATTGACATTATTCTGGATCCAATTTCTCACCCAATTATGTTCACATTATATCTATTCATTTTTGTCATATGGATTGTCAGTGTTGTATTTTCATTATGTTGTTACTCAGTACCCACGACATCTATTGCACATCTGTCCATCCTGGAAGGGGAATCCTTCCTCTGTTGCTCTTCCTGAGGTTCCTTCCAGTCTTTTCTTTTTTCCCTGTTCAAAGGTTTTTTTTTTTTTTTTTGGTTGGGGAGTCCGATTAGAGGGTCGTTCTGTAAAAGGCAGAGGGTGTCATATCCTGTACAGATTGTAAAGCCTCCTGAGGCAAAACTGTGATTTGTGAATCACCTGATAATAACAGCTGTTGTGTTTTCGTTACCTTCTCCTCTCCACAGGGTCCACAATGATGAACCGCCATGTTTCAGCAGTAGCCCAGGACGGACAAATCAAACTCTGTTGACTGGAGTCAATAACGTTACTCACTCCCGTCGCCGCCACTCTCCCTTTCTTACTTCATCACTCACTTCTCATATACATAGACACACTCTACGCACCGGCTCTGCTCCAAATGAATTTAGAGAGGGAAATTTGCATTTTCACGTTGGCCACCGTAGCGCTCTTACACGCTTGGCACATGGGAGAAGCTTCAGTTGGTTGCAATCTCCTCACCTCAGTGCAAGATACCGCCAGATCCTACAAACTGGGCCTTTAACTTCCTAACAAAAAACAGTATGCAAATGGTAATAAAGGACTGTATGCTGAAGTACATGGGATTTACTGTTTTACTTCTGTTTTTAGTGAAGTAACTAACTGATATCAAGAACTGTGGGATTTCACTGGCATTGGTATCGACTACTAAATGTCTGGTATCGTGACACTCCTAATTTACTAACTATTTTTGTGAGACATTGAGACAATAAGCTGAGTGTGAGGTCAACAAAAGTGTGACTCCACTTGCAAGTCATGGATACGCACAGGGCTGACACACAAGAACACACACGCACACAAAGACAGAAGGATACCCTTACAAAGTACATGAGCACCTTGAATTTATGGTACAATCTTTCAGGAGATCCCCCCTTGTCCCTCTTGTCTCCCTCTGTGCATCAGTCACCACGGAGGGCAGGAAGGCCTCTCTTGGGGGACATTAGAGGAGAGTTATCTGTCAAGAAGGACGCAGCGCTCCCTTAGGCTGCCACTGAGCGACAAGCGTGTCCCCTTGCCTGCTCTCCTGTATCACAATACGGCTGTTGAGTGACTGGAAAGCCCTAATGGATGCAGGTATCTGCTGTTAGTCTGATCTTCTATCAGAGCCTTTGGCAAAAGAAAAAAAAAAGATAAGGGAACAACCGAGGGAGGGAGTTTCATGTGTGTGATTAATGTGTTTGTATGTAGGAACTCCTTTGATGGGGAAGTGTGTCTGATTTGGTAGCTCATGCATTGGTGTGAAGAAAATATAATGAGGACATGTGTGGGTGTGCATTTAGAGAAAAGAGAAAGTGTGCGCATGCATAAGTAAATACAGGTGTTCGTGTGTGTGTTGTTAAGTGAGTGTCCAGCATACACTTACACTGTATGTGTGTGTTAGGTCATTAGTGCAGCTTTAAAGGCTTGGCATCCCCGCTGAAATCTGCAATAAACCAGAGGAATTTAACAACTCGCAAAGTCATCAGGGGGAAAAGAGTTTACCAGCCAATCCATCATCTAGATGAGTCTTTCTCAACCTTTTCAGCACGCAATCCCTCCTAAAAAACACCTCTTGTTTCAGGCAATAACACACAGAGTGGTGAACTTTAACACCAAAGGATGGATTTTATTTCCTTTAGCAGGATATTCTACTCAGTGGATAGAAAACAGATAATCTTTTGAAGCAGCATCTCTGAACATATTCCTGATCGTCTTTTCTGCAGCCGTTGCCGTCATTGTCGCGTCATTCTCCGAAATCTTCTGCGTATGTCTCTGCCCACATGCGCCACCGAAGACACGATTCTCTGGAACCAAATAAACCTTTGCACATTTGAGCTAAAAATAGTCTTGTTTATTTTGTCTCAGGCTATACTCAATGGTTTACCACCAAGACAATCACCAGGAGATGTTAAGGGCTTTCAAAGATTTTCCATCGTGAGTCTAGAAGAGGTGCAAACTGTACAGGGAACACACTGTTTCCCCTTAATTGGAAGTTTGACAGTGCATCAAATTGTTTTATAGTGTCTTATTCTCTGGGTCTCGCATGGACCACCCTGATTCATCCCACCCCATCTTTCATTTCACAACCCAAATCCCTCTTTCCTCTTCACTTCATCCTCTCCATATCCTCCCCTCAGCCCCGGTGCTCTTCTTCTTTCTCGCCTGGCATTTTTATCCGAACCTGTCCCTGCTCTCTGTCACTCACCTCCTCCTCTCTCTGTTGTCTTTCTTGTTTACTCCACTCATCCATGTGGCCCCTTGACCTGCATGTTGTCTGTGCGGACTCAATGAGCTATTGCCTAGCAACCCTACAGAGTGTTTTCCGTGAAGTAGATCAAAAAGAAAGAAAGGAAATCCCAGTCCGTTCAAGGTGAGCGATTGCTTAATATGGAAAAAATTAAATGATGGTGCAAAAGTTGAGAAAGTTGTTGTTTGAAACGTGTGCAGTACTCCAGTCGTCTTAAAGGGTAAGTTTGGGTGTTTTGAAGTGGGGCTGTATGAGGGAGCAGCTGCAAAATGTATTTTAGCCACCTAAAACAGAGGCCCATCTAAAAAAAACAATATCAGTGGAAGTGTGCTTTATGTTTTTAATATTTTTGCTGATTTACCTGAGCAGTCTATGTTCCTTACCTATGTTCTCGTCAAAGTAACCAGACTCCTTTGAAAAAAAGTAATTTTACTTTCACTGGAGTTTGGCAGCTTTGGCAAAAGCATAGATGGATACAACAGTTTCAGTTTCCCATCAAAAAGGGCTGTCTAACAGCAAGGTAACGTGGTGAAAATATTCTAAATATAGTGTACACTTAAACTTAGGTGGACCTTTCTTTTAAATGGCTAAAATACCTTTTGCTGCCGGCCCTGTCCACAGCAGTACATTGCTTTGGTTCTGTGTGTCTGCTTCTCCTAACTCGGGGTGCACTGACCATCATCTACTAGAGGTAATATACTGACTATGGATAAGTACCTCATACAACCCCACTTCAAAACACCCAAACTATCCCTTTCAGATATTGTTTGTTGCACAATCAATGCCTACAGAAGTGGGCTTCTCCACACAGATATCACAATATTTTTTTTCTTTTTGAAGCACACTTTAGCCTGATAACCTTCAATAAAAACAGTTCAGAAGTTGACAGTATCTCAGAAGGTATGTGAGTGTGGAGGGAGGGAGAGAAGGAAAGGACAAGGAAGATTAGAGTATGAATGTGAAATGGACAAAGACAGAAAGGTGGCTGGTAGAGAAGAAAGGAGCAACTGAAGGTGAAGAGATGACAAACAGCAGAGAAAGAAACAAAGTTGTGGGACAAATGGAAGTGACAGATCGCAGATAGAGGCAGAGTGGATGGCTCGGCCCTCTATTGTTTCAGGCTAATTTCATGGGATCAAACCAAAGCACAGCGCCAGACACAGACGGAGCTACAGCAATCTGTTGGGAAATCTCCCCTCTAATTGGGCCCGTGAAAAAAAAAAAAAGGGCCACCGCCGGCGCACACTGCAACTTGCTCTTGATTGCTTTACCTCCCCACAGAGCTGGCTGTACAAGCAGCTAGGCCTGCCAATCAATCACCGCGATGACAACTCGCTGTGGCTAACACGAAGGCGCACAGGGGTTAACAGTAAGTGATTATTTTACGGTGCTGGAACAATGTGTGTCAGTTTTAAATTAAAAAAAGCAATAAACATGGCTTTCACTGTCAATCAGTCAGTCTGAAGGACGACAATGCTGCAAAATTGGGGGGAAAGGAGTGACAATTTGACAGGGATTGAATGTGTGCGTTGGTATGTGCGTGTGTGTGTGAGTGTGTGTGTGAGTGAGTGGGACAATAAGGGAGAGGCTTTGTTTTGAAATGCTTCATAATGAGAGAGTGCAGCAGCTGAAGGAGGAGAGAACAGACAACTCCATACAATGGGTTTACAAGCATCCCAACTCCCACCTGCCCATCTATACATCAGTGGCTGTCACTGCAGCGCACTCCACCTCTCCACACCTTCAGCCACACACACACACACACACACACACTATCCCATGAGATGAGGTCATGGCTGGAGTGTCTCTACTATGGCGACGCCAAAGAACAATGCAGCTTACCCAGCGATTATAGAGATCAGTTTGTGTGTATACACATGTGCTTTGTGGAGGTTTATATACCTGTGCGTGCAGTTTTCTGCAAGAAAAACACACTCTCACAACCAATAATCCTGCATGTTCACCGAACCAGAGCCGTTCTGTCTGAATGGCAGTGAAGGGAGGTGTAAAAACAGTGAAAATTCGCCCTATCACAGGGGACGTGTCAGCGTGCTAAAATGAAAAGCGCCGACATAATCATCACGCGCAGAGAGCCTGCTCGGGCCCCGATAGTGGCGACAGTCCCGTTCTGGGGTGACTCATTGTTTCTGAGGCCTCTCATATGTGTCGCATTAGTAAGGAGACGACAGACAAAACAGAGTTCTCCCACTCGTCTCCTCCTTCATTGCTCCTCTGTCCTTGTCTCCTCTGTCTTCTCCCACATTTTCTTCCCTGCTGTCAATTACTCTTTGGGCTCGCATCATCTCCTTTTGTCATCCCCACCTAACTCTCACTGATGTTTCCCACTTTTTTATTTCTTTATCTGCTCTTTTTTCTTCCCCTCACCTCTCTGTTTCTCTATTGTCACCCCTCCTAACTGTCTATACGGGGAATTAATGAGGCAATTTTTTTGATCTCATCCACTTCAGACCTGTCAAATCTCCTCTCTCACGTCCTCAATTTCTTATCTGCTATCCCACATATTTTCTCGGCATCATTCGCTCAGTGTATTGTTACTATTTTGGCAGCAAACAAATGTTTTGCCTGGTATCTGCTTACCCTCGGCTTGTTAATAATAGGGCTCGGGTAGCCCTGTTATCAGATCACTAAAACTTTCCCAGTCTGTAGGACACACATTTCGTTGTCGCCTCTCGCTTTATCTCTTTTGGTCTATAACCAAGACATAGTGTTTAAAACCACAAGTGTTCCTGCTGGCGAGTGATCAAATCCTTCCCTTATCCTGTCAACAGAAATACGGTAAAAATACAAGTTAAGAAAATGAACAAATGAGCGAAAAAGGGGGTGAAGTGGAAGCTGGGATAGGGAAAAGTCCTGCCTGAGCTCAGACAGCCAATAACAAGAAGCTTTCCAACAGCCTCTGTGTGTGTGTGTGTGTGTGTGTGTGTGTGTGTGTGTGTGTGTGTGTGTGTGTGTGTGTGTGTGTAATGATGCGTGTGTCCCTGGTGACAGGCACTCTTAGTGACTTACAGTATGTGTATGTGTGTGTTATGAGAGTGTATGGGAGATGGGAGGAGAAGGAGGTGGAGGGGGTAAGTCCTTCTAAATATGCATCTTAATGGCTGCTCTGTTCCCACCATTCACACCGAGTGATGGAGAGAGTGAGGGCGAGCGAGAGAGAGAGAGAGAGAGAGGCAGGGGACGAGGAGAAGTGGTGCTGCATGTTTTCAAGTGGGCAGCCAAGACGGGGACGCAGACAGAGAGACAGCGAGCTGAAAAGACAAGCAAACGTCAACAAGAGGAAAGCTATGTAAGGAGCCGCCATACCTGACTCCTTCAACCGTGGCCCCATTCCATAGTGCACACACACACACACACACACACACACACACACACACACACACACACACACACACACACACACACACACACACACACAGGCCTCAGCAGCAGTAGCATTGAGGAGCAGAGTGGAGGACTAGCCTCCTCAGGCAGTAGCTGTTTGTCGCTAAATGAAGGCCGGCATTCTTTGGTTTCCCAGGGAGCTGGGTGCCTGCCAGTCCCCCGGCCACTGAGTGCCATTTTATTAAGAACAAAATGGAGCCCCTATGAAAGGAGCCCAGCACTGAGCCTGCACAGGTCTCACTGAGCTGAGCCTCGGCATAAACAAACACCACCTTAAAGAGACAGGCTGGCAGAAAACGAGGGACGGCAAGAGCCTCAAGAGCCCTCTGAGAGATAAAAACTGCTCAGGGATTGGCAGTGGCTGTTATTGATGAGCGGGAATCACCTTACAGAGAGGTAAGGTGAGGTGAGCTGTGGAATGCAGTGACAAACAGGCTGGTTATCCCTTCAAAAAACTTCAGTAGATTACCAGTAGTTAGAAGTGGTGAGATGCTATAGAGATGATATATTAACGCAGATGTCACCTGCAGAGGGCAACCTCCATGTCTGAGAAGTGAAGCCAATGAGGAAGTGCCCTAAACCTGCATTCTTTCCAACAGCCAGCAGGTGACGACTCCTCTGGCTGCAAAAAGAAGTCTGACTGTATAGAAGTCTATGACAAATTGACTCTACTTCTCACTTGATTTATCACCACAGTAAACATGAATTTATGGTGTCAGTCACTAGTTTCAAGTCTTCTTCAATACAGCATGATGTTCATTTAGTTAATTATGGTTAATTATTAGAGTTAAATAGAGCATAAAATAGGCTAGTTGCTGTGGTTGGTGTTACCGGCGTTACACAGTGGTCGGGCACACACTGATTACATTATGTACCCACCGCCGGCACTGCTGCCGGCGTCACATTATTTGCAGAAATAAAACCCATTTAGTTCATTTTGGTGTATCAGCGGACATGTTATCAATAGCCAGTCAGACGACGGACGCTCCAAACTGATTGTGAACGCAGCCCAGAGCAGCAGGTGTCATATTTCACACACATGGGACGACAGAGAGTAGACAGGTAGAGAGATGGCAGATGATTTGGTGTGGAAGTGGAAAGCAAACGCACCTATTTGGCAATATTTCAGATTTAAACCCAGTGCTATAAGGCAACCATAACGTTAATGAAGCAATCACCGTGAGGAGGAACGAGCGGTCACAGCTGGTGTGCATGGCGCAGCAGCGCTAGGTGGAAACCTGCAGCCTCGCAGAGGTCAGACACAGCGATCCGATGGTAAAGACCATAGTAAACACGCTACTGTACACATGTTGACCATCATCTTTTCTTGCAAAATGTCCAGTGTAATCGGTACCACCGCTGTTGTAACAAGTTTATTAAAAAAAATATATAATAATAAAATTTCCTCACCCTACCATGAAGCTGGGTAAGTTTTACACACACAGCGTTGTCCGGTCTGGGAGTTGTCCACATTTTCTGCTTACAACTTTAACCCTTTCAACAGTGTGTTTGCAGTTCATAAAAGTCCATCTTAACATTTTGGTGACCTAAAAATCTCTTATTCAGTATTCGGTTGTACGTAGTTCCACCCTCTCGTGCCAGTTCTGGTTGCAAAAAACAACAGCATGGCTACGGCCAAGACAACAAGATGATGATGGCCAAAAAAAAAAGAGGGTGGCAACAAAAGTGCCACACCCAAGGCTTCAAAACGAGAGTCCAACCAATGGATGGCGTCAAGGTGACTATATCCACTTCTTGTATACAGTCTATGGTAAAGACAAGTGCCAGTAAATGACCTAAGCCCACCTTACACTAGCCATGGCTAAGCCAAGTTAGAAAATGTTGCACCTCACAGCATCAGCAGTCTATAATCAACACTGAGACAGAGAGACAGTAGAAACACACACTGTTACATATGGACATGCAAGCACATACTCACACATACTGTATAGGCAAACCTGAACAATGATACAGTACCCACAGACAGACAGACAGACAGACAGACAGACAGGTCTTGATTTGTGATATTGGGCTATACAATTTTATTGACTTGACTTGAGTGAATGTAAAGCCCAATTATTGGACGGCTGGAGCAGTGGAAGCAGAGAAGATGGATGTGTGGTTAATAAAATGATGGATGAATGGAAGGAGGGATGAATACCGAGACACTGTACTGTTGGTTTGTACGAAGGCCTCCCCCCTCCTATCCTCCCCTGTCCCTTCCCATGATACACAACATATTTCACTGGTGTGCAAATTTGGACTCACATCTCATTAGAGGAGATATTTATTTGAGATTAGTGTAAACACACATGAATCGAGCCAGATGTCCAATTCACCATGTAACCAGGAGGGGTCAGTAACACAGAGTATCTGCTGAAGCTCACTGTCAGGTGTGTGTGTGTGTGTGTGTGTGTGTGTGTGTGTGTGTGTGTGTGTGTGTGTGTGTGTGTGTGTGTGTGTGTGTGTGAGATAGAGAGAGAGAGAAAGAGAGAGAGAGAGAACCTCTGGTTTGTGTATACAAGACAAGGTGTTTCTACAGAATGTGTATATGGATATACTGTATGTCTGTGTGTGTGTGTGTGTGTGTGTGTTTATTTATTTATTTATTGAATCTTGCTTGTTATTGTTTCCTTAAGAAAAAACACTATGATAATATATACTATATATACGCTAACAAATAAAAAAATAAAACATATAATAAGAGATAGAAAGTGTACATTGAAAAAGAAAGTACTCAAAAACAAGGGAGAGGAAATGGTAATAAAATAATAACAATAATAATACAAAATAAATAAATACATAAATATAGAAAATATTATAAATTAAGATTTAAAGTAAAAAAAAAAAAAGAAATATAAATAATTTAATAAAATAAACTCACACACGTATTTAACACCTTTACCTCACTTTGCCAGCTGAGTTTTGCTCATAATGTACATCATGAAAAGTAATAAAAGGTAACGTCTTACCCACATTAATTATTATTATTGGGTTGAAATAATAATATATTGAGACATAGTTCAAGGCAATTATTCAACTGCTAATTTCCTTACTGTGTATATAATTGATTGTTTCTGAATAAACGGCACAAACTGTATAATCATCTATATTATGTAAATAAGAATGCTAACATTTATTTTATTTCTTACTTCTCACTCCTTGTTTCTTATGATGCCAGCATTTAAATCATCTTTAGAGGGAAAGACACTGTTGACATAAAGAACAAGGTAGTGTGATGACAGGCTTAAAAAATAAGAAAAAAAAAAAACATGGATTTTTTTTCAGAAATATTTAGCTTAGCCACATGCTAAAACAGATGAAGTTATTAGTATTTTCCATACACTTTTTAATGCTACAAATTATCTACACACATGTAATAATTTCCAAGGAAACACATGTTCCCAAGGGCTTGCATATCAGAGCTCCCCTTCTCAATCACACTATAAACACACACACACATGCACACACACACACCCACACACAAAGTATGATGGGACCAGAGCCAACATCTGTCTTTGATATTATTTAACTAACCGCTTATTGTGGGAGCCCACCAGCACCACGGATGGCGTCTAGCGCTGTGTGTGTGTTAGTCTACGAGCGCGCTTTCGGCGTCCGTTCAGACACTTTGGCAAGCCGCTGTTGTGTTACATCCTTCAGGGGTTGAGCTGTGTGTGTGTGTGTGCGTGTGCGTTCAGCATGTGCGCCTGCATTTCTGAGAATGTGACTGCATACCAGCGCGCAATGTGTGTTTCCACAGACATGTGAGAACAGTGTGAGTGTGTGCGGTGGCTGTCCCCCCTCCATAGTGAAAGCCGCAGCCTCAAACCACATCAGAGAGCGTGTGGGAGACAGAATGACAAGGCCAGGAACCAGCCAGCGTCTGCCTGCAGCCACACACAGGCACGGACGCACGCTCGCACACTGACACACACAAATTCATACTTACGTACACATTTATCACACTTACTCATCTACTTATTGACACACGCTGTCTCTCTACCCCCCTCACACACACACTCACACACACACACACGCGTTTAACACCAACCGTCATTACACCACAAGCCCTATCCAGCGGTCGCCGTTTAGGCCAAGGATGCAGTCTGCAGCAGAGGCAGATGTTTGTGTTTGCATACTTTCTCACAGACAGACATTGACTGAGCGGAGGGCAAAATAGGCTTTCTACTGTGGATTTGTTTTAGCGTTTTGATGCGGTGCAACTGTCACTCATTGCCGTGTGGGATGAATGAAAATGAAAATATTTGAATTATTTATTTATGTCCACCTTACTGGGTAGTGGGTACAGAAATATAGGGCATGCAAGCAATAACTAGGCTAACACAAGCTCTGAAAACAAGATAATTACAGACGTGTACACATGTACATGCTGTACATGCATGTATGCAACCAAAATACACACATTCTTATTAATGAACGCACTGACAAACATTAGCAGCAGAGAGACGCAGCATGAGTATGATGCATGCTTGCGTTGTTATGCACACACAAGCACGCTGCTATTGCCAGCGAAAGACCATTCATGCAATTTCTCACGCTGACACACACACACACACACACAGACAAAGACGCAGCGCAAAGTGTAGATCATCCATGGGTCAGTGAAAGCTAGAAGCGGTGTTTTTCCTTGCGGTGGACACACATCAATTTCAAGGAAATTGCTCGCCCCATTATTGGAAAGTGTTACCGGAATGTCAATTAAGGGGGAAGTTTTTAACCTCGCACCACACAAATAAACAGTGCACCCCGCTCCCCCCTTATTAAAGGCGGTGTCAGTGCAGACAGAGAGTCTGGAGGGGGTAGAGGGGAGGGATGGAGGGAGAGAAGGAGGTAGGGATGGAGGAAGGGAGGCCCGGAGAAAGGGAGAACAGGGAGACGGGAGATTTGGTGCTCTCAAAGAAAATGCTTTTGGCTCTCCTTTTGTGCCCGAGGCTCTAGACCCCTGAGAACCACTCAAAAAACCCGGGCTCTGGCCCCGACTCAGGCCCACTTAAGGTTAACCTCAACAGGCGGGGATCTGTTTGACAGCTGGTTGGATCCTGTAGGTGCAACTGCAGCAGACCAATTAAGGGCAGGTCAGCGGAGGAGGGGAGGGAGGAGAGAAAGAGGGGGCTGCGGAGATAGAGAGGTGGGAGATGATAGAGTGGGAGGGGAAGGAGGATGGAAGGGCAGATGGTAAAAGAAGGGCTGGAGCAGAGAGGTGAAGGAGTGTGGGAGGAGTGATGCGTGTGGGGAGGGTTGACCGAGGTGAGAGGGAAGATGTGAAGGCGGGAAGAACAAAGGTGCAGGAAGGAGGGATAGGAGGTTAGAGGTGATGGTAGGGGAGATCGATAGTGGTAAGCTTACTTCAAAATCAGTGAAAGCAAATAAACACTTTGGGAAAAGGGAGAAGAGGTAAACGCAAGCGGACACGTACAGAGAAATAGTCGACCTAAGGTGGCCTTATGTCCAATCCAGGATACATCGTCACACCTGACCATCAGAGAGTACTTCAACAGCTCAATAAGTAGCCCAGCAAAATATATCCCAAAGGTCCACACAGTGTGAGAACGGAGCACTGATCTCAGAATGATCCAGAAATATTAGCAACGGATCAAAAGCCCAGACAACTTCAGACAGGTATCATCTACCGGTGCTTTACTGAACACAACCTCCAGAGATGGGTGGAGCGTGCTCAAATGGCTCCGAGGGTCTGAAGTCTGCGAGCTCATAGGCATGTGAAATGCCTCCACATAGCCAGTGTGTGAGCCTCTGTTTGGAAAAGGGTTTGCCAAGAGCCTCATCGCCATGACAGACCAACAGCTGCCGAGAGGCTGCATGCTCCAACGGCACAATTCCTCCGATCACTCTGGATGGAAAACGTTGTGTTGAAATAACTTCTGATCAGAACCTGAGAAAATGTAGAAATGCCAAGCTGAATTTGAGATAAATACATTTCCATTTGATATAGCAGCAATAAACATATTAGGGTTGTGTATTGGCAAAAATCTGGCAATCCGATACATATCATGATATTGGGCTTATGATTCAATATATTGTGATATGTTAGCAAGGTGATACACTGCCATTTCTTTCAAATGTAATTTTAGGGAAACTGTCACGGCATAAAGATACAACATATGTACAGTATCAGAGTAAAAATAAAGTAATTATGTGAAATTTTCATAAAGTGGGCATGTCTGTAAAGGGGAGACTTTTGGGTAAGATAAGATAAGATAAGATGAACCTTTATTAAACCCCAGAAGGAAATTCGGGTACCCATAGAACCCATTTACATTCACATATCTTGAGGTCAGGGGTCAAGGGACCCCTTTGAAAATGGCCGTGCCAGTTTTTCCTCAACAAAATTTTGAGCAACTTTGTAGCGTCATTTACCCTCCTTTGCAACATGGTTGGTACCAACGGCTTCCTTCGGTTTTCTAGTTTCATAGGATGCCATTAACTTCATTCTACCTTTAAAACTGACCCGCCACACCCTCTGAAAGGCAATAGCAGCCAGGCACGCCAGCGGGCCATTGGAGTTTTAACGGGTTAATTAAAAATCAATACAGTATCACAAAACATCGTGATACTCATGTATTGATATTTTCTTACTCCCTTACAATACCTATCTATCCATCCATCCATCCATTATCTGTAACCACTTATCCCATTCAGGGTTGCGGTTGGAGCCAGTCCCAGCTGACATTGGGTGAAGGCAGGAAACACCCTGGACAGGCTGCCAGACTATCACAGGGCTGACACATAGACAGACAACTATTCATGCTCAAATTGACACCTACAGGTCAAACTGCATGTCTATGGCCTGTGGGAGAAAGCTGGAGAACCCGGAGAAGACCCACACTAACATACAAACTCCACACAGAAGGGTTCTACGCCAGAGTCGTACCTGAAACCCTCTTGCTGTGATGCTACAGCGCTAACCACTGCCCCCCTACGACATATGCTGCTTTAATAATTCAGGCATTTAAGTATGCTGATGTAACATAGTGAGGAAAACCTTTCCCTGAATTTCTAAAAGACACATTTCAAGGGGGAAATCTCCTCTATGGTTTAAAACGGGGCTCCGAAGAGAGCTTTGAGCACTGCGGGAAGCTCCCACTGAGACGCTCTGTCATCCTCTGCCACCTCACACCCTGTATGAAGCATTTAATGAGGAGATCATACGCTGGGAAGTGGTGAGGCAAGAGAGCCTCACTCCCTCCATCCAGGTCATCATCACCTGATGACAACTGGAGAGGCAGCTCGGGTTGTTTGGTGTTAAAGGTGAAGCCTGAGACACATCATCACATCATCAAGTTTGTCACCCAAAGTCTCGGTCACCCTGCGCCAAGCAGCCACAGCACTGCTGCTGTATGACGTAATCGCGGAAATAGGAGTGCTTGTGGAGGATGAGGATCACGGAAAGACTGGGCGCATCCTGGACGGGTGCATGTAAATTTAGGTGTATTTCTCTGCTGAGGGAGAGTGGTCAAGCCTGTGCAGGCTGTGAGAGGGTGATGCCAGGGTAAATACAACAAGAGAATTCAAAGCTAGTAAGTACAGCGTGTAATTCCACTGCCCCAAATATGTCTTGCGGTTCTGATTTCTTAGTTGAAACAGTCAACGTGGAGAGGAGATTATTATACATCATCATTAGTGTACTACTGACTCCAGAGTAATCCTCAGCAAGAGCTCCCATGTCAGTAAAAACCCCAGAAAAGAGAAGAGAGTGGAGAAAGAAAGGGAAAGGGAGGGGGGAGAAAGAGAGAGTGATGGAGAGCTAGAAAGAGAGACAGATCAGGAGAGAGGAGCAATTCTGAATCTACATAGTTAATGAACACCATTTCACTGGTTACCAGCGGCAACCAAAGTGGCTGCAGAAACCATTCCCATGCCATTCTCGGCCTGCTTTTTGGGGTGAGCTCATGTACGTGTGTCAAAGAGAAGTCTGACTGAACAAGCTCATTCAAATGAGCGTTTTTTTTTTTCTCCCTGCGTTTTTACGTACAATAACCAGAATGTGCTTCTCATCTCTGGCGTCCATTACAACCAGAGCGACAGTCGTTTTAGAAACAACAGGAATAGATGGAAAATAGTGCACGGCACAGGGAGAGGCTGAGAATGGTGATGGATTATGTGTGATGATGTGAGTTGTGCGTATGGGTATTCGAGTAAGTGCGGACAAAAAAGCCAAACGTAACCGAGCTAACCATAAACGCGCCTTTCCAAGCCAGGCCATTAGAGTTGTGCACAGCTTGGATTCTGCACTACAACTTACTTTCACCACTGCCTTTGGTGCCACTGACAGTTAAAGAAAAATGATGTGTTGAGATCAGTTTACATGAAAATCCCATTTCAGTGTGGTCACATTTGTTTGTTTATTCACAATGATTATATTTTACAGTGTTATTCATCCGTCTGCATTAGAGGGGGGAGCAGACAGAAAAGCTTACGAACCAGACTCAAAGCTGTGACTTCATTACTTTACAGGTCTTCAGCCTGCTGAGCCACCGGTTCACAGCCTCGATTGTCAAACTGGTGTTTCAGCGTAGGAATGCTGAGCAAATAAAAACACCACTGTTTTATTTCCATAAAGTAGCCAAGGGTCTGGCTTCTCTCTGTCCTGTTTTTTCGCCTGCTGCTGTGCGTTCCAATAAAAGTCTCCATAGATAATGAACGCTAGTAGGCCGCCTTCCACGGCCGAACCTTGGCTCCGATGGCAGTTATGACTGTCCGCTGTGGTGTCTGTGTGTTAGTCATGTCAGGATGAATGAGTCACCGGAGAGAAAACCTCAAGCACCACCCAGGTAACAGTTCAGCCACACACACATTCACACACAACATTGCACTGACATGAGCGAGGCAGGGGCAGGACTTGTATTGTGTGGCATCATGCTGCCACCGTGTGGCCAGTAGAAGGACGAACAGGGCTGGCAAAGCATGCAGCATACAGTCCAGAATATTATCAAGGAGTTTGGATTTAAAATGACTAAAATAAAAGTGAGAACGTATAATCAAGTCCCAGGTGACAGATTATAGACTTGTAAGTGAGCTGCTGCACTGGTGCGATGTGTAACATCATTATTAAGGCACCTCCACACACTTGGTCCACCCCTACAGGTGCCCTCAAGTATCCCTGGCTGATTAGACTTCCTCTGGGGACTGTGTGGGCGTGTAGACCTCCTGATTGCCCCATGTCTTACACCTGTTACAGCAGGACAACTTCCTACCTCTATCATTTTTATTAGCACATGCATTTTTATTTAACCTGAGCAGATGACTGGCTGGAACGAGAGGAAATCTGTGTGGGTTTGCATGCCTTTTAAAAAGTCTTTAAAGTTAGGTTTGTTGGTTTGCCAATGACGACTTCAAATCTCAACATTTTCGTGGGATTACCTCGTGGTGAGGCAGCTATACAGACTACGTTTCCAAAAAGGGAACTGAAGCCATTATCTCCCGCCAAAGCAACCAGACTCCACTGGACAATTTCACCTCACAGCACATCACTGCCTCGATCAGTTAGTTTGGGTTATTGCGTGACTTTGGCGAATCCGAACCAACTAAAGTCACGCAATAACACAAACTAACTGATCGAGGCAGCAGTAGATGTAAAAATAGGGTAAAAATTACAATTTTTTCGAGTCTTGTTGCTTTGGTGAGAGCATAGATGGATACAACGGCTACAGTTCCCTGTTGGAAAACGTAAAGCAGTGAAAATATTCTTAAATATAGCGTACACTTACATATACAAACTGATATTGATTTTTCTAAGGTGGGCCTTTCGTTTAGGTGGCTAAAATACGTTTTGCTGACGTCCCCGTCCACAGCAGGACATTGCTTTGGTTCCATGAAGTAACTCCTGTCTATTTCTCTTAACTGGGGCGTGCCGACTGTCATCTGCTGTATGTAATACACTGACTATAGATAAATACCTTATACAACCCCACCTCAAAACACCCAAACTATCCCTTTAATAACCAGACCTCAGACACCTACCCTAACACATAAAGATATCTGCATTAGATGATACAACCCCACGGTATGCTATGTAAGGTAAATTGGAGGAGAGTATGTGCACCAAGAAATAAACTAAAAAAAAAAAAAAAAACTCCTGCAATGCACTGGAGGTATAATACAGCAGACAAAGAGCGCCCAAAGGTGGCATTTAAAAGGCAGGTGTTCAGATAGTGAAGTGCCAATATGGCAGAGTCGTGATACAAGGAGCAGATGTGACTGCCTTTTCTCTTGGCACTTTATCAGCACTGACAGAGCACATTGTTTTCAATCCCCCTCGCAGTCCTTACAGACGCTTGATTTCTCACACTGGCAATTTGGGATTTTAGTTAAGCTTATTTGTGTGTTGTGCAAATAAGAATAAGCTAAATGTAAATGAGAAAATCCACAGTAAAGCGGAGCTCGTCTGTTGATATCAGAGTCTAGATTTGTGAGCTAGTTCAGGCTTCCACACTGCTAGAAACACGGACACCAAACACTGCTGAATATGAGCAAACTTTGCTTTATGAGGGAATGTGCGCAGATAATTTGGTTGCACTGCGGAAGCTACATCAGTGATGGTATATAGTAGTCTTTAGCAATATCACAAATTAAATCCATATCCATGTAGGTAAAACTTCTAGCTGCTATTGGTGATCAAATTAGCTCTGTGACAAATCAACAGATATATACAGTCCCTTGGCAGATGTAGTGACTTCATCAAGCTAATGAGGAAGGAGTGATAAGCCAAGTGACCACAGTACTATTTCACGTCAAACAGTCATTATCTTTATGGAGAACTGGAAATAGAGAGTTACTGAATGAGGCCAACAGAAAAAAAGGAAAATTGTGAAATACGTAGATGAAGAGCGTAAGGATGATATCACTGGAAGGGAAACAGCTTGGAGGAGTTCCCATCACCATGCCCTCCCCTGACTCCACATGGGCCCACATCATCAGGCTAATTACCCCAGTAATTACTGTGCTAATGCTGTAAAGGCCTCGGGGCATCCTGCTTTGATTGAGGAAGTTGGGCAACTCGAGGGAACAGTGGAGATGTCGAACTGCTGCCAGTGCGCCATTCAGCATCTGTCATCCCTGGCCTTTCAGTGGACGTGTCCGAGTGCGTCCTTGTTGGTTGTACGAAAACATTGACATTTTCATGATAATGCTATGCAGGACTCCTCCCACCCAGGATCCCTATCTGGCATTATACTGGTGTGTCACCACCAACAACCACTTCACCTTTTAATGACTGTAATCAAAGAATTAAGTGGCTGTGCACACTGAGGCCCTCTCACTGCACCTCCCTGCTGTTATCCAACAGCATGACGGCACACTCGTCTCTATACGAATATTCATCAGAGTTGAGTATCCGTGTTATCAGTACAATTTTAAGTTCACATCCATACAAAAATATTGTGGAAAGCATCTATCATCATAAAGGGGTAACATTTCATTTTACAGCTCTGCAAATTTCATGGTAATTACAGGATAATTAGCAAGTAACCTATTTGAAATTTCTTCAAAATTACTGCAAAATGACCCCAATATTTACCTCAAAATGTTTTGATTTAATAATTATATGCTAAAATAGCATATAATTGTTAAAATAGGGCCCTTAGGCCTGAGAAGCAGATAAATGCTGCTGGAAAATCAAAATTAATAGAAGCCACTTTGTAACCTGGTAGCTAATGTAATGATTTAGGGATTTTTTTTAAAGAAATTTCAAATAAGTTATTATTCTAATTATTATCAATTTATCCGCAGACATGGAAATAAAGCATATTATTAACTTTGTATTTTTTTTTTTCCTGGAAATGTATTATATAAATTACCAACTATGTATTATTACTTACTGGGAAATAGTGGAAAAACATTCATGATTAAACAATGTTTATAATAGATTATAATAGAATAATAAAAGTCCAGAGTCAAGTCCCAAGTTGATAAATTTGAGGTAAATATTGAGGTAATTTGGCAGTAATTCCAAAGAAATTTCAAATAGGTCACTTGCTAACTATCACCTAATTACCATGAAATTCGTAGACCTGGAAAATTGTTACCAAAAGCAGCTCACTGTGTTGGTCAGCATGATCCTGGTGTAACTGACACTCCTATATAAAACTCACTATACACTATCTGCCCAGCATCCTAAGGGAAGAAAACCAATATAAATGGGTGGCAGCAGCTGAAACGGAACCAATTTTGTAGGTGGTTGGTGAACCAAACCCGATCCATCATATCCCTTTCACTCACTCAGGTTAGCTACCTAACTTCAGCTTAGCACTGCAGTGACTTAGTCATTTGTCTGGCTATCTTTTGAAGCATTATGTGAGGTTTGCATGCCAATTGTATCAGATGGTGTATTAGCCACGTGACAACGAACGCAGAGCGCTGCAAAAACAACACATTGCGTCCAAAAAGAGGTTTAGTCTGTAGCACAAAACTGGATGAAACAGATGGGAAATAAACAAGTTCGCTGCTGTCGAGCACAGAGCCCATTTCAAACTGAAAAGATGCCTTTTCTTTACATGAACGCAGTAGATTCTGTAGTGTAGGGATTTCAGAATCACTGAAGGTGCTTTGTGAGCAGATGGTCAGGCTGCGTGGAAAGCAATTGCCTTGCAGAAGCCTTATGGAGCCTCATGGAAATGTTTGAATAGGTCCCTGCAGGCCCTACCTCAGGTGAGAGGCAAATGTGCTGCTGGTTCACAAACAGATCCGGTGGTAAGAACATGATCACTCTAAATCACTTCTAAGTCTCTCCATTAAAACCCAGCCAATACCAGTTCAGTATATGATATCTGTATTTACGCAAGATGTTCGCTGGATGTGTGATGTACATGCTTGAACGCTTATGTGAGCACACTCTCTGTGCCTGTTTCCCGAAAGCAGATTCCAAACAGAGGCTTAACCACAGGGAACGGCGACATATCTCTTAAACCAATCCAGACGACCCGGAGCCCTTTTGTCCAAAGCAACATGCTGAATACGATTCGCCTCATTGGACAAACTGGGTACCACTGAGTTCCCTGCCAGTGCTGTATAAAGAAGCCTGCATGTGTGCGAGCGCGTATCTATGTCCATGATCTGTTTGAAATTCGCCTTGTGTGTTTCCTGTGGGTTTCCGGTTAATCTGGGACTTGTGACAAACAACAATTCGCTGGTTCATGGGAAAAAAAGTAAACTGAAGGAACATTGACTCTCCTTGTTTTGTTTGATAGAGAAACTTTGAGTCATCTCGCAAACGGAGAGTGTGTCAGATGGAAGTGCTGCGAATCAGCACGAACAAAGCATTATGTACTTACAGCCATTCAATCAACAGGAATGATACGGTTGGTACTCTGATTACGTGCTTACTCAGCCCCAGCTGCGTTTGCACACGCACACACATTCATACATAAATAAAACTCTCACATACATATTTATAGAGGTTTTCACTGAGTTATTGACACTTGCAAACTCAGATCCAATGAATCCAAAACAATTAAACCGCATTATGTCTGGAGATTGATTCATGAAAACAATGAATGCGTTTTGATCGTACACAAGAGCAGAAAAAAGCTGTGGGGTACACGTTTTTTCAGGGGCTGGATCAACACAAGGCAAAAAATCAGAAGACAGGATCCGCACGCTGCACTGGTAGCTTCCAGCAATTTTAATGAAGCAACGTTTCGATCTAACCAAGATCTTCATCAGGCATTGTCAAGTCTCCATCACAAGGCAGTGTGGACAGACACGTCTCTACTCTGGTGCTTGTGATCTACGTGATTGGAAGTCAGTCAGGTCACACAGCTGGACCAATCAGACAGAACAGTCCTCTAAAAGACAACACTGGAGGTATCAAGCCATTGTTACACAACCACTAATCTAGGCCCGAGCGATTTGTGACAACAGCAGGTGACGCAAGTTCTTCTTCTTTTCTTTTTTTTTTTTCAGCTTCCTTCGGGTATAGTTTGTCATCATCTCAAGATGCTCCCATGAGCATGAAGGTGACTTCAGACATCAAACCAATGCGGTGGAGCGGTGTGAGGAATGAGGTGTGACTCGACTTGATGCGAGTGACGTATCAAGCGTAAAACTCCGGCTGGAAGTGTCACAGCAGGAGATTTAACATCGGCTAGATATACATACATCCACACATATTGTTGCTTCCCGAGATAAAACAGCTCTACAGCCTATAAATGTTATTCATGTTTTATAGCAAGAGAGGTGTGACCTTCAACACAGCAGAGAGACGAGATGATACTGTTACGGTACATAATTCACTATAATGCACAGTTTGGCAGCCGTACAAACAAGGCGTTGCATTGTCTCTGTGTGTATTTAACGCACACATTCTTCAGGGTAACTCAGTATGTGCTGCTGCATCATTGTTCTGCTCTGCTGTGTCCCTGTCAACCTCCTGAGTAAACACTGCGACGGCGTACAGTTGTTTTTGTCGTCGTAATTTTCATGAAGCAAGTGGCGCCCCGAAGAGAGTTTAAGGGATGAGCGACACTCTGAATGTATTCTCCTTGCATCCGTAACCAACAAGCCAACACAGCTGCTTTTGTACACAGGAAGGAAAAAGACAAGAGGCTGACGTTCTTAATCAGAGGACGTAAAAAACCATCCCGACAGTGAGAAAAAAAAAGAAACTGTTTAAAAAGTGACACTTGTCTCTGATAGATGGGAGATAAAATTGAAAGAAGGTGCCGTTAAGGGGAAGAAACCTGGACACTGCTGCCTTATGTAACCTGTCTTTCTGATGATCTGTTAATGTGTTTTCATTTCTGTCTGTTTTCCATCTGGCTGGCAAAACTGCAGTCCCTGTGGAGCTGCACAAAAAAGAGACGTTGAACAAAAACATCCACCAAATGTGTCATATTGTGTAAGGGTATAAATCGTTGGATGTGCTGCTATATTTTGATATCGCAGCACAAGAATAATGTTTTTCTGATACTGCCTCTAATGCTGTGAGCTGTTACGAGACAAAGTTGCGAGACATCTCACCCCAAAACACACCCGGCAGGTCATCAGATCCAGTGCTGTCCCCATTGCACCGACAGGAGTGTGATACAAGTTTGTATTCTTCCCTTTCTTTTCAGTTCAGTGATGAGCGCCACAAAGTGCTCCAACTCCAACTAGGCCCACGAGATGCGTCAAGGACAATGATCCAGATGACACTTTCAGCTAACTATGTATGAAGAATGAAGAAGAAGCTATTCCCTCATCAGTGCAAGATCTTTTTTCCAGTAACATTTAAAACAGCATGCATCCACATTTCCCACCAGACTATCTCCTGCCTACAGTGTGCTGGTGTCCTGTTGCACCTGTGACACTGGAGAATCAATTACAAAGTTGAGGCTGGTAATGAGGTCTCCAGTTACCTGATCAAGTGACCAGGGGACAATATAGAGCTCTTCAATCTTTAATGCATATTCACCAAGCCGGCAGTCCACGTCTGGCATCACTGACCCCCAAAAGATCAAAAGACTGAAACGCACAGTAGGTGTATTGAAATAACACTAAAATATACTAACTAGGGCTGTCAAAGTTAACACGATAATAACACGTTAACGCTCATTTGTTTTAATGCAGTATCACAACTGGCGATTTTTAGGCTGTGGGCTCAATTTGAAGCTAGAGTGAAGATACTTGCATCATATGTCACTGTTTGGTGTTGTTAGATTTCCAGTAATAAATATATTTGCAGAAAGCAGCATATTTGACCACTCCCATGTTGGTAAGAGTATTAAATACTTGACAAATCTCCTTTTAAGGGACATTTTGAACAGATAAAAAATATGCAAGTAATTTGTGATTAATTACAATTAACTATTGACAATCATGAGATTAATCATGATTAGCTATTTCAATCGGCTGACAGTCCTAATACAAACACATTTAAATTTCAGATTAAATGTAAATGAACAGTCACATGTAAGTTATTGTTGTGCAGTTAAAAAAATACAGAGAACTGGGTCAGGGCCCGACAGTTTTAAAAGA